>JANJGN010000018.1:113489485-113984485 GCA_026770705.1 Isurus oxyrinchus
TCTGTCAGAGCAGAGTCTCCTTCAGGGAGTCATTTTAAAGTAAAACTTGGGCCTGCCCTTGGAAGAAGCAGAAAATCTCTGATTATTATGGGATGGGTGACGAGTTGAGCTGGATTTAGTCCCAGTGTCACTGGAGCTCAACTGGAGTTAGTCCCAGTGTCACTGGAGTTCAACTGGAGTTAGTCCCAGTGTCACTGGAGATCAGCTGGAGTTAGTCCCAGTGTCACTGGAGATCAGCTGGTAAGTTTCAGAAAACCCAAAGGGGTTTTTTTAATATATAAAATGTAAGAGAATAACTAGGGAAAGAGAAGGGCCAATTATGGACCATAGAGGTAATGTGTGTGTGGACCTGGAAGATATGGATACAGTCCTCAGTGAATACTTTGCGTTGGTCTTCACAATGGAAAAGGACGATGCAGGTATTGACATTAGGGTGGAGGACTGTGAAATATTAGAGGAAATTAACATAGAGAGGAGGTACTAACGGGTTTAGTGGCCTGAAAAGTGGATAAATCCACAGGCCCGGATGAGATGTATCCCAGGCTGTTGAGGGAGGCAAGGGAAGAGATATCAGGGGCCCTGACAGTAATTTTCAAATCCTCTCTGGCCACAGGTGAAGTGCCAGAGGACTGGAGAACTGCTAACATTGTCCCATTATTAAAAAAGGGAGGAAGCGATAGGCCAGGAAATTACAGGCCAGTCAGTCTAACCTCGGTGGTGGGGAAGTTACTAGAAAGGATTCTGAGGGACAGAATATATCTGCATTTGGAGAGACACGGATTAATCAGGGACAGTCAGCGTGGATTTGTTCAGGGAAGGTGTGTTTGACAAACCTGATTGAATTTTTTGAGGATGTAACCAGGAGTGTTGATGAGAGTAATGCATTTGATGTGGTCTACATGGACTTTAGCAAGGCTTTTGATAAGGTCCCTCATGGCAGACTGGACAAGAAAGTAAGAGTCCGTGGAACACAAGGCAAAGTGGCACATTGGATCCAAAACTGGCTGAGAGGCAGGAAGCAGAGGGTGATGGTCGAGGGATGTTTCTGTGACTGGAAGTCTGTTTCCAGTGGGGTTCCACAGGGCTCGGTGCTGGGGCCCTTGCTGTTTGTGGTGAACATAAATGATTTGGACTTAAATGTAGGGGGTATGATCAAGTTCGCGAATGCTAGGGTGGTAAATAGTGAGTATAAACTGCAGGAGGATATCAATGGACTGGTCAGGTGGACAGAGCAGTGGCATTTGGAATTCAACCCAGAAAAGTGAGGTAATGCACTTGGGGAGGGCTAACAAGGCAAGGAATTACACTATGAATGGTAAGGCCCTAGGAAGTACTGAAGATCAGAGAGACCTTGGTGTGCATATCCACAGATCCCTGAAGGTAGCAGGGCAGGTAGATGAGGTGGTTAAGAAGGCATACTGGATACTTGCCTTTATTAGCTGAGGCATAGAATACAAGAGCAGGGAGGTTATGCTGGAAGTATATAAAACACTGGTTAGGCCACAGCTGGAGTACTGTGTGCTGTTCTGGTCACCACATTATAGGAAGGATGTGATTGCACTGGAGAGGGTGCAGAGGAGATTCACCAGGATGCTGCCTGGGCTGGAGGGTCTGAGCTATGAGGAAAGATTGGATAGGCTGGGGTTGTTTTCCTTGGAGCAGCGAAGATTGAGAGGGGACCTGATAAACGTGTATAAGATTATGAGGGGCATAGATAGGGTGGATAGGAAGGCACTTTTTCCATTAGTAGAGGGGTCAATGAACAGGGGCCATAGATTTAAGGTAAGAGGTGGAAGGCTAAGAGGGGAGTTGAGAAGAAATTATTCCACCCAGAGGGTAATGGGAGTCTGGAACTCACTGCCTGAAAGGGTGGTTGAGTCAGAAGCTCTTATGACTAAGAAGTATTTTGATATTCACTTGTATTGCCATAGCCTCCAGGGCTATGGGCCAAGAGTTGGAAAATGGGAATATTGCAGTCAGATCTTTGTTGACCGGTGCAGGCAAGATGGGCTGAATGGCCTCCTTCTGTGCTGTCGACACCGATGAGTCTATGAGTCACAGTGTCACTGGAGTTGAGATGGAGTTAGTCCCAGTGTCACTGGAGGTCAGGTGGTGAGAGTTAGTCACAGAGTTGCTTGCCCCTTTGTTATCTGTTTCAGTGTGGGAGATGATTTTGTCTCCAGTTGAAGTTGCTATGTTCCTGATCAGTACTGGAGAAATTTTCAAGGAGGTGTTAGGAGTGGCTGAAGATCACACAATCAGAATCACAAAATCACAGAATCACAGTGCAGAAGAGGCCCTTCGGCCCATCGAGTCTGCACCGACACCTGAGAAACACCTGACCTACCTACCTAATCCCATTTACCAGCACTTAGCCCATAGCCTTGAATGTTATGACGTGCCAAGTGCTCATCCAGGTACTTTTTAAAGGATGTGAGGCAACCCGCCTCCACCACCCTCCCAGGCAGCGCATTCCAGACCATCACCACCCTCCGGGTAAAAAAGCTTTTCCTCACATCCCCCTAAACCTCCTGCCCCTCACCTTGACTTTTTGCCCTCTTGTGACTGACCCTTCAACTAAGGGGAACAGCTGCTCCCTATCCACCCTGTCCATGCCCCTCATAATCTTGTACACCTCGATCAGGTCGCCCCTCAGTCTTCTCTGCTCCAATGAAAACAACCCAAGTCTATCCAACCTCTCTTCATAACTTAAATGTTTCATCCCAGGCAACATCCTGGTGAATCTCCTCTGCACCCCCTCCAGTGCAATCACATCCTTCCTATAATGTGGTGACCAGAGCTGCACACACTACTCCAGCTGTGGCCTCACCAAGGTTCTATACAACTCCAACATGATCTCCCTACTTTTATAATCTATGCCTCGATTGATAAAGGCAAGTGTCCCCTATTCCTTTTTCACCACCCCACTAACATGCCCCTCCGCCTTCAGAGATCTATGGACACACATGCCAAGGTCCCTTTGTTCCTCAGAACTTCCTAGTGTCATGCCATTCATTGAATACTTCCTTGTCAAATTACTCCTTCCAAAGTGTATCACCTCACACTTTTCAGGGTGAAATTCCATCTGCCACTTATCTGCCCATTTGACCATCCCGTCTATATCTTCCTGTAGTCCAAGACACTCACCTCAGTGTTAACCACCCGGCCAATCTTGTGTCATCTGCAAACTTACTAATCCTACCCCCCACATAATCATCTATGTCATTTATATAAATGATGAATGATAGTGGACCCAGCACAGATCCCTGTGGTACACTGCTGGACACTGGCTTCCAGTCACTAAAGCATCCATCTGTCATCACCCTCTGTCTCCTACAACTAAGCCAATTTTAAATCCGCCTTATCAAATTATCCTGTATCCCATGTGCATTTGCCTTCTTTATAAGTCTCCCATGTGGGACCTTGTCAAAGGCTTTGCTGAAATCCATATAAACTACATCAACTGCACTATCCTCATCTACACACCTGGTCACCTCCTCAAAAAATTCAGTCAAATTTGTTAGGCATGACCTCCCTCTGACAAAGCCATGCTGACTATCCCTGATCAAACCTTGCCTCTCCAAATGGAGATAGATACTCTCCTTCAGGATTTTCTCCAATAGTTTCCCTAGCACTGACATGAGACTCACTGGCCTGTAGTTCCCTGGCTTCTCTCTACAACTCTTCTTAAATAGTGGAACCACATTAGCTATTCTCCAGTCCTCTGGCACCTCCCCCATGGCCAGAGAGGAATTAAAAATTTGGATCAGAGCCCCTGCGATCTCCTCCCTTGCCTCCCTCAGCAGTCTGGGACACAAATCATCCAGGCCTGGAGATTTGTCCACTTTTAAGCCTGCCAACACCTCCAATACCTTGTCACGCCCTATATCAATTTGCTTAAGAACCTCACAGTCTCTCTCCCCAAGTTCGATACCTTCATCCTCATTCTCTTGGGTGAAGACGGATGTGAAGTATTCATTCAACACTCTAGCAATGTTCTCTGGCTCCACCCATAGATTGCCCCCTTGGTCCCTACTCTTTCCCTGGTTATCCTCTTCCCATTGATATACTTATAGAATATCTTGGGATTTTCCCTACTTTTACCAGCCAGAGCTTTCTCATATCCCCTCTTTGCTCTCCTAATTGCTTTCCTAAGCTCCATCCTGCACTGTCTGTACTCCACTAATGCCTCTGCTGATTTGCTTCCCTTGTACCTGCTAAAAGCCTCTCTTTTCCTTCTCCTCATCGTATTCTGAATATCTCTGGTCATCCATGGTTCTCTGGGCTTGTTACTCTTTCCTATCACCCTAGAGGGAAGATGTTGAGCCTGTACCCTCCCCATTTCCTTTCTGAACGCCCCCCATTGCTCCTCTGTAGATTTCCTCACAAGTAGCTGTTCCCAGTCTACCTTGGCCAGATACTGCCTTATTTTACTAAATTCTGCTCTCCCCCAATCCAAAACATTTTCTTGCAACTTGTCTATTTCTTTGTCCATAACAAACTTAAACTGTACCATGTTGTGAACACTATCACTAAAATGCTCCCCCACCACCACCTCAGCCACCTGTCTCGATTCATTCCCCAGAATTAGGTCCAGCACTGCGCCATCCCTTGTTGGACCCTCTACATATTGATCTAAAAAGTTCTCCTGTACACATTTCAAGAAATCCACTCCATCCAAGCCCTTAACACTATGTCTATCCCAATTAATGTTGGGAAAGTTGAAATCACTTAATATAATTACCCTATTGTTATTGTTTTTACACACCTCCACAAACTGTGCACAAATTTGCTCCTCAATTTCCCTCTGACTATCAGGGGGTATATAATAAACACCTAACAATGTGGCTGCCCCTTTTTTATTCCTAAGCTCTACCCACAAAGCTTCATTCGATGCCCCCCTCCAAGATATCATCTTTCCTTACTGCAGTAACTGACTCCTTAACTAATAATGCAATGCCTCCTCCTCTTTTACCCCCTCCCCTCTCTCGCCTGAAGGATCTATATCCTGGAATGTTGAGCTGCCAATCCTGCTTCTCCCTCAACCACGTCTCAGTGATGGCTACTATATCACAATTCCATGTGTCAGTCCTCACCCTTAACTCATCCATTTTACCTGTAATACTCCTGGCATTAAAGTAGAAGCCATCCAGCCTTGCCTTACTTCCTTGAAACTTAATGCAGCTGTACCCCCTCTGACTTAATTGTTTTACTGTATTATGATGTGTCCCTATTCTGCTAACAATCTGTGTCCCCTCCTCCTGCTGAATTAGTTTAAACTCCTCCCAACAGCACTAACAAACCTGCCCGCAAGAACGTTAGTCCTGCTGTGGTTCAGATGTAGACCGTCCCACTTGTACAGGTCCCACCTTCCCCAGAAACAGTTCCAGTGACCCAGAAATCTAAAACCCTCCGTCCTACACCAACTCAAGCCACATATTCATCAATGCTATTCTCCTATTTCTGAGCTTGCTAGCTTGTGGCACTGGGAGTAATCCAGAGATTACAACCCGAGAGGTCTTGCTTTTTAGTCTACTGCCTATGTCCCTGAAATCTTGATGCAAGACCTCATCCCTCTTTCTACCTATGTCATTGGTACCAACATGTACCATGACCTCTGCCTTATCACCCTCCCCCTTCAGGATGCCCTGCAGTCTTTCAGTGACATCCCAGACCCTGACACCAGGGAGGCAACGTACCATCCTGGAGTCACGTTGATGGCCACAGTAGCACCTATCTGTTCCCCTGACTATAGAATCCCCTATTACTATTGCTCTTCCTCCCTTCCTCCCCTCCTGTACAGACAGGCTGCTTGTGGTGCCAGAAGCTTGGCTCCATCCGCACTCCCTGGAGGAACCAGTGCCCTCATCAGCCTCCAAAAAGATGCTGCTAGAGATTTTAAAGAAGATTTTGAGGTTGGGTAGAAATGTTGAATACCAGGGGATTGAGGAGAATTTGGATAATGACAATGGAAAGGAGAAAGGGGATGGGGAAAGGGTGTGAGCTGGCATGTAGGATTGGAAGAGGTTGGAGAAGCGAGGCCATGGAGGGATTTGAGGAGATGGAGCTGGGAGAGGCAGTGGAAGTTGGCAAGGACAGGGAAAATGAGAGACCTGAATCCTCCATGGAATGGGATATTGGTGAAGGAGTTTGGGATGATCTGCACTTTGTAGAGGTTGTGGGGTCTGAGGTTACCACGAGTTCCATTGGCAGGAGGTCTATTAGAGTGATAGTGGTTTGGGGAAGGGGTGGTCACTGTATTAAAGTGATAGTTGTTTGGGGAAGAGAAGGTCACTGTATTAGAGTGATAGTGGTTTGGGGAAGGGGTGGTCAATGTGAGTGTGGATGTGAACAGTTAAATTCCACTCAGCACATGGTCAAGTGCAGAATGTGTGGGATATGGAGGTCCTTATCAGCAGTCCCTCAATTTGAGGATGATCAAAGACCATTGCTGAAAAAAGAGATGTTTTGCTTGAACCTTTCCCTCTCACACGCCGGCCCCCAATGAGCATCTTGACCTAGTGCCATTGCCCTGCCTTTTCCCTGTACCCCTGCACATTGTTTCTATTTAAATAATCACCTAATACCCTCTTGAATGCCTCAATTGAACCTACCTCCACCACACTTCCTGGCTGTGCATTCCAGACCCGAACCACTTGTTTTGTGAAAGAGTTTTTTCTCACGTCACATTTGCTTCTTTTGCAAATCATTTTAAATCTGTGCCCTCATGTTCTTGCTCCTTTTACAAGGGGGAACAGCTTCTCCCTATCTACTCTGTCCAGCCCCCTCATGATTTTGAACGTCTCTCTCAAATCCCCTCTTAGCCGCCTTCTCTCCAAGGAGAACAGACCCAACCTCTCCAATCTATCCTCATAGCTGAAGTTTCTCATCCCTGGAACCATTCCTGTAAACCTCTTCTGCACTCTCTCCAACGTGTTCACATCCTTCCTATAATGTGGTGCCCAGAACTGTACATAATATTCCAGCTGAGATCTAATGAGTGTCTTATATAAATTCAGCATAACCTCCCTGCTCCTGTACTCTCTGCCCTTATTAATAAAGCCCAGGATACTATATGCTTTATTAGCTGCTCTCTCTACCTGGCCTGCCACCTTTAATGATCGATGTACATAAAAAAAACTCAGGTCTTTCTGCTCCTGCACCCCCTTCAAAATGTCACCCCTTATTTTATATTGTCTGTCCATGTCCTTCCTACAAAATGCATCACCTCACACTTCTCCACACTGAACTTCATCTGCCACCTATCTGCCCACTCCACCAACTCTTCCTCTTGAAGTTCCACACCATTCTCCTCACAGATTACAACACTCCCAAGCTTTGTATCATCCACAAGCTATGAAATTGTCCCCTGTACACCAAGGTCTAGGTCATTACTATACATCTGGAAAAGCAATACTGACCCCTGGGGAACTCCACTACAAACCTTCCTCCAGCCCAAAAAATATCCATTGACCATTACTCTCTGCTTCCTATTTTTCAGCCAGTTTTGTATCCACGTTGCTACTGTCCCTTTTATTCCACAAGCAATAACTTTTCTCACAAGTCTGTTGTGTGGCACTGTGTCAAATGCGTTTTGGAAGTCCATATACACCACATCAACAGCATTACCCTCATCGACCTTTTCTGTTACCTCTTCAAAAAACTCTAGCAAGTTAGTTAAACACAATTTCCCCTTTAGAAATCCACGCTGGCTCTTCCTTATCAGCCCATATTTTTCCATTAGACTACTAATTCTATCCCGAATAATTGTTTCTAGAATCTTGCCCACCACAGAAGTTAAACTGACTGGTCTGTAATTGCTGGACTTATATTTCCAACCTCTTTTGAACAAGGGCGAAATGTTTGCAATTTTCCAGTCCTCTGGCACCACCCAAGTCCAGGGAAGACTGAAAGGTTATGGCCAGTGCCCCTGCAATTCCTGCTCACTTCCTTCAATATCCTTGGATGCATCTCATTCGGTCCCGGTGCCTTGTCAACTTTAAGTATCGACAGTCAATTCAAAACTTGTTCATCAATTTTAAACCCTTCTAGTGACAGAGTTCCCACGTCTGTCACCATGGCTTGGGTAATATCTATCTCCTTGGTAAAGACAGATGTAAAGTATTCATTTAATACCTCAGACATGGCCCCTTCATCCATGTGTAAATTCCCTTTAGGTCCCTAATCAGCCCTCCTCCTCCTTTTACCACACTTATACTATTTATATGTCTACAGAAGACTTTGGGATTCCCCTTTATATTGGCTGCCAGTCTTTTCTCATAATCCCTCTTCACTTCTCTAGTATGCTTTTACGCCTCCCCTCTGAACCTTCTGTATTCCTCTTGGCTCTCAATTGTATTTTCCACCTGACACGTGTCATAAGCACACTTTTTTTTAAATCTTACTTTCAATCTCCTTTTCCATCCAGGGAGCTCTGGATTTGTTTGCCCTGTCTTTCCCTTTCAATGGATTATACCTTGACTGTGCCCAAAACAATTCTTTTTCGAAGGTAGCCTATTATTCAGCTACAGTTTTTCTTACCAATCTTTTGCTCCAGTCTATCTGGCCCAGCTCCATTCTTGCCCATCGAAGTCAGCTCTTGACCAGTTAATTATTCTTATCCTGGATTTCCTATCGTCCTTTTCTATCATAATCCTAAAATGTACAATACAATGCTCACTGTCTTCTAAATAGTCCCCCACTGACACTTGATCTACTCGGCCCAAATCATTTCCAAGAACCAGGTCCAACAATGCATCTTTTCTTGTTGGATTGGACACATACTGCTATAGAAAATTCTCAACACAATCTAGGAACTTGTGCCCCTGTCCACTTTACACTATCACTGTCCCAGTCTACATTTGGGTAATTAAAGTCATCATTATATGGTATAGCCGCACTGTATAGTCCAGTGTGGAGCAGTACAGTCACACAGCACAGTGATGCAGTGGTCATTTGTCACAGTCACACGGTATAAATGTGTTGCTTCCCCTGACATTGCTGTTTTCTTGCATGTTGTCCTGGTGAGTTTGAGGCAAAAAGCTTTGCCAAAAAATGTCTCTTGTTTTTCAGCAACCCTTATATCCTGTACCTGCCAAACAACCAGATAATCACACAGATGGCACATGCACCATGCCAGTTCCTTGCTCATATCTTTCTTGCAGATTTGTAGAATTCCTGGATGAGAAACACGGCACACAGCCCCCACTCCCTACATAATCTCTTCCCCTCGTTTGCCTCTCCAGCTGCCCTCCCCCCTCCCCATCCTCCAGCTCTCCTCCACCATTGACTCCCCATTCCCGCATCCAGCTCCCGCTCTCCCAGCCACTACCCCTCCTCTTGGCCCTGCTCCAGTGGGGACAATGGCGATGATGATGGTTTTGGATTGATCTTGTTAACGTTATGATTTATTAGACATGCTGGCATTAAACCTGTTGCTCTATTTTACACAGGTGATTTTCAGCAAGTACTGCAGCCCAAGTGACATCAGAGAGTTACTGTGCAGCACTGCTGGACTGGCTCGGTGAGAAACCACTCTCCATATACTACCTCAGAGACTAGAGATCCCCATAGGGACTGAGTATAAATTAATGCATCAACTATTCTTTCAATTTTGGTACTGCTTACATATAGAGTACAGCTCCCTCTACACTGTCCTCATCAAACACTCCCAGGACAGGTACAGCACGGGGTTAGATACAGAGTAAAGCTCCCTCTACACCATCCCCATCAAACACTCCCAGGACAGGTACAGCACGAGATTAGATACAGAGTAAAGCTCCCTCTACACTGTCCCCATCAAACACTCCCAGGACAGGTACAGCACAAGGTTAGATACAGAGTAAAGCTCCCTCTACACTGTCCCCATCAAACACTCCCAGGACAGGTACAGCACGGGGTTAGATACAGAGTAAAGCTCCCTCTACACTGTCCCCATCAAACACTCCCAGGACAGGTACAGCACAGGGTTAGATACAGAGTAAAACTCCCTCTACACTGTCCCCATCAAACACTCCCAGGACAGATACAGCACGGGGTTAGTTCGAGAGTAAAGCTCCCTCTACACCGTCCCCATCAAACACTCCCAGGACAGGTACAGCACGGGGTTAGATACAGAGTAAAGCTCCCTCTACACTGTCCCCATCAAACATTCCCAGGACAGGTACAGCACGGGGTTAGATACAGAGTAAAACTCCCTCTACACTGTCTCCATCAAACACTCCCAGGACAGGTACAGCACGGGGTTAGATACAGAGTAAAGCTCCCTCTACACTGTCTCCATCAAACACTCCCAGGACAGGTACAGCATGGGGTTAGATACAGAGTAAAGCTCCCTCTACACTGTCCCCATCAAACACTCCCAGGACAGATACAGCATGGGGTTAGATACAGAGTAAAGCTCCATCTACACTGTCTCCATCAAACACTCCCAGGACAGGTACAGCACGGGGTAAGATACAGAGTAAAGCACACTTCTTAGGTGGAACACATTCTGTTTATTTACAAGGTACTCAGAAGCTACACACGTGTTTCTACACCAAACTCTATCTTAACACTTCTGCTGCTTACTTGCAGACTACTGATTTCCAACTGACAACAGAGTTAATCCATTCTACACCAGTATTGGTTATACAAGATCATGTGATCTTCCTTTATAATATTATTCTTGGAGGTGTACTACACATTAGATAATGGCATAGTTATCACATCCCTCCCCCTTTACTCAGAAACATGTTTGTACATTTGCAATTCCAATCTTTTCAAAATAGCAAATTATTTGCACAGATAAGTCATTTACAAATCCAGTCTTTCTGTATAAGGTTTC
This sequence comes from Isurus oxyrinchus, assembly GCA_026770705.1. Classification (NCBI taxonomy): domain Eukaryota; kingdom Metazoa; phylum Chordata; class Chondrichthyes; order Lamniformes; family Lamnidae; genus Isurus; species Isurus oxyrinchus. The sequence continues at coordinate 113,500,311 of JANJGN010000018.1, forward strand.
CTTATTCAAGTGGAGTATCTCAGCTCTACAACTTCAGATGCCTTATCAGGAACCTCCTTTTCTGGAGTTGCCTGAACATCAGGTGCTTTGGTGGGCGTCTGCAGATCTGTACCCTCCACTCTTGAAGGAACATCAGCTGTGTCTGAACTGGGTTGAGTTCTGTCAACAGGAAACACTGACCCAGTTGCGAGCACTGTTGGAATCATTTCTTGGTGTATAGTTTCTCTCTTCCTTAGATGATCTGCCTGTCTCTGTATGATTTGGCCTTCCACCTCCACATGGTAAGATAGAGGTCCAGTCACTGCACTTATTTCACCCGGTAACCACTTTGATCCTTCTCCAAAGTCCTTCACGTATACTGTCTCTCCCACAGGAAATTCTCTCTCGTGACTATGCCAGTCATGTCTAGTCTTCTGACTTCCCTGACTCCTTCCCACTTTCCCCCTAAATTCAGCATTATGAAGCTCAATATCATCCTGAGATGGCATTTCATCAATAATTCTGCAGGTGTGACACTTGTTGTTGTGTGAGGAGTGGTCCTATAATCGAAAAGAAAGCTAGCTTAGTTGCTATGAAATCTCCAGTTAATTTCTCCATGCCAGCCTTGACTGTTTGAACCGCCCTTTTGGCCAGTCCATTTGAGGAAGGGTGGGTACGGTGAGGTCTTTACATGAGTGATACTGTTGAGGCTGATAAACTGCTGAAACTCTGCATTCATAAATGCCATGCCGTTATCAGATACGAGCACTTTAGGTAGTTTGTGAATGGAAAAACTTTGACATAGCTTCTCAATTGTAGCAGAAGACATTGATGACTTCACCTCATAATGTCCATCCATTTTGAGTGGGCATCAACAAGGAGCAGAGACATTGTTCCCATGAAATGTCCCACATAGTCAATGTGTAATCGTACCCACGGCCTTCCTGGCCACTCCCAAGGGTGTAACTGAGCTGTTGAAGGTAACTTTTGCAATTTTTGACAATGTACACAATTCTTCACTAAGCTCTTTATTTCTCCATCCATCCCAAGCCACCATAGATAGCTGTGAGCTATGGTCTTCATTCAGGAAATTCCTGGATGTGCACTGTGTAGTTCAATTAACAAAGGCTTTCTTCCCTTTGGAGGAATTATCACTCGTGCTCCCCACAGTAAGATGCCATCCTGACTGGTTATTTCATGTCTTCTGTTAAAGGACGGTTTCATTTCATCAGATACAGCCTCTTGTGACCAACCCTGTAGCACTTGTTCTCCTACTTGAGGTAGGACTGGGTCCTGACTTGTCCAGTCTCTGATCTGTCAAGCACATCCCGGCGAGGAAACGAAGAAATTTAACAGTAAAACAAGTTCCCGTGGAACTGGGACATGATCATCATTTTCTTGTAAAGGAAACGACTAAGGGCATCGGCGATTGCGATTTGATTTCCAGCCTTGTGTACAGAAGTGTATTTGTATACTGCCAGGATCAGGGCCCTATTTGTGTTTCTGTGTCTCCTTTTGATGGGCCTTCTTTTTGACTTCGCTATTGGCCAGACTTCTCTCAGATACAAGCTCCACTTGCCTGAGCTCAGTGGCTGAGTCTCCCGAAATTTCATCATCTGTCTGCTTCTAGTAAAATTTTTGCGACTTTTGCTTCCAAAGTCTTTTTGGCTTCATTTAGCTGATTCTTCAGCTCTTGCGTCTCCTTTTTGTATTTGTTTGCTGTCTCCTGGAAAATTGAACATTGTTGTGCTTTCTCTGCCTACTCATCCTTCAGTTTGCTCAGACAGGTTCTGAATTCTTTCTCTTTCTCTCCATACTTTTCCAGAGGTACAAACGTTGACCCGAGGGAACCTTGTAGTGTGTGAAGGTCTTTCAATGGGTTTTCTTTTACCCTGTGAAGGTTGTTCACCTCGTCTCAAACTCTGTCATCAAGCAGGGTCTCTTTGAGTTCCTTCAGCTGATCTACCAAGTTTTGGTTTAAGACAGCCTGCATTTCATCAGGTTGTTGAGTCCTTACACACTCCTTTTTCAAAACAGGAATGCTTCCAGCTTCCTTTTGGAGTCTCTGTGGCCAATTTTGATTTATTTCCCTTGGTCAATTTTACCCTAGAATGCGTGGTCCTCTGCCTCTCAATACGAACACTGGTAGCTTTGCCGATTGGTTTCCATAATGGACAGTTACTCAGCTCATGCCTTTGACTTGGATGTCATAACCCATGTAAGTTTTTAATTTGGCATCAGTTTCTTCCAAATTTAATTTATGTTCACCATAATTCAGATATTTAAAGGTGTCTTCACCAATCACTGTAGTGGAAGATCCTGTGTCCACTTCTGTATGAATAAGTCTGCCATTTATCTTCACTGCTACATAAATTAGTTCTGTTTTCCCGACCTTCACATTGAATAATGAACAAATATCTGAATTTGTTGCTCTTCTGCACTGTAAGTCTCATCAAAAGAGTAGAGAGAAGCAGGGTTGAAAATGTGGTTGTTGGCTGGAGATATACAATGTATGTCTCATAAGACCCTGTAAGTTTTTGCCAACTTGGCTCCAGTGCTGGATCCATCACCAACTGGTTATCTGAGTTGTAACAACGGATGTGTTAAGAGGGGGTAATGTTTTTATTAGGGGGTTCAGTTTGTGGTGGGTGGGGACAGATTAATTGAACTCAGATTGTGCTAACAGAAATTTTAAAACTGAATACTATCACCCAAACCTTGTATCATTAGTTATGATACCTGAGGATCGAGCTGCTAAACACCCCCATTTGTAAAAAGAAATGATTTTGACTCGTGTTTGTTTCAGGAGCTCGGCTATTTCCCTGTTGGATGCAGAGAATGCAATAATCTCCATCGATCCAACAATGCCAACAAATACAGAAAGGTAACATCACCATTTCTACCTTCCACCTGCCCTTTGGGAATTGGTTAGCAGTCACAGAGTCATCTCTCTGAAGTCTTATTAAACAGCATGAACTCTGTTATTGATGGTGCGTTCATAACATGGTCAAACAGATTGAATATCAACCTGCAAATCCTTCTAACACACGCCAGTGACTGGCGGTAAGAGTGGGAGAGATTCCTGATCAGCCGTGTGATAGAAAGAACGTTGGAGCCTCTCACTATTCATAGCACCAGACCACAACATGCGTGGAAAAGTGCATGTTACCGCATCATTTCAGACTCCCTGAGTGGACTCAAACACATCACAACAACTCCATTCATGAGACACTCCTGATGAAGTTCCTTGTGATATGTGAATTTGTCTCATTGTTACCTCATAATTTGTCTTTGTCCCAGCTCTCCATACAGAGTTGTCGCTCTCACTGGCGCTCAGCTATCAGGTCAGTTGATCATCTTTGTAATGAACAATTCTCTCTATGTGTCCAGTGCATGAGCAAAGGTCATTCTGTGATTGGTGTTCTGTAATCATGAGGACTCTGAATCTGAGAGCTTGAGTGTGATTATGAGCAAGAGTGTGTGTTGCTCTGTGTGAGTGTGTGTTGCTCTGTGTGAGTGTGTGTTGCTCCGTGTGAGTGTGTGTTGCTCTGTGTGAGTGTGTGTTGCTCTGTGTGAGTGCGTGTTGCTCTGTGTGAGTGCGTGTTGCTCTGTGTGAGTGTGTGTTGTTCTGTGTGAGTGTGTGTTGCTCCGTGTGAGTGTGTGTTGTTCTGTGTGAGTGCGTGTGGCTCTGTGTGAGTGTGTGTTGCTCCGTGTGAGTGTGTGTTGCTCTGTGTGAGTGTGTGTTGCTCTGTGTGAGTGCGTGTTGCTCTGTGTGAGTGTGTGTTGTTCTGTGTGAGTGCGTGTTGCTCTGTGTGAGTGCGTGTTGCTACGCGTGAGTGTGTGTTGCTCTGTGTGTGTGTGTTGCTCCGTGTGAGTGCGTGTTGCTCTGTGTGAGTGCGTGTTGCTCTGTGTGAATGCGTTTTGCTCTGTGTGAGTGTGTGTTGCTCTGTGTGAGTGCGTGTTGCTCTGTGTGAATGCGTTTTGCTCTGTGTGAGTGTGTGTTGCTCCGTGTGAGTGTGTGTTGCTCTGTGTGAGTGTGTGTTGCTCTGTGTGAAAGTGTGTAGCACCGTGTGACTGTGTGTTGCTCTGTGTGAATGCGTGTTGCTCTGTGTGAATGCGTGTTGCTCCGTGTGAGTGTGTGTCGCTCTGTGTGAGTGCGTGTTGCTTTGTGTGAGTGCGTGTTGCTCTGTGTGAGTGCGTGTTGCTCTGTGTGAGTGCATGTTGCTCTGTGTGACTGCGTGTTGCTCTGTGTGAGTGTGTGTTGCTCTGTGTGAGTGCTTGTTGCTCTGTGTGACTGCGTGTTGCTCTGTGTGAGTGTGTGTTGCTCTGTGTGAGTGCATGTTGCTCTGTGTGAGCGCGTGTTGCTCTGTGTGAGTGTGTGTTGCTCTGTGTGAGTGCATGTTGCTCTGTGTGAGTGTGTGTTGCTCTGTGTGAGCGCGTGTTGCTCTGCGTGAGTGCGTGTTGCTCTGTGTGAGTGTTTGTTGCTCTGTGTGAGTGTGTGTTGCTCTGTGTGAGTGCATGTTGCTCCGTGTGAGTGTGTGTTGCTCCGTGAGAGTACGTATTGCTCTGTGTGAGTGTGTTTTGCTCTGTGTGCGTGTGTGTTGCTCCGTGTGAGTGTGTGTTGCTCTGTGTGTGTTTGTTGCTCTGTGTGAGTGCGTGTTGCTCTGTGTGAGTGCGTGTTGCTCCGCGTGAGTGTGTGTTGCACTGTGTGAGTTTGTGTTGCTCTGTGTGAGTGTGTGTTGCTCCGTGTGATTGTGTGTTGCTCCGTGTGAGTGTGTGTTGCTCCGTGTGAGTGTGTGTTGCTCCGTGTGAGTGTGTGTTGCTCTGTGTGTGTATTTGCTCTGTGTCAGTGCGTGTTGCTCCGTGTGAGTGTGTGTTACTCTGTGTGAGTTTGTTTTGCTCTGTGTGAGTGTGTGTTGCTCCGTGTGAGTGTGTGTTGCTCCGTGAGAGTACGTATTGCTCTGTGTGAGTGTGTTTTGCTCTGTGTGCGTGTGTGTTGCTCCGTGTGAGTGTGTGTTGCTCTGTGTGAGTGTGTGATGCTCTGTGTGAATGCGTGTTGCTCTGTGTGAGTGTGTGTTGCTCTGTGTGAGTGTGTGTTGCTCTGTGTGAGTGTGTGTTGCGCTGTGTGAGTGCGTGTTGCTCCGTGTGAGTGTGTGTTGCTCTGTGTGAGCGCGTGTTGCTCCGCGTGAGTGTGTGTTGCTCTGTGTGAGTGTGTGTTGCTCTGTGTGAGTGTGTGTTGCTCTGTGTGTGTGCCGGTTGCTCTGTGTGAATCCGTGTTGCTCCGTGTGAGTGTGTGTTGTTCCGTGTGAGTGCGTGTTGCTCTGTGTGATTGTGTTTTGCTGTGTGTGAGTGTGTGTTGCTCCGTGTGAGTGTGTTTTGCACTGTGTGAGTGTGTGTTGCTCCGTGTGAGTGTGTGTTGCTCTGCGTGAGTGTGTGTTGCTCTGTGTGACTGTTTGTTGCTCTGTGCGAATGTGTGTTGCTCTGTGTGAGTGTGTGTTGCTCCGTGAGTGTGTGTTGCTCTGTGTGAGTGTGTGTTGCTCTGTGTGAGTGTTTGTTGCTCTGTGTGAGTGCGTGTTGCGTGTGTGAATGCATGTTGCTCTGTTTGAGTGTATGTTGCTCTGTGTGAGTGTGTGTTGCTCTGTGTGAGTGTGTGTTGCTCCGTGAGTGTGTGTTGCTCCGTGTGAGTGTGTGTTGCTCTGTGTGAGTGCGTGTTGCTCTGTGTGAGTGTGTGTTGCTCTGTGTGAGTGCGTGTTGCTTGTGTGAATGCATGTTGCTCTGTTTGACTGTGTGTTGCTCTGTGTGAGTGTGTGTTGCTCTGTGTGAGTGCGTGTTGCTCTGTGTGAGTGTGTGTTGCTCTGTGTGAGTGCGTGTTGCTTGTGTGAATGCATGTTGCTCTGTTTGACTGTGTGTTGCTCTGTGTGAGTGCGTGTTGCTTGTGTGAATGCATGTTGCTCTGTTTGACTGTGTGATAGCATCTTGCTCTGTGTGAGTGCGTGTTGCTCTGTGTGAGTGTGTGTTGCTCTGTGTGAGTGCGTGTTGCTCCGTGTGAGTGCATGATGCTCCGTGTGAGTGCGTGTTGCTCTGTGTGAGTGTGTGTTCCTCTCTGTGAGTGTGTGTTGCTCCGTGTGAGTGCTTGTTGCTCTGTGTGAGTGTGTGTTGGTCCGTATGATTGTGTGTTGCTCTGTGTGAGTGCGTGTTCCTCTCTGTGAGTGTGTGTTGCCCTGTGTGTTTGTGTGTTGCTCTGTGTGAGTGTGTGTTGCTCTGTGTGAGTGCATCTTGCTCTGTGTGAGTGCGTGTTGCTCTGTGTGAGTGTGTGTTGCTCTTTGTGAGTGTGTGTTGCTCTGTGTGAGTGTGTGTTGCTCTCTGAGTGCGTGTTGCTCTGTGTGAGTGTGTGTTGCTCCGTGTGAATGTGTATTGCTCTGTGTGAGTGTGTGTTGCTCCGTGTGATTGTGTGTTGCTCCATGTGAGTGCGTGTTGCTCTGTGTGATTGTGTTTTGCTGTGTGTGAGTGTGTGTTGCTCTGTGTGATTGTGTTTTGCTGTGTGTGAATGTGTGTTGCTCTGTGTGAGTGTGTGTTGCTCCGTGTGATTGTGTGTTGCTCTGTGTGAGTGTGTGTTGCTTTGTGTGTGTGTGTGTTGCTCTGTGAGTGTGTATTGCTCCGTGTGAGTATGTGTTGCTCTGTGTGAGTGTCTGTTGCTCTGTGTGAATGCGTGTTGCTCTGTGTGAGTGTGTGTTGCTCCGTGTGATTGTGTATTGCTCTGTGTGAGTGTATGTTGCTCTGTGTGAGTGTGTGTTGCTCCGTGTGAGTGCGTGTTGCTCTGTGTGATTGTGTTTTGCTGTGTGTGAGTGTGTGTTGCTCCGTGTGAGTGCGTGTTGCTCTGCGTGATTGTGTTTTGCTGTGTATGAGTGTGTGTTGCTCTGTGTGAGTGCATGTTGCTCCGTGTGAGTGTGTGTTGCTCCGTGTGAGTGTGTGTTGCTCTGTATGAGTGCGTGTTGCTCTGTGTGAGTGTGCGTTGCTCTGTGTGAGTGTGTGTTGCTCTGTGTGAGTGTGTATTGCTCTGTGTGAGTGTGTGTTGCTCTGTGTGAGTGTGTTTTGCTCTGTGTGAGTGTGTGTTGCTCCGTGTGAGTGTGTGTTGCTCTTTGTGAATGCTTGTTGCTCTGTGTGAGTGCGTGTTTCTCTGTGTGAGTGTGTGTTGCTCTGTGTGAGTGTGTGTTGCTCTGTGTGAATGTGTGTTGCTCTGTGTGAGTGCGTGTTGCTCTGTGTGAGTGCGTGTTGCTCTGTGTGAGTGTGTGTTGCTCTGTGTGTGTGTATTGCTCTGTGTGAGTGTGTGTTGCTCTGTGTGAGTGTGTTTTGCTCTGTGTGAGTGTGTGTTGCTCCGTGTGAGTGTGTGTTGCTCTTTGTGAATGTGTGTTGCTCTGTGTGAGTGTGTGTTGCTCTGTGTGAGTGTGTTTTGCTCTGCGTGAGTGCGTGTTGCTCCGTGTGAGTGTTTGTTGCTCTGTGTGAGTGTGTGTTGCTCTGTGTTAAAGCGTGATGCTCTGTGTGAGTCTGTGTTGCTCTGTGTGACTGCCTGTTGCTCTGTGTGAGTGTGTGTTGCTCCGTGTGAGTGCGTGTTGCTCTGTGTGAATGCCTGTTGCTCCGTGTGAGTGCATGTTGCTCCGTGTGAGTGTGTGTTGCTCCGTGTGAGTGTGTGTTGCTCTGTGTGTGTGTGTGTGTTGTTCTGTGTTAGTGTGTGTTGCTCTCCGTGTCTGCCTGTTGCTTTGTGTGGGTGTTTGTTGCTCTGCGTGACTGTCTGTTGCTCCGTGTGAGTGTGTGTTGCTCTGTGTGATTGCGTGTTGCTCTGTGTGAGTGTTTGTTTTTCTGTGTGAGTGTGTGTTGCTCTGTGTGAGTGCGTGTTGCTCTGTGTGAGTGCGTGTTGCTCTGTGTGAGTGTGTGTTGCTCTGTGTGAGTGTGTGTTGCGCTGTGTGAGTGTGTGTTGCTCTGTGTGAGTGTGTGTTGCTCCGTGTGAGTGTGTGTTGCTCTGTGTGAGTGTGTTCCTCTGTGTGAGTGCGTGTTGCTTGTGTGAATGCATGTTGCTCTGTTTGACTGCGTGTTGCTCTGTGTGAGTGCGTGTTGCTTGTGTGAATGCATGTTGCTCTGTTTGACTGTGTGTTGCTCTGTGTGATAGCATCTTGCTCTGTGTGAGTGCGTGTTGCTCTGTGTGAGTGCGTGTTGCTCTGTTTGAGTGCGTGTTGCTCCGTGTGAGTGCATGATGCTCCGTGTGAGTGCGTGTTGCTCTGTGTGAGTGTGTGTTCCTCTGTGTGAGTGTGTGTTGCTCCGTGTGAGTGCTTGTTGCTCTGTGTGAGTGTGTGTTGGTCCGTATGATTGTGTGTTGCTCTGTGTGAGTGCGTGTTGCTCTGTGTGAGTATGTGTTGCTCTGTGTGTTTGTGTGTTGCTCTGTGTGAGTGTGTGTTGCTCTGTGTGAGTGCATCTTGCTCTGTGTGAGTGTGTGTTGCTCTGTGTGAGTGTGTGTTGCTCTTTGTGAGTGTTTGTTGCTCTGTGTGAGTGTGTGTTGCTCTGTGTGAGTGTGTGTTGCGCTGTGTGAGTGTGTGTTGCTCTGTGTGAGTGTGTGTTGCTCCGTGTGAGTGTGTGTTGCTCTGTGTGAGTGTGTGTTGCTCCGTGTGAGTGTGTGTTGCTCTGTATGAGTGTGTTTTGCTCTGTGTGAGTGCGTGTTGCTCCGTGAGAGTGCGTAATGCTCTGTGGGAGTGCGTTTTGCTCTGTGTGAGTGTGTGTTGCTCCGTGTGAGTGTCTGTTGCTCCGCGTGAGTGCGTGTTGCTCTGTGTGAGTGTGTGTTGCACTGTGTTAGTGTGTGTTGCTCTGTGTGAGTGTTTGTTGCTCTGTGTGAGTGCGTGTTGCGTGTGTGAATGCATGTTGCTCTGTTTGAGTGTATGTTGCTCTGTGTGAGTGTGTGTTGCTCTTTGTGAGTGTTTGTTGCTCTGTGTGAGTGTGTGTTGCTCTGTGTGAGTGTGTGTTGCTCTGTGTGAGTGTGTGTTGCTCTGTGTGAGTGTGTGTTGCTCCGTGTGAGTGTGTGTTGCTCTGTGTGAGTGTGTGTTGCTCCGTGTGAGTGTGTGTTGCTCTGTATGAGTGTGTTTTGCTCTGTGTGAGTGCGTGTTGCTCCGTGAGAGTGCGTATTGCTCTGTGTGAGTGCGTGTTGCTCTGTGTGAATGCATGTTGCTCTGTTTGACTGTGTGTTGCTCTGTGTGATAGCATCTTGCTCTGTGTGAGTGCGTGTTGCTCTGTGTGAGTGCGTGTTGCTCTGTTTGAGTGCGTGTTGCTCCGTGTGAGTGCATGATGCTCCGTGTGAGTGCGTGTTGCTCTGTGTGAGTGTGTGTTCCTCTGTGTGAGTGTGTGTTGCTCCGTGTGAGTGCTTGTTGCTCTGTGTGAGTGTGTGTTGGTCCGTATGATTGTGTGTTGCTCTGTGTGAGTGCGTGTTGCTCTGTGTGAGTATGTGTTGCTCTGTGTGTTTGTGTGTTGCTCTGTGTGAGTGTGTGTTGCTCTGTGTGAGTGCATCTTGCTCTGTGTGAGTGTGTGTTGCTCTGTGTGAGTGTGTGTTGCTCTTTGTGAGTGTTTGTTGCTCTGTGTGAGTGTGTGTTGCTCTGTGTGAGTGTGTGTTGCGCTGTGTGAGTGTGTGTTGCTCTGTGTGAGTGTGTGTTGCTCCGTGTGAGTGTGTGTTGCTCTGTGTGAGTGTGTGTTGCTCCGTGTGAGTGTGTGTTGCTCTGTATGAGTGTGTTTTGCTCTGTGTGAGTGCGTGTTGCTCCGTGAGAGTGCGTATTGCTCTGTGGGAGTGCGTTTTGCTCTGTGTGAGTGTGTGTTGCTCCGCGTGAGTGCGTGTTGCTCTGTGTGAGTGTGTGTTGCACTGTGTTAGTGTGTGTTGCTCTGTGTGAGTGTTTGTTGCTCTGTGTGAGTGCGTGTTGCGTGTGTGAATGCATGTTGCTCTGTTTGAGTGTATGTTGCTCTGTGTGAGTGTGTGTTGCTCTTTGTGAGTGTTTGTTGCTCTGTGTGAGAGTGTGTTGCTCTGTGTGAGTGTGTGTTGCGCTGTGTGAGTGTGTGTTGCTCTGTGTGAGTGTGTGTTGCTCCGTGTGAGTGTGTGTTGCTCTGTGTGAGTGTGTGTTGCTCCGTGTGAGTGTGTGTTGCTCTGTATGAGTGTGTTTTGCTCTGTGTGAGTGCGTGTTGCTCCGTGAGAGTGCGTATTGCTCTGTGGGAGTGCGTTTTGCTCTGTGTGAGTGTGTATTGCTCCGTGTGAGTGTCTGTTGCTCCGCGTGAGTGCGTGTTGCTCTGTGTGAGTGTGTGTTGCACTGTGTTAGTGTGTGTTGCTCTGTGTGAGTGTTTGTTGCTCTGTGTGAGTGCGTGTTGCGTGTGTGAATGCATGTTGCTCTGTTTGAGTGTATGTTGCTCTGTGTGAGTGTGTGTTGCTCTGTGTGAGTGTGTGTTGCTCCGTGAGTGTGTGTTGCTCCGTGTGAGTGTGTGTTGCTCTGTGTGAGTGCGTGTTGCTCTGTGTGAGTGTGTGTTGCTCTGTGTGAGTGCGTGTTGCTTGTGTGAATGCATGTTGCTCTGTTTGACTGTGTGTTGCTCTGTGTGTGTGTGTGTTGCTCTGTGTGAGTGCGTGTTGCTCTGTGTGAGTGTGTGTTGCTCTGTGTGAGTGCGTGTTGCTTGTGTGAATGCATGTTGCTCTGTTTGACTGTGTGTTGCTCTGTGTGAGTGCGTGTTGCTTGTGTGAATGCATGTTGCTCTGTTTGACTGTGTGTTGCTCTGTGTGATAGCATCTTGCTCTGTGTGAGTGCCTGTTGCTCTGTGTGAGTGCGTGTTGCTCTGTGTGAGTGCGTGTTTCTCCGTGTGAGTGCATGATGCTCCGTGTGAGTGCGTGTTGCTCTGTGTGAGTGTGTGTTCCTCTGTGTGAGTGTGTGTTGCTCCGTGTGAGTGCTTGTTGCTCTGTGTGAGTGTGTGTTGGTCCGTATGATTGTGTGTTGCTCTGTGTGAGTGCGTGTTGCTCTGTGTGAGTGTGTGTTGCCCTGTGTGTTTGTGTGTTTCTCTGTGTGAGTGTGTGTTGCTCTGTGTGAGTGCATCTTGCTCTGTGTGAGTGCGTGTTGCTCTGTGTGAGTGTGTGTTGCTCTTTGTGAGTGTGTGTTGCTCTGTGTGAGTGTGTGTTGCTCTGTGTGAGTGTGTGTTGCGCTGTGTGAGTGTGTGTTGCTCTGTGTGAGTGTGTGTTGCTCCGTGTGAGTGTGTGTTGCTCTGTGTGAGTGTGTGTTCCTCTGTGTGAGTGTGTGTTGCTTGTGTGAATGCATGTTGCTCTGTTTGACTGTGTGTTGCTCTGTGTGAGTGCGTGTTGCTTGTGTGAATGCATGTTGCTCTGTTTGACTGTGTGTTGCTCTGTGTGATAGCATCTTGCTCTGTGTGAGTGCGTGTTGCTCTGTGTGAGTGCGTGTTGCTCTGTTTGAGTGCGTGTTGCTCCGTGTGAGTGTGTGTTGCTCTGTGTGAGTGTGTGTTGCTCTCTGTGAGTGCGTGTTGCTCTGTGTGAGTGTGTGTTGCTCCGTGTGAATGTGTATTGCTCTGTGTGAGTGTGTGTTGCTCCGTGTGATTGTGTGTTGCTCCATGTGAGTGCTTGTTGCTCTGTTTGACTGTGTGTTGCTCTGTGTGAGTGCGTGTTGCTTGTGTGAATGCATGTTGCTCTGTTTGACTGTGTGTTGCTCTGTGTGATAGCATCTTGCTCTGTGTGAGTGTGTGTTGCTCTCTGTGAGTGCGTGTTGCTCTGTGTGAGTGTGTGTTGCTCTGTGTGAGTATGTGTTGCTCTGTGTGAGTGTGTGTTGCTCTGTGTGAGTGTGTGTTGCTCTGTGTGAGTGCATCTTGCTCTGTGTGAGTGTGTGTTGCTCTGTGTGAGTGTGTGTTGCTCTTTGTGAGTGTTTGTTGCTCTGTGTGAGTGTGTGTTGCTCTGTGTGAGTGTGTGTTGCGCTGTGTGAGTGTGTGTTGCTCTGTGTGAGTGTGTGTTGCTCCGTGTGAGTGTGTGTTGCTCCGTGTGAGTGTGTGTTGCTCTGTGTGAGCGCGTGTTGCTCCGCGTGAGTGTGTGTTGCTCTGTGTGAGTGTGTGTTGCTCTGTGTGAGTGTGTGTTGCTCTGTGTGTGTGCCGGTTGCTCTGTGTGAATCCGTGTTGCTCCGTGTGAGTGTGTGTTGTTCCGTGTGAGTGCGTGTTGCTCTGTGTGATTGTGTTTTGCTGTGTGTGAGTGTGTGTTGCTCCGTGTGAGTGTGTTTTGCACTGTGTGAGTGTGTGTTGCTCCGTGTGAGTGTGTGTTGCTCTGCGTGAGTGTGTGTTGCTCTGTGTGACTGTTTGTTGCTCTGTGCGAATGTGTGTTGCTCTGTGTGAGTGTGTGTTGCTCCGTGAGTGTGTGTTGCTCTGTGTGAGTGTGTGTTGCTCTGTGTGAGTGTTTGTTGCTCTGTGTGAGTGCGTGTTGCGTGTGTGAATGCATGTTGCTCTGTTTGAGTGTATGTTGCTCTGTGTGAGTGTGTGTTGCTCTGTGTGAGTGTGTGTTGCTCCGTGAGTGTGTGTTGCTCCGTGTGAGTGTGTGTTGCTCTGTGTGAGTGCGTGTTGCTCTGTGTGAGTGTGTGTTGCTCTGTGTGAGTGCGTGTTGCTTGTGTGAATGCATGTTGCTCTGTTTGACTGTGTGTTGCTCTGTGTGAGTGTGTGTTGCTCTGTGTGAGTGCGTGTTGCTTGTGTGAATGCATGTTGCTCTGTTTGACTGTGTGTTGCTCTGTGTGAGTGCGTGTTGCTTGTGTGAATGCATGTTGCTCTGTTTGACTGTGTGATAGCATCTTGCTCTGTGTGAGTGCGTGTTGCTCTGTGTGAGTGTGTGTTGCTCTGTGTGAGTGCGTGTTGCTCCGTGTGAGTGCATGATGCTCCGTGTGAGTGCGTGTTGCTCTGTGTGAGTGTGTGTTCCTCTCTGTGAGTGTGTGTTGCTCCGTGTGAGTGCTTGTTGCTCTGTGTGAGTGTGTGTTGGTCCGTATGATTGTGTGTTGCTCTGTGTGAGTGCGTGTTGCTCTGTGTGAGTGTGTGTTGCCCTGTGTGTTTGTGTGTTGCTCTGTGTGAGTGTGTGTTGCTCTGTGTGAGTGCATCTTGCTCTGTGTGAGTGCGTGTTGCTCTGTGTGAGTGTGTGTTGCTCTTTGTGAGTGTGTGTTGCTCTGTGTGAGTGTGTGTTGCTCTCTGTGAGTGCGTGTTGCTCTGTGTGAGTGTGTGTTGCTCCGTGTGAATGTGTATTGCTCTGTGTGAGTGTGTGTTGCTCCGTGTGATTGTGTGTTGCTCCATGTGAGTGCGTGTTGCTCTGTGTGATTGTGTTTTGCTGTGTGTGAGTGTGTGTTGCTCTGTGTGAGTGTGTGTTGCTCCGTGTGATTGTGTGTTGCTCTGTGTGACTGTGTGTTGCTTTGTGTGTGTGTGTGTTGCTCTGTGAGTGTGTATTGCTCCGTGTGAGTATGTGTTGCTCTGTGTGAGTGTCTGTTGCTCTGTGTGAATGCGTGTTGCTCTGTGTGAGTGTGTGTTGCTCCGTGTGATTGTGTATTGCTCTGTGTGAGTGTATGTTGCTCTGTGTGAGTGTGTGTTGCTCCATGTGAGTGCGTGTTGCTCTGTGTGATTGTGTTTTGCTGTGTGTGAGTGTGTGTTGCTCCGTGTGAGTGCGTGTTGCTCTGCGTGATTGTGTTTTGCTGTGTATGAGTGTGTGTTGCTCTGTGTGAGTGCGTGTTGCTCCGTGTGAGTGTGTGTTGCTCCGTGTGAGTGTGTGTTGCTCTGTATGAGTGTTTGTTGCTCTGTGTGAGTGCGTGTTGCGTGTGTGAATGCATGTTGCTCTGTTTGAGTGTATGTTGCTCTGTGTGAGTGTGTGTTGCTCTGTGTGAGTGTGTGTTGCTCCGTGAGTGTGTGTTGCTCCGTGTGAGTGTGTGTTGCTCTGTGTGAGTGCGTGTTGCTCTGTGTGAGTGTGTGTTGCTCTGTGTGAGTGCGTGTTGCTTGTGTGAATGCATGTTGCTCTGTTTGACTGTGTGTTGCTCTGTGTGAGTGTGTGTTGCTCTGTGTGAGTGCGTGTTGCTTGTGTGAATGCATGTTGCTCTGTTTGACTGTGTGTTGCTCTGTGTGAGTGCGTGTTGCTTGTGTGAATGCATGTTGCTCTGTTTGACTGTGTGATAGCATCTTGCTCTGTGTGAGTGCGTGTTGCTCTGTGTGAGTGTGTGTTGCTCTGTGTGAGTGCGTGTTGCTCCGTGTGAGTGCATGATGCTCCGTGTGAGTGCGTGTTGCTCTGTGTGAGTGTGTGTTCCTCTCTGTGAGTGTGTGTTGCTCCGTGTGAGTGCTTGTTGCTCTGTGTGAGTGTGTGTTGGTCCGTATGATTGTGTGTTGCTCTGTGTGAGTGCGTGTTGCTCTGTGTGAGTGTGTGTTGCCCTGTGTGTTTGTGTGTTGCTCTGTGTGAGTGTGTGTTGCTCTGTGTGAGTGCATCTTGCTCTGTGTGAGTGCGTGTTGCTCTGTGTGAGTGTGTGTTGCTCTTTGTGAGTGTGTGTTGCTCTGTGTGAGTGTGTGTTGCTCTCTGTGAGTGCGTGTTGCTCTGTGTGAGTGTGTGTTGCTCCGTGTGAATGTGTATTGCTCTGTGTGAGTGTGTGTTGCTCCGTGTGATTGTGTGTTGCTCCATGTGAGTGCGTGTTGCTCTGTGTGATTGTGTTTTGCTGTGTGTGAGTGTGTGTTGCTCTGTGTGAGTGTGTGTTGCTCCGTGTGATTGTGTGTTGCTCTGTGTGACTGTGTGTTGCTTTGTGTGTGTGTGTGTTGCTCTGTGAGTGTGTATTGCTCCGTGTGAGTATGTGTTGCTCTGTGTGAGTGTCTGTTGCTCTGTGTGAATGCGTGTTGCTCTGTGTGAGTGTGTGTTGCTCCGTGTGATTGTGTATTGCTCTGTGTGAGTGTATGTTGCTCTGTGTGAGTGTGTGTTGCTCCATGTGAGTGCGTGTTGCTCTGTGTGATTGTGTTTTGCTGTGTGTGAGTGTGTGTTGCTCCGTGTGAGTGCGTGTTGCTCTGCGTGATTGTGTTTTGCTGTGTATGAGTGTGTGTTGCTCTGTGTGAGTGCGTGTTGCTCCGTGTGAGTGTGTGTTGCTCCGTGTGAGTGTGTGTTGCTCTGTATGAGTGCGTGTTGCTCTGAAGAGTGTGCGTTGCTCTGTGTGAGTGTGTGTTGCTCTGTGTGAGTGTGTATTGCTCTGTGTGAGTGTGTGTTGCTCTGTGTGAGTGTGTTTTGCTCTGTGTGAGTGTGTGTTGCTCCGTGTGAGTGTGTGTTGCTCTTTGTGAATGCTTGTTGCTCTGTGTGAGTGCGTGTTTCTCTGTGTGAGTGTGTGTTGCTCTGTGTGAGTGTGTGTTGCTCTGTGTGAATGTGTGTTGCTCTGTGTGAGTGCGTGTTGCTCTGTGTGAGTGCGTGTTGCTCTGTGTGAGTGTGTGTTGCTCTGTGTGTGTGTATTGCTCTGTGTGAGTGTGTGTTGCTCTGTGTGAGTGTGTTTTGCTCTGTGTGAGTGTGTGTTGCTCCGTGTGAGTGTGTGTTGCTCTTTGTGAATGTGTGTTGCTCTGTGTGAGTGTGTATTGCTCTGTGTGAGTGTGTGTTGCTCTGTGTGAGTGTGTTTTGCTCTGCGTGAGTGCGTGTTGCTCCGTGTGAGTGTTTGTTGCTCTGTGTGAGTGTGTGTTGCTCTGTGTTAAAGCGTGATGCTCTGTGTGAGTCTGTGTTGCTCTGTGTGACTGCCTGTTGCTCTGTGTGAGTGTGTGTTGCTCCGTGTGAGTGCGTGTTGCTCTGTGTGAATGCCTGTTGCTCCGTGTGAGTGCATGTTGCTCCGTGTGAGTGTGTGTTGCTCCGTGTGAGTGTGTGTTGCTCTGTGTGTGTGTGTGTGTTGTTCTGTGTTAGTGTGTGTTGCTCTCCGTGTCTGCCTGTTGCTTTGTGTGGGTGTTTGTTGCTCTGCGTGACTGTCTGTTGCTCCGTGTGAGTGTGTGTTGCTCTGTGTGATTGCGTGTTGCTCTGTGTGAGTGCGTGTTGCTCGGTGTGAGTGCGTGTTGCTCTGTGTGAGTGCGTGTTGCTCTGTGTGAGTGTGTGTTGCTCTGTGTGAGTGTGTGTTGCGCTGTGTGAGTGTGTGTTGCTCTGTGTGAGTGTGTGTTGCTCCGTGTGAGTGTGTGTTGCTCTGTGTGAGTGTGTGTTCCTCTGTGTGAGTGTGTGTTGCTTGTGTGAATGCATGTTGCTCTGTTTGACTGCGTGTTGCTCTGTGTGAGTGCGTGTTGCTTGTGTGAATGCATGTTGCTCTGTTTGACTGTGTGTTGCTCTGTGTGATAGCATCTTGCTCTGTGTGAGTGCGTGTTGCTCTGTGTGAGTGCGTGTTGCTCTGTTTGAGTGCGTGTTGCTCCGTGTGAGTGCATGATGCTCCGTGTGAGTGCGTGTTGCTCTGTGTGAGTGTGTGTTCCTCTGTGTGAGTGTGTGTTGCTCCGTGTGAGTGCGTGTTGCTCTGTGTGAGTGTGTGTTGCCCTGTGTGTTTGTGTGTTGCTCTGTGTGAGTGTGTGTTGCTCTGTGTGAGTGCATCTTGCTCTGTGTGAGTGCGTGTTGCTCTGTGTGAGTGTGTGTTGCTCTTTGTGAGTGTGTGTTGCTCTGTGTGAGTGTGTGTTGCTCTCTGTGAGTGCGTGTTGCTCTGTGTGAGTGTGTGTTGCTCCGTGTGAATGTGTATTGCTCTGTGTGAGTGTGTGTTGCTCCGTGTGATTGTGTGTTGCTCCATGTGAGTGCGTGTTGCTCTGTGTGATTGTGTTTTGCTGTGTGTGAGTGTGTGTTGCTCTGTGTGAGTGTGTGTTGCTCCGTGTGATTGTGTGTTGCTCTGTGTGACTGTGTGTTGCTTTGTGTGTGTGTGTGTTGCTCTGTGAGTGTGTATTGCTCCGTGTGAGTATGTGTTGCTCTGTGTGAGTGTCTGTTGCTCTGTGTGAATGCGTGTTGCTCTGTGTGAGTGTGTGTTGCTCCGTGTGATTGTGTATTGCTCTGTGTGAGTGTATGTTGCTCTGTGTGAGTGTGTGTTGCTCCATGTGAGTGCGTGTTGCTCTGTGTGATTGTGTTTTGCTGTGTGTGAGTGTGTGTTGCTCCGTGTGAGTGCGTGTTGCTCTGCGTGATTGTGTTTTGCTGTGTATGAGTGTGTGTTGCTCTGTGTGAGTGCGTGTTGCTCCGTGTGAGTGTGTGTTGCTCCGTGTGAGTGTGTGTTGCTCTGTATGAGTGCGTGTTGCTCTGTGTGAGTGTGCGTTGCTCTGTGTGAGTGTGTGTTGCTCTGTGTGAGTGTGTATTGCTCTGTGTGAGTGTGTGTTGCTCTGTGTGAGTGTGTTTTGCTCTGTGTGAGTGTGTGTTGCTCCGTGTGAGTGTGTGTTGCTCTTTGTGAATGCTTGTTGCTCTGTGTGAGTGCGTGTTTCTCTGTGTGAGTGTGTGTTGCTCTGTGTGAGTGTGTGTTGCTCTGTGTGAATGTGTGTTGCTCTGTGTGAGTGCGTGTTGCTCTGTGTGAGTGCGTGTTGCTCTGTGTGAGTGTGTGTTGCTCTGTGTGTGTGTATTGCTCTGTGTGAGTGTGTGTTGCTCTGTGTGAGTGTGTTTTGCTCTGTGTGAGTGTGTGTTGCTCCGTGTGAGTGTGTGTTGCTCTTTGTGAATGTGTGTTGCTCTGTGTGAGTGTGTATTGCTCTGCGTGAGTGCGTGTTGCTCCGTGTGAGTGTTTGTTGCTCTGTGTGAGTGTGTGTTGCTCTGTGTTAAAGCGTGATGCTCTGTGTGAGTCTGTGTTGCTCTGTGTGACTGCCTGTTGCTCTGTGTGAGTGTGTGTTGCTCCGTGTGAGTGCGTGTTGCTCTGTGTGAATGCCTGTTGCTCCGTGTGAGTGCATGTTGCTCCGTGTGAGTGTGTGTTGCTCCGTGTGAGTGTGTGTTGCTCTGTGTGTGTGTGTGTGTTGTTCTGTGTTAGTGTGTGTTGCTCTCCGTGTCTGCCTGTTGCTTTGTGTGAGTGTGTGTTGCTCTGTGTGATTGCGTGTTGCTCTGTGTGAGTGTTTGTTTTTCTGTGTGAGTGTGTGTTGCTCTGTGTGAGTGCGTGTTGCTCTGTGTGAGTGCGTGTTGCTCTGTGTGAGTGCGTGTTGCTCTGTGTGAGTGTGTGTTGCTCTGTGTGAGTGTGTGTTGCGCTGTGTGAGTGTGTGTTGCTCTGTGTGAGTGTGTGTTGCTCCGTGTGAGTGTGTGTTGCTCTGTGTGAGTGTGTGTTCCTCTGTGTGAGTGTGTGTTGCTTGTGTGAATGCATGTTGCTCTGTTTGACTGCGTGTTGCTCTGTGTGAGTGCGTGTTGCTTGTGTGAATGCATGTTGCTCTGTTTGACTGTGTGTTGCTCTGTGTGATAGCATCTTGCTCTGTGTGAGTGCGTGTTGCTCTGTGTGAGTGCGTGTTGCTCTGTTTGAGTGCGTGTTGCTCCGTGTGAGTGCATGATGCTCCGTGTGAGTGCGTGTTGCTCTGTGTGAGTGTGTGTTCCTCTGTGTGAGTGTGTGTTGCTCCGTGTGAGTGCTTGTTGCTCTGTGTGAGTGTGTGTTGGTCCGTATGATTGTGTGTTGCTCTGTGTGAGTGCGTGTTGCTCTGTGTGAGTATGTGTTGCTCTGTGTGTTTGTGTGTTGCTCTGTGTGAGTGTGTGTTGCTCTGTGTGAGTGCATCTTGCTCTGTGTGAGTGTGTGTTGCTCTGTGTGAGTGTGTGTTGCTCTTTGTGAGTGTTTGTTGCTCTGTGTGAGTGTGTGTTGCTCTGTGTGAGTGTGTGTTGCGCTGTGTGAGTGTGTGTTGCTCTGTGTGAGTGTGTGTTGCTCCGTGTGAGTGTGTGTTGCTCTGTGTGAGTGTGTGTTGCTCCGTGTGAGTGTGTGTTGCTCTGTATGAGTGTGTTTTGCTCTGTGTGAGTGCGTGTTGCTCCGTGAGAGTGCGTATTGCTCTGTGGGAGTGCGTTTTGCTCTGTGTGAGTGTGTGTTGCTCCGTGTGAGTGTCTGTTGCTCCGCGTGAGTGCGTGTTGCTCTGTGTGAGTGTGTGTTGCTCTGTGTGAGTGTGTGTTGCATTGTGTCAGTCTGTGTTGCTCTGTGTGAGTGTATGTTCCTCTGTGTGAGTGTGTGTTGCACTGTGTTAGTGTGTGTTGCTCTGTGTGAGTGTTTGTTGCTCTGTGTGAGTGCGTGTTGCGTGTGTGAATGCATGTTGCTCTGTTTGAGTGTATGTTGCTCTGTGTGAGTGTGTGTTGCTCTGTGTGAGTGTGTGTTGCTCCGTGAGTGTGTGTTGCTCCGTGTGAGTGTGTGTTGCTCTGTGTGAGTGCGTGTTGCTCTGTGTGAGTGTGTGTTGCTCTGTGTGAGTGCGTGTTGCTTGTGTGAATGCATGTTGCTCTGTTTGACTGTGTGTTGCTCTGTGTGAGTGTGTGTTGCTCTGTGTGAGTGCGTGTTGCTCTGTGTGAGTGTGTGTTGCTCTGTGTGAGTGCGTGTTGCTTGTGTGAATGCATGTTGCTCTGTTTGACTGTGTGTTGCTCTGTGTGAGTGCGTGTTGCTTGTGTGAATGCATGTTGCTCTGTTTGACTGTGTGTTGCTCTGTGTGATAGCATCTTGCTCTGTGTGAGTGCGTGTTGCTCTGTGTGAGTGCGTGTTGCTCTGTTTGAGTGCGTGTTGCTCCGTGTGAGTGCATGATGCTCCGTGTGAGTGCGTGTTGCTCTGTGTGAGTGTGTGTTCCTCTGTGTGAGTGTGTGTTGCTCCGTGTGAGTGCTTGTTGCTCTGTGTGAGTGTGTGTTGGTCCGTATGATTGTGTGTTGCTCTGTGTGAGTGCGTGTTGCTCTGTGTGAGTATGTGTTGCTCTGTGTGTTTGTGTGTTGCTCTGTGTGAGTGTGTGTTGCTCTGTGTGAGTGCATCTTGCTCTGTGTGAGTGTGTGTTGCTCTGTGTGAGTGTGTGTTGCTCTTTGTGAGTGTTTGTTGCTCTGTGTGAGTGTGTGTTGCTCTGTGTGAGTGTGTGTTGCGCTGTGTGAGTGTGTGTTGCTCTGTGTGAGTGTGTGTTGCTCCGTGTGAGTGTGTGTTGCTCTGTGTGAGTGTGTGTTGCTCCGTGTGAGTGTGTGTTGCTCTGTATGAGTGTGTTTTGCTCTGTGTGAGTGCGTGTTGCTCCGTGAGAGTGCGTAATGCTCTGTGGGAGTGCGTTTTGCTCTGTGTGAGTGTGTGTTGCTCCGTGTGAGTGTCTGTTGCTCCGCGTGAGTGCGTGTTGCTCTGTGTGAGTGTGTGTTGCACTGTGTTAGTGTGTGTTGCTCTGTGTGAGTGTTTGTTGCTCTGTGTGAGTGCGTGTTGCGTGTGTGAATGCATGTTGCTCTGTTTGAGTGTATGTTGCTCTGTGTGAGTGTGTGTTGCTCTTTGTGAGTGTTTGTTGCTCTGTGTGAGTGTGTGTTGCTCTGTGTGAGTGTGTGTTGCTCTGTGTGAGTGTGTGTTGCTCTGTGTGAGTGTGTGTTGCTCCGTGTGAGTGTGTGTTGCTCTGTGTGAGTGTGTGTTGCTCCGTGTGAGTGTGTGTTGCTCTGTATGAGTGTGTTTTGCTCTGTGTGAGTGCGTGTTGCTCCGTGAGAGTGCGTATTGCTCTGTGTGAGTGCGTGTTGCTCTGTGTGAATGCATGTTGCTCTGTTTGACTGTGTGTTGCTCTGTGTGATAGCATCTTGCTCTGTGTGAGTGCGTGTTGCTCTGTGTGAGTGCGTGTTGCTCTGTTTGAGTGCGTGTTGCTCCGTGTGAGTGCATGATGCTCCGTGTGAGTGCGTGTTGCTCTGTGTGAGTGTGTGTTCCTCTGTGTGAGTGTGTGTTGCTCCGTGTGAGTGCTTGTTGCTCTGTGTGAGTGTGTGTTGGTCCGTATGATTGTGTGTTGCTCTGTGTGAGTGCGTGTTGCTCTGTGTGAGTATGTGTTGCTCTGTGTGTTTGTGTGTTGCTCTGTGTGAGTGTGTGTTGCTCTGTGTGAGTGCATCTTGCTCTGTGTGAGTGTGTGTTGCTCTGTGTGAGTGTGTGTTGCTCTTTGTGAGTGTTTGTTGCTCTGTGTGAGTGTGTGTTGCTCTGTGTGAGTGTGTGTTGCGCTGTGTGAGTGTGTGTTGCTCTGTGTGAGTGTGTGTTGCTCCGTGTGAGTGTGTGTTGCTCTGTGTGAGTGTGTGTTGCTCCGTGTGAGTGTGTGTTGCTCTGTATGAGTGTGTTTTGCTCTGTGTGAGTGCGTGTTGCTCCGTGAGAGTGCGTATTGCTCTGTGGGAGTGCGTTTTGCTCTGTGTGAGTGTGTGTTGCTCCGCGTGAGTGCGTGTTGCTCTGTGTGAGTGTGTGTTGCACTGTGTTAGTGTGTGTTGCTCTGTGTGAGTGTTTGTTGCTCTGTGTGAGTGCGTGTTGCGTGTGTGAATGCATGTTGCTCTGTTTGAGTGTATGTTGCTCTGTGTGAGTGTGTGTTGCTCTTTGTGAGTGTTTGTTGCTCTGTGTGAGAGTGTGTTGCTCTGTGTGAGTGTGTGTTGCGCTGTGTGAGTGTGTGTTGCTCTGTGTGAGTGTGTGTTGCTCCGTGTGAGTGTGTGTTGCTCTGTGTGAGTGTGTGTTGCTCCGTGTGAGTGTGTGTTGCTCTGTATGAGTGTGTTTTGCTCTGTGTGAGTGCGTGTTGCTCCGTGAGAGTGCGTATTGCTCTGTGGGAGTGCGTTTTGCTCTGTGTGAGTGTGTATTGCTCCGTGTGAGTGTCTGTTGCTCCGCGTGAGTGCGTGTTGCTCTGTGTGAGTGTGTGTTGCACTGTGTTAGTGTGTGTTGCTCTGTGTGAGTGTTTGTTGCTCTGTGTGAGTGCGTGTTGCGTGTGTGAATGCATGTTGCTCTGTTTGAGTGTATGTTGCTCTGTGTGAGTGTGTGTTGCTCTGTGTGAGTGTGTGTTGCTCCGTGAGTGTGTGTTGCTCCGTGTGAGTGTGTGTTGCTCTGTGTGAGTGCGTGTTGCTCTGTGTGAGTGTGTGTTGCTCTGTGTGAGTGCGTGTTGCTTGTGTGAATGCATGTTGCTCTGTTTGACTGTGTGTTGCTCTGTGTGTGTGTGTGTTGCTCTGTGTGAGTGCGTGTTGCTCTGTGTGAGTGTGTGTTGCTCTGTGTGAGTGCGTGTTGCTTGTGTGAATGCATGTTGCTCTGTTTGACTGTGTGTTGCTCTGTGTGAGTGCGTGTTGCTTGTGTGAATGCATGTTGCTCTGTTTGACTGTGTGTTGCTCTGTGTGATAGCATCTTGCTCTGTGTGAGTGCCTGTTGCTCTGTGTGAGTGCGTGTTGCTCTGTGTGAGTGCGTGTTTCTCCGTGTGAGTGCATGATGCTCCGTGTGAGTGCGTGTTGCTCTGTGTGAGTGTGTGTTCCTCTGTGTGAGTGTGTGTTGCTCCGTGTGAGTGCTTGTTGCTCTGTGTGAGTGTGTGTTGGTCCGTATGATTGTGTGTTGCTCTGTGTGAGTGCGTGTTGCTCTGTGTGAGTGTGTGTTGCCCTGTGTGTTTGTGTGTTTCTCTGTGTGAGTGTGTGTTGCTCTGTGTGAGTGCATCTTGCTCTGTGTGAGTGCGTGTTGCTCTGTGTGAGTGTGTGTTGCTCTTTGTGAGTGTGTGTTGCTCTGTGTGAGTGTGTGTTGCTCTGTGTGAGTGTGTGTTGCGCTGTGTGAGTGTGTGTTGCTCTGTGTGAGTGTGTGTTGCTCCGTGTGAGTGTGTGTTGCTCTGTGTGAGTGTGTGTTCCTCTGTGTGAGTGTGTGTTGCTTGTGTGAATGCATGTTGCTCTGTTTGACTGTGTGTTGCTCTGTGTGAGTGCGTGTTGCTTGTGTGAATGCATGTTGCTCTGTTTGACTGTGTGTTGCTCTGTGTGATAGCATCTTGCTCTGTGTGAGTGCGTGTTGCTCTGTGTGAGTGCGTGTTGCTCTGTTTGAGTGCGTGTTGCTCCGTGTGAGTGTGTGTTGCTCTGTGTGAGTGTGTGTTGCTCTCTGTGAGTGCGTGTTGCTCTGTGTGAGTGTGTGTTGCTCCGTGTGAATGTGTATTGCTCTGTGTGAGTGTGTGTTGCTCCGTGTGATTGTGTGTTGCTCCATGTGAGTGCTTGTTGCTCTGTTTGACTGTGTGTTGCTCTGTGTGAGTGCGTGTTGCTTGTGTGAATGCATGTTGCTCTGTTTGACTGTGTGTTGCTCTGTGTGATAGCATCTTGCTCTGTGTGAGTGTGTGTTGCTCTCTGTGAGTGCGTGTTGCTCTGTGTGAGTGTGTGTTGCTCTGTGTGAGTATGTGTTGCTCTGTGTGAGTGTGTGTTGCTCTGTGTGAGTGTGTGTTGCTCTGTGTGAGTGCATCTTGCTCTGTGTGAGTGTGTGTTGCTCTGTGTGAGTGTGTGTTGCTCTTTGTGAGTGTTTGTTGCTCTGTGTGAGTGTGTGTTGCTCTGTGTGAGTGTGTGTTGCGCTGTGTGAGTGTGTGTTGCTCTGTGTGAGTGTGTGTTGCTCCGTGTGAGTGTGTGTTGCTCCGTGTGAGTGTGTGTTGCTCTGTGTGAGCGCGTGTTGCTCCGCGTGAGTGTGTGTTGCTCTGTGTGAGTGTGTGTTGCTCTGTGTGAGTGTGTGTTGCTCTGTGTGTGTGCCGGTTGCTCTGTGTGAATCCGTGTTGCTCCGTGTGAGTGTGTGTTGTTCCGTGTGAGTGCGTGTTGCTCTGTGTGATTGTGTTTTGCTGTGTGTGAGTGTGTGTTGCTCCGTGTGAGTGTGTTTTGCACTGTGTGAGTGTGTGTTGCTCCGTGTGAGTGTGTGTTGCTCTGCGTGAGTGTGTGTTGCTCTGTGTGACTGTTTGTTGCTCTGTGCGAATGTGTGTTGCTCTGTGTGAGTGTGTGTTGCTCCGTGAGTGTGTGTTGCTCTGTGTGAGTGTGTGTTGCTCTGTGTGAGTGTTTGTTGCTCTGTGTGAGTGCGTGTTGCGTGTGTGAATGCATGTTGCTCTGTTTGAGTGTATGTTGCTCTGTGTGAGTGTGTGTTGCTCTGTGTGAGTGTGTGTTGCTCCGTGAGTGTGTGTTGCTCCGTGTGAGTGTGTGTTGCTCTGTGTGAGTGCGTGTTGCTCTGTGTGAGTGTGTGTTGCTCTGTGTGAGTGCGTGTTGCTTGTGTGAATGCATGTTGCTCTGTTTGACTGTGTGTTGCTCTGTGTGAGTGTGTGTTGCTCTGTGTGAGTGCGTGTTGCTTGTGTGAATGCATGTTGCTCTGTTTGACTGTGTGTTGCTCTGTGTGAGTGCGTGTTGCTTGTGTGAATGCATGTTGCTCTGTTTGACTGTGTGATAGCATCTTGCTCTGTGTGAGTGCGTGTTGCTCTGTGTGAGTGTGTGTTGCTCTGTGTGAGTGCGTGTTGCTCCGTGTGAGTGCATGATGCTCCGTGTGAGTGCGTGTTGCTCTGTGTGAGTGTGTGTTCCTCTCTGTGAGTGTGTGTTGCTCCGTGTGAGTGCTTGTTGCTCTGTGTGAGTGTGTGTTGGTCCGTATGATTGTGTGTTGCTCTGTGTGAGTGCGTGTTGCTCTGTGTGAGTGTGTGTTGCCCTGTGTGTTTGTGTGTTGCTCTGTGTGAGTGTGTGTTGCTCTGTGTGAGTGCATCTTGCTCTGTGTGAGTGCGTGTTGCTCTGTGTGAGTGTGTGTTGCTCTTTGTGAGTGTGTGTTGCTCTGTGTGAGTGTGTGTTGCTCTCTGTGAGTGCGTGTTGCTCTGTGTGAGTGTGTGTTGCTCCGTGTGAATGTGTATTGCTCTGTGTGAGTGTGTGTTGCTCCGTGTGATTGTGTGTTGCTCCATGTGAGTGCGTGTTGCTCTGTGTGATTGTGTTTTGCTGTGTGTGAGTGTGTGTTGCTCTGTGTGAGTGTGTGTTGCTCCGTGTGATTGTGTGTTGCTCTGTGTGACTGTGTGTTGCTTTGTGTGTGTGTGTGTTGCTCTGTGAGTGTGTATTGCTCCGTGTGAGTATGTGTTGCTCTGTGTGAGTGTCTGTTGCTCTGTGTGAATGCGTGTTGCTCTGTGTGAGTGTGTGTTGCTCCGTGTGATTGTGTATTGCTCTGTGTGAGTGTATGTTGCTCTGTGTGAGTGTGTGTTGCTCCATGTGAGTGCGTGTTGCTCTGTGTGATTGTGTTTTGCTGTGTGTGAGTGTGTGTTGCTCCGTGTGAGTGCGTGTTGCTCTGCGTGATTGTGTTTTGCTGTGTATGAGTGTGTGTTGCTCTGTGTGAGTGCGTGTTGCTCCGTGTGAGTGTGTGTTGCTCCGTGTGAGTGTGTGTTGCTCTGTATGAGTGTTTGTTGCTCTGTGTGAGTGCGTGTTGCGTGTGTGAATGCATGTTGCTCTGTTTGAGTGTATGTTGCTCTGTGTGAGTGTGTGTTGCTCTGTGTGAGTGTGTGTTGCTCCGTGAGTGTGTGTTGCTCCGTGTGAGTGTGTGTTGCTCTGTGTGAGTGCGTGTTGCTCTGTGTGAGTGTGTGTTGCTCTGTGTGAGTGCGTGTTGCTTGTGTGAATGCATGTTGCTCTGTTTGACTGTGTGTTGCTCTGTGTGAGTGTGTGTTGCTCTGTGTGAGTGCGTGTTGCTTGTGTGAATGCATGTTGCTCTGTTTGACTGTGTGTTGCTCTGTGTGAGTGCGTGTTGCTTGTGTGAATGCATGTTGCTCTGTTTGACTGTGTGATAGCATCTTGCTCTGTGTGAGTGCGTGTTGCTCTGTGTGAGTGTGTGTTGCTCTGTGTGAGTGCGTGTTGCTCCGTGTGAGTGCATGATGCTCCGTGTGAGTGCGTGTTGCTCTGTGTGAGTGTGTGTTCCTCTCTGTGAGTGTGTGTTGCTCCGTGTGAGTGCTTGTTGCTCTGTGTGAGTGTGTGTTGGTCCGTATGATTGTGTGTTGCTCTGTGTGAGTGCGTGTTGCTCTGTGTGAGTGTGTGTTGCCCTGTGTGTTTGTGTGTTGCTCTGTGTGAGTGTGTGTTGCTCTGTGTGAGTGCATCTTGCTCTGTGTGAGTGCGTGTTGCTCTGTGTGAGTGTGTGTTGCTCTTTGTGAGTGTGTGTTGCTCTGTGTGAGTGTGTGTTGCTCTCTGTGAGTGCGTGTTGCTCTGTGTGAGTGTGTGTTGCTCCGTGTGAATGTGTATTGCTCTGTGTGAGTGTGTGTTGCTCCGTGTGATTGTGTGTTGCTCCATGTGAGTGCGTGTTGCTCTGTGTGATTGTGTTTTGCTGTGTGTGAGTGTGTGTTGCTCTGTGTGAGTGTGTGTTGCTCCGTGTGATTGTGTGTTGCTCTGTGTGACTGTGTGTTGCTTTGTGTGTGTGTGTGTTGCTCTGTGAGTGTGTATTGCTCCGTGTGAGTATGTGTTGCTCTGTGTGAGTGTCTGTTGCTCTGTGTGAATGCGTGTTGCTCTGTGTGAGTGTGTGTTGCTCCGTGTGATTGTGTATTGCTCTGTGTGAGTGTATGTTGCTCTGTGTGAGTGTGTGTTGCTCCATGTGAGTGCGTGTTGCTCTGTGTGATTGTGTTTTGCTGTGTGTGAGTGTGTGTTGCTCCGTGTGAGTGCGTGTTGCTCTGCGTGATTGTGTTTTGCTGTGTATGAGTGTGTGTTGCTCTGTGTGAGTGCGTGTTGCTCCGTGTGAGTGTGTGTTGCTCCGTGTGAGTGTGTGTTGCTCTGTATGAGTGCGTGTTGCTCTGAAGAGTGTGCGTTGCTCTGTGTGAGTGTGTGTTGCTCTGTGTGAGTGTGTATTGCTCTGTGTGAGTGTGTGTTGCTCTGTGTGAGTGTGTTTTGCTCTGTGTGAGTGTGTGTTGCTCCGTGTGAGTGTGTGTTGCTCTTTGTGAATGCTTGTTGCTCTGTGTGAGTGCGTGTTTCTCTGTGTGAGTGTGTGTTGCTCTGTGTGAGTGTGTGTTGCTCTGTGTGAATGTGTGTTGCTCTGTGTGAGTGCGTGTTGCTCTGTGTGAGTGCGTGTTGCTCTGTGTGAGTGTGTGTTGCTCTGTGTGTGTGTATTGCTCTGTGTGAGTGTGTGTTGCTCTGTGTGAGTGTGTTTTGCTCTGTGTGAGTGTGTGTTGCTCCGTGTGAGTGTGTGTTGCTCTTTGTGAATGTGTGTTGCTCTGTGTGAGTGTGTATTGCTCTGTGTGAGTGTGTGTTGCTCTGTGTGAGTGTGTTTTGCTCTGCGTGAGTGCGTGTTGCTCCGTGTGAGTGTTTGTTGCTCTGTGTGAGTGTGTGTTGCTCTGTGTTAAAGCGTGATGCTCTGTGTGAGTCTGTGTTGCTCTGTGTGACTGCCTGTTGCTCTGTGTGAGTGTGTGTTGCTCCGTGTGAGTGCGTGTTGCTCTGTGTGAATGCCTGTTGCTCCGTGTGAGTGCATGTTGCTCCGTGTGAGTGTGTGTTGCTCCGTGTGAGTGTGTGTTGCTCTGTGTGTGTGTGTGTGTTGTTCTGTGTTAGTGTGTGTTGCTCTCCGTGTCTGCCTGTTGCTTTGTGTGGGTGTTTGTTGCTCTGCGTGACTGTCTGTTGCTCCGTGTGAGTGTGTGTTGCTCTGTGTGATTGCGTGTTGCTCTGTGTGAGTGCGTGTTGCTCGGTGTGAGTGCGTGTTGCTCTGTGTGAGTGCGTGTTGCTCTGTGTGAGTGTGTGTTGCTCTGTGTGAGTGTGTGTTGCGCTGTGTGAGTGTGTGTTGCTCTGTGTGAGTGTGTGTTGCTCCGTGTGAGTGTGTGTTGCTCTGTGTGAGTGTGTGTTCCTCTGTGTGAGTGTGTGTTGCTTGTGTGAATGCATGTTGCTCTGTTTGACTGCGTGTTGCTCTGTGTGAGTGCGTGTTGCTTGTGTGAATGCATGTTGCTCTGTTTGACTGTGTGTTGCTCTGTGTGATAGCATCTTGCTCTGTGTGAGTGCGTGTTGCTCTGTGTGAGTGCGTGTTGCTCTGTTTGAGTGCGTGTTGCTCCGTGTGAGTGCATGATGCTCCGTGTGAGTGCGTGTTGCTCTGTGTGAGTGTGTGTTCCTCTGTGTGAGTGTGTGTTGCTCCGTGTGAGTGCGTGTTGCTCTGTGTGAGTGTGTGTTGCCCTGTGTGTTTGTGTGTTGCTCTGTGTGAGTGTGTGTTGCTCTGTGTGAGTGCATCTTGCTCTGTGTGAGTGCGTGTTGCTCTGTGTGAGTGTGTGTTGCTCTTTGTGAGTGTGTGTTGCTCTGTGTGAGTGTGTGTTGCTCTCTGTGAGTGCGTGTTGCTCTGTGTGAGTGTGTGTTGCTCCGTGTGAATGTGTATTGCTCTGTGTGAGTGTGTGTTGCTCCGTGTGATTGTGTGTTGCTCCATGTGAGTGCGTGTTGCTCTGTGTGATTGTGTTTTGCTGTGTGTGAGTGTGTGTTGCTCTGTGTGAGTGTGTGTTGCTCCGTGTGATTGTGTGTTGCTCTGTGTGACTGTGTGTTGCTTTGTGTGTGTGTGTGTTGCTCTGTGAGTGTGTATTGCTCCGTGTGAGTATGTGTTGCTCTGTGTGAGTGTCTGTTGCTCTGTGTGAATGCGTGTTGCTCTGTGTGAGTGTGTGTTGCTCCGTGTGATTGTGTATTGCTCTGTGTGAGTGTATGTTGCTCTGTGTGAGTGTGTGTTGCTCCATGTGAGTGCGTGTTGCTCTGTGTGATTGTGTTTTGCTGTGTGTGAGTGTGTGTTGCTCCGTGTGAGTGCGTGTTGCTCTGCGTGATTGTGTTTTGCTGTGTATGAGTGTGTGTTGCTCTGTGTGAGTGCGTGTTGCTCCGTGTGAGTGTGTGTTGCTCCGTGTGAGTGTGTGTTGCTCTGTATGAGTGCGTGTTGCTCTGTGTGAGTGTGCGTTGCTCTGTGTGAGTGTGTGTTGCTCTGTGTGAGTGTGTATTGCTCTGTGTGAGTGTGTGTTGCTCTGTGTGAGTGTGTTTTGCTCTGTGTGAGTGTGTGTTGCTCCGTGTGAGTGTGTGTTGCTCTTTGTGAATGCTTGTTGCTCTGTGTGAGTGCGTGTTTCTCTGTGTGAGTGTGTGTTGCTCTGTGTGAGTGTGTGTTGCTCTGTGTGAATGTGTGTTGCTCTGTGTGAGTGCGTGTTGCTCTGTGTGAGTGCGTGTTGCTCTGTGTGAGTGTGTGTTGCTCTGTGTGTGTGTATTGCTCTGTGTGAGTGTGTGTTGCTCTGTGTGAGTGTGTTTTGCTCTGTGTGAGTGTGTGTTGCTCCGTGTGAGTGTGTGTTGCTCTTTGTGAATGTGTGTTGCTCTGTGTGAGTGTGTATTGCTCTGCGTGAGTGCGTGTTGCTCCGTGTGAGTGTTTGTTGCTCTGTGTGAGTGTGTGTTGCTCTGTGTTAAAGCGTGATGCTCTGTGTGAGTCTGTGTTGCTCTGTGTGACTGCCTGTTGCTCTGTGTGAGTGTGTGTTGCTCCGTGTGAGTGCGTGTTGCTCTGTGTGAATGCCTGTTGCTCCGTGTGAGTGCATGTTGCTCCGTGTGAGTGTGTGTTGCTCCGTGTGAGTGTGTGTTGCTCTGTGTGTGTGTGTGTGTTGTTCTGTGTTAGTGTGTGTTGCTCTCCGTGTCTGCCTGTTGCTTTGTGTGAGTGTGTGTTGCTCTGTGTGATTGCGTGTTGCTCTGTGTGAGTGTTTGTTTTTCTGTGTGAGTGTGTGTTGCTCTGTGTGAGTGCGTGTTGCTCTGTGTGAGTGCGTGTTGCTCTGTGTGAGTGCGTGTTGCTCTGTGTGAGTGTGTGTTGCTCTGTGTGAGTGTGTGTTGCGCTGTGTGAGTGTGTGTTGCTCTGTGTGAGTGTGTGTTGCTCCGTGTGAGTGTGTGTTGCTCTGTGTGAGTGTGTGTTCCTCTGTGTGAGTGTGTGTTGCTTGTGTGAATGCATGTTGCTCTGTTTGACTGCGTGTTGCTCTGTGTGAGTGCGTGTTGCTTGTGTGAATGCATGTTGCTCTGTTTGACTGTGTGTTGCTCTGTGTGATAGCATCTTGCTCTGTGTGAGTGCGTGTTGCTCTGTGTGAGTGCGTGTTGCTCTGTTTGAGTGCGTGTTGCTCCGTGTGAGTGCATGATGCTCCGTGTGAGTGCGTGTTGCTCTGTGTGAGTGTGTGTTCCTCTGTGTGAGTGTGTGTTGCTCCGTGTGAGTGCTTGTTGCTCTGTGTGAGTGTGTGTTGGTCCGTATGATTGTGTGTTGCTCTGTGTGAGTGCGTGTTGCTCTGTGTGAGTATGTGTTGCTCTGTGTGTTTGTGTGTTGCTCTGTGTGAGTGTGTGTTGCTCTGTGTGAGTGCATCTTGCTCTGTGTGAGTGTGTGTTGCTCTGTGTGAGTGTGTGTTGCTCTTTGTGAGTGTTTGTTGCTCTGTGTGAGTGTGTGTTGCTCTGTGTGAGTGTGTGTTGCGCTGTGTGAGTGTGTGTTGCTCTGTGTGAGTGTGTGTTGCTCCGTGTGAGTGTGTGTTGCTCTGTGTGAGTGTGTGTTGCTCCGTGTGAGTGTGTGTTGCTCTGTATGAGTGTGTTTTGCTCTGTGTGAGTGCGTGTTGCTCCGTGAGAGTGCGTATTGCTCTGTGGGAGTGCGTTTTGCTCTGTGTGAGTGTGTGTTGCTCCGTGTGAGTGTCTGTTGCTCCGCGTGAGTGCGTGTTGCTCTGTGTGAGTGTGTGTTGCTCTGTGTGAGTGTGTGTTGCATTGTGTCAGTCTGTGTTGCTCTGTGTGAGTGTATGTTCCTCTGTGTGAGTGTGTGTTGCACTGTGTTAGTGTGTGTTGCTCTGTGTGAGTGTTTGTTGCTCTGTGTGAGTGCGTGTTGCGTGTGTGAATGCATGTTGCTCTGTTTGAGTGTATGTTGCTCTGTGTGAGTGTGTGTTGCTCTGTGTGAGTGTGTGTTGCTCCGTGAGTGTGTGTTGCTCCGTGTGAGTGTGTGTTGCTCTGTGTGAGTGCGTGTTGCTCTGTGTGAGTGTGTGTTGCTCTGTGTGAGTGCGTGTTGCTTGTGTGAATGCATGTTGCTCTGTTTGACTGTGTGTTGCTCTGTGTGAGTGTGTGTTGCTCTGTGTGAGTGCGTGTTGCTCTGTGTGAGTGTGTGTTGCTCTGTGTGAGTGCGTGTTGCTTGTGTGAATGCATGTTGCTCTGTTTGACTGTGTGTTGCTCTGTGTGAGTGCGTGTTGCTTGTGTGAATGCATGTTGCTCTGTTTGACTGTGTGTTGCTCTGTGTGATAGCATCTTGCTCTGTGTGAGTGCCTGTTGCTCTGTGTGAGTGCGTGTTGCTCTGTGTGAGTGCGTGTTTCTCCGTGTGAGTGCATGATGCTCCGTGTGAGTGCGTGTTGCTCTGTGTGAGTGTGTGTTCCTCTGTGTGAGTGTGTGTTGCTCCGTGTGAGTGCTTGTTGCTCTGTGTGAGTGTGTGTTGGTCCGTATGATTGTGTGTTGCTCTGTGTGAGTGCGTGTTGCTCTGTGTGAGTGTGTGTTGCCCTGTGTGTTTGTGTGTTGCTCTGTGTGAGTGTGTGTTGCGCTGCGTGAGTGTGTGTTGCTCTGTGTGAGTGTGTGTTGCGCTGCGTGAGTGTGTGTTGCTCTGTGTGAGTGTGTGTTGCTCTGTGTGAGTGTGTGTTGCGCTGCGTGAGTGTGTGTTGCTCTGTGTGAGTGTGTGTTGCTCCGTGTGAGTGTGTGTTGCTCTGTGTGAGTGTGTGTTCCTCTGTGTGAGTGTGTGTTGCTTGTGTGAATGCATGTTGCTCTGTTTGACTGTGTGTTGCTCTGTGTGAGTGCGTGTTGCTTGTGTGAATGCATGTTGCTCTGTTTGACTGTGTGTTGCTCTGTGTGATAGCATCTTGCTCTGTGTGAGTGCGTGTTGCTCTGTGTGAGTGCATGTTGCTCTGTTTGAGTGCGTGTTGCTCCGTGTGAGTGCATGATGCTCCGTGTGAGTGCGTGTTGCTCTGTGTGAGTGTGTGTTCCTCTGTGTGAGTGTGTGTTGCTCTGTGTGAGTGCTTGTTGCTCTGTGTGAGTGTGTGTTGGTCCGTATGATTGTGTGTTGCTCTGTGTGAGTGCGTGTTGCTCTGTGTGAGTATGTGTTGCTCTGTGTGTTTGTGTGTTGCTCTGTGTGAGTGTGTGTTGCTCTGTGTGAGTGCATCTTGCTCTGTGTGAGTGTGTGTTGCTCTGTGTGAGTGTGTGTTGCTCTTTGTGAGTGTTTGTTGCTCTGTGTGAGTGTGTGTTGCTCTGTGTGAGTGTGTGTTGCTCTGTGTGAGTGTGTGTTGCGCTGTGTGAGTGTGTGTTGCTCTGTGTGAGTGTGTGTTGCTCCGTGTGAGTGTGCGTTGCTCCGTGTGAGTGTGTGTTGCTCCGTGTGAGTGTGTGTTGCTCTGTATGAGTGTGTTTTGCTCTATGTGAGTGCGTGTTGCTCCGTGAGAGTGCGTATTGCTCTGTGTGAGTGCGTTTTGCTCTGTGTGAGTGTGTGTTGCTCCGTGTGAGTGTCTGTTGCTCCGCGTGAGTGCGTGTTGCTCTGTGTGAGTGTGTGTTGCACTGTGTCAGTCTGTGTTGCTCCGTGTGAGTGTCTGTTGCTCCGCGTGAGTGCGTGTTGCTCTGTGTGAGTGTGTGTTGCACTGTGTGAGTCTGTTTTGCTCTGTGTGAGTACCCGTTGCTCTGTGTGAGTGCGTGTTCCTCTGTATGAGTGTGTGTTGCTCTCTGTGTGTGTGCCGGCTGCTCTGTGTGAATGCGTGTTGCTCCGTGTGAGTGTGTGTTGCTCCGTGTGAGTGCGTGTTGCTCCGTGTGATCGTGTTTTGCTGTGTGTGAGTGTGTGTTGCTCCGTGTGAGTGTGTTTTGCTCTGCATGAGTGTGTGTTGCTCCGTGAGAGTGCGTGTTGCCCTGTGTGAGTGCGTGTTGCTCCGTGTGAGTGTGTGTTGCTCTTTGTGAGTGCATGTTGCTCCGTGTGAGTGTGTGTTGCTCGGTGTGATTGCGTGTTGCTCCGCGTGAGTGCGTGTTGCTCTGTGTGAGTCTGTGTTGCTCTGTGTGAATGTGTGTTGCTCTGTGTGAGTGTGTGTTGCTCCGTGTGAGTGCGTGTTGCTCCGCGTGAGTGCGTGTTGCTCTGTGTGTGTGTGTTGCTCTGTGTGAGTGTGTGTTGCTCTGTGTGAATGCGTGTTGCTCCGTGTGAGTGCGTGTTGCTCTGTGTGATTGTGTTTTGCTGTGTGTGAGTGTGTGTTGCTCTGTGTGATTGTGTTTTGCTGTGTGTGAGTGTGTGTTGCTCTCTGTGAGTGCGTGTTGCTCTGTGTGAGTGTTTTGCTCCGTGTTAGAGTGTATTGCTCTGTGTGAGCGTGTGTTGCTCCGTGTGAGTGTGTGTTGCTCTGCGTGCGTGTGTGTTGCGCTGTGTGAGTGTGTGTTGCTCCGTGTGAGTTCGTGTTGCTCTGTGTGATTGTGTTTTGCTGTGTGTGAGTGTGTGTTGCTCTGTGTGATTGTGTTTTGCTGTGTGTTAGTGGGTGTTGCTCTCTGTGAGTGCGTGTTGCTCTGTGTGAGTGTGTGTTGCTCCGTGTGAGTGTGTATTGCTCTGTGTGAGTGTGTGTTGCTCCGTGTGATTGTGTGTTGCTCCATGTGAGTGCGTGTTGCTCTGTGTGATTGTGTTTTG
Organism: Isurus oxyrinchus; assembly: GCA_026770705.1. Classification (NCBI taxonomy): domain Eukaryota; kingdom Metazoa; phylum Chordata; class Chondrichthyes; order Lamniformes; family Lamnidae; genus Isurus; species Isurus oxyrinchus. Next base: position 113,533,745 of record JANJGN010000018.1, read on the forward strand.
CTGTGTGTGAGTGTGTGTTGCTCTGTGTGATTGTGTTTTGCTGTGTGTGAATGTGTGTTGCTCTCTGTGAGTGCGTGTTGCTCTGTGTGAGTGCGTGTTGCTCCGTGTGAGTGCATGTTGCTCTGTGTGAGTGTGTGTTGCTCTGTGTGAGTGTGTGTTGCTCTGTGTGAGTGCGTGTTGCTCCGTGTGAGTGTGTATTGCTCTGTGTGAGTGTGTGTTGCTCCGTGTGATTGTGTGTTGCTCTGTGTGAGTGTGTGTTGCTTTGTGTGTGTGTGTGTTGCTCTGTGAGTGTGTATTGCTCCGTGTGAGTATGTGTTGCTCTGTGTGAGTGTCTGTTGCTCTGTGTGAATGCGTGTTGCTCTGTGTGAGTGTGTGTTGCTCCGTGTGATTGTGTATTGCTCTGTGTGAGTGTATGTTGCTCTGTGTGAGTGTGTGTTGCTCTGTGTGAGTGCGTGTTGCTCTGTCTGATTGTGTTTTGCTGTGTGTGAGTGTGTGTTGCTCCGTGTGAGTGCGTGTTGCTCTGCGTGATTGTGTTTTGCTGTGTATGAGTGTGTGTTGCTCTGTGTGATTGTGTTTTGCTGTGTGTGAGTGGGTGTTGCTCTCTGTGAGTGCGTGTTGCTCTGTGTGAGTGCGTGTTGCTCCATGTGAGTGCATGTTGCTCTGTGTGAGTGTGTGTTGCTCTGTGTGAGTGTGTGTTGCTCCGTGTGAGTGTGTATTGCTCTGTGTGAGTGTGTGTTGCTCTGTGTGATTGTGTTATGCTCTGTGTGAGTGTGTATTGCTCTGTGTGAGTGTGTGTTGCTCCGTGTGAGTGTGTATTGCTCCGTGTGAGTGCGTGTTGCTCTGTGTGATTGTGTTTTGCTCTGTGTGAGTGTGTGTTGCTCCGTGTGAGTGTGTGTTGCTCTGTGTGTGTGTGTTGCTCTGTGTGAGTGTGTGTTGCTCCGTGTGAGTGCGTGTTGCTCCGCGTGAGTGCGTGTTGCTCTTGTGAGTGTGTGTTGCTCTGTGTGAATGTGTGTTGCTCTGTGTGAATGTGTGTTGCTCCGTGTGAGTGCGTGTTGCTCCGCGTGAGTGCGTGTTGCTCTGTGTGTGTGTGTTGCTCTGTGTGAGTGTGTGTTGCTCTGTGTGATTGTGTGTTGCTGTGTGTGAGTGTGTGTTGCTCTCTGTGAGTGCGTGTTGCTCTGTGTGAGTGTGTTGCTCCGTGTGAGTGTGTATTGCTCTGTGTGAGTGTGTGTTGCTCCGTGTGATTGTGTGTTGCTCCATGTGAGTGCATGTTGCTCTGTGTGATTGTGTTTTGCTGTGTGTGAGTGTGTGTTGCTCTGTGTGATTGTGTTTTGCTGTGTGTGAATGTGTGTTGCTCTGTGTGAGTGTGTGTTGCTCCGTGTGAATGTGTGTTGCTCTGTGTGAGTGTGTGTTGCTCTGTGTGACTGTGTGTTGCTCTGTATGAGTGTGTGTTGCTCTGTGTGAGTGCGTGTTGCTCTGTGTGAGTGCGTGTTGCTCTGTGTGAGTGAGTGTTGCTCTGTGTGAGTGCGTGTTGCTCCATGTGAATGCGTCTTGCTCTGTGCGAGTGTATGTTGCTCTGTGTGAGTGAATGTTGCTCTCCGTGAATGCATGTTGCTTTCCGTGAATTCATGTTGCTCTGCTTGTGTGAGCGTTGCTCTCTGCGAATGCACGTTACTCTGTGAGAGTGCATGTTGCTCTGTTAGATTGTGTGTTACTTTGCCTGAGTGTGTGTTGCTCTGCGTGAGTGCGGCTGCTCTGCATGAGTGTATGCTACTCTATGTGATTGCGTGTTGCTCTGTGGATGAGTCTGTGTTGCCTTGCTTGAGTAGGTTACTAATTGAGGGTGAGTGTTTTATATTTCTGCTTGATTACATGTTACTCAGTATCTTTAAGTATTATTCTCTCTATCTCAGTGTGTGTAAACAAGGTTACTCCCTATGTCAATGTGTGTTCTTTTTATGATCTATGTTTGGGTTCTTCCTCCGCATTGGATAAACAAGTGTCACACTGTCCTGCACATGAATGTTACTCTGTCACCCTCTACATGAGAGTTACTCTGTTACACTATATATGAACGTTACTCTGTCACACTCTGTATGAAAGTTACTCTGTTACACTATATCTGGGCATCCCTTTGTCACACTACATATGAGCATTACTCTGTTACAATATATGTGAGCATTAGTCTGTTACATTATATGTGAACATTACTCTGTCACACTCTTTATGAGCTCATATGTAGTGTAACAGAGTAACACTCATGTAGAATGTAACAGAAGTAATGCTCATAGTGTAACAGAATAATGCTCTTACACACTCCATATGAGCGTTACTCTGTTCAACTATACATGAGTGTTAATCTGTTACACTGTACGAGTGTCACTATGTGACACTCTATATGAGCCTCACTCTGTCACGCTCTATATGAGTGTTACTCTGTTGCACTATATATGAACGTTACTCTGTTAGACTCTGTAAGAGCATTACACTGTAACACCCTATAAAAGTGTTACTCTGTTATACTCTGTATGCATGTTAACCTGTTAGACTGAATATGATCGTTACTCTGTCACACTCTATATGAGTGTTACTCTGTCACACTTTGTATGTATGTTAATCTGTTACACTGAATATGATCGTTACTCTGTTTCAGTCTATATAAGCCTCACTCTGTCACTCTCCATATGACGTTATTCTATTCAACTATATCGGAGTGTGACTCTGTTACGCTATATAAGAGCATGAATCTGTTACACTGTGTATGAACTTTACTCTGTCACATCCTATATGAGCATCAATCCTTCACACTCTATATGACCATTACTCTGTTACACCATATATGTGAGTTACTCTGTCACACCCTGTAAAAGCATAATGCTGTCACACTCTGTATGAGTGTTATTCTGTTACAATCTATATGAGCATTACTCTGTCACACCCAGTATGAGTGTAACTGTGAAACTCAATATGAATTGCTCTTACACTACATTCGAGTGTTACAATGTTACACTCTCTATGGGCGTCACTCTGTTACAATTTAAATGAGTGTTACTAGAGTGTTACTCTATACGAGCGTTACTCAGTTACAATCTATATGAGCTTTACTCTGTCACACTCTGTATGAGCGTTACTCTGTCACACTCTGTATGAGTGTTACTCTGTCACATTTTGTATGACCGTTACTCTGTCACACTCTGTATGAGTGTTACTCTGTCACACTTTGTATGAGCGTTACTCTGTCATGCTATATACGAGTGTTACTCGTTACGCTATGAGCATAACTCTTTTGCACTTTATATGAATATTACTCTGGTGCACTCTATGTGAGCATTACTTTTTTACACTGTATATGAGCATCACTCTGTCACTCTCTTTTATGAGCATTACTCTATTCAAATATATTGGTATGTGACTCTGTTACGCCAAATAAGAGTATTACTCTGTTACACTGTGTATGAGCTTTACTCTGTCACATTCCAAACGAGCATCAATCTATCACACCGTATATGAGCGTTACTCTGTAACACCATGTATGTAAGTTACTCTGTCACACCCTGTATGAGCATAACACTGTCACACTCTATATGAGTATTACTTTGTTACACTACGTATGAGTGTTACTCCATTACACTCACTATGAGCATTACTCTGTCACACTCTATATGAGAGTTACTCTGTTACAAAATATAGGAGTATTAATCTGTTACACTCTTTATTGCGTTAGTCTGTTACACTTTATGTGAGTGTTACTCTGTTACATTCTATATGAGCATTACTCTGTCATACTACACAAGTGTTACTCTGTTAAACTCTATATGAGGAGTTACTCTGTTGCATTCTAAATGAGTGTTACACTGTCACACTCTATATGAGCATCACACTCTCAAATTCTATATGAACATTACTCTGTCACACTCAATATGAGCATCACTCTGTCACACTCTACATGAGCATTACTCTGTTACATGATATAAGAATGTTACTCTGTTACATTGTGTATGAGAGTTAGTTTAGCACACTCCATATGAGTGTTACTCTGTCACACTCTGTATGAGCATTACTCTGTCACACTCTATATGATTGTTACTCTGATACATTATATAAGAACATTACTCTGTTAAATATTATATGAGAATCACTCTGGCACACTATATCACTGTTACTCTGTTCAACTAAATCTGAGCATTACTCAGACTCTATATGAGTATCACTCTGTCACACACTATACGAGCATTACTCTGTCACACTTTATATGAGAGATACTCTGTTACACTATATATGAGGATTTACTCTGTCACACTCTATAAGAGAGTTACTCAGTTACGCTCTATATGAGGATTACACTGTCACACTATATGAGCATTGCTCTGTTACACTATATATGAGTGATACTCTGTCACACTCTATATGATCTCATATGTAGTGTAATATAGAGTGTAACAGAGGTAACACTCATATATAGTGTAACAGAATAATGCTCTTTTGCATTCTATATGTGCATGACTCTGTTCAATTATACATGAGCATTACTCTATTACACTATAGAAGACTGTTAATCTGTTACACTGTGTATGAATGTCACTCTGTTACACTCTATATAGCATTACTCGGTCCCAAACTATATGAGCATTACTCTGTCCCACTCTCTAAGAGCCTCACTCTGTTGCACTCTATATGAGTGTCACTCTGTCATACTCTATATGAGCGTTACTCTGTTCAACTATACATGAGTGTTACTCTGTGACACTATACATGAGTGTTACTCTGTGACATGCTATATGAGCGTTACTCTATTCAACTATATTGGAGCATGAGTCTGTTACGCTATATAAGAGCATGAATCTGTTACACGTGTATGAGCTTTACTCTGTCACACTCTATATGAGCATTACTCTGTTACACCACATGTGAGTTACTCTGTCACACCCTTTAAGAGCATTATACTGTCACAATCTGGATGAGCGTTACTCTGTCACACTCAATATGAGTTTTATTCTGTTACAATCTGAGTGTTACTCTCACACTCCACATGAACGTCACTCTATTACAATCTGTATGAGATTTACTCTGTCACACTCTGTATGAGCGTAGCTCTATTAAACTCTATATGAGCATTACTCTGTTACACTATATATGAATGTTACTCTGTTACATGGTATATGAGTGTCATTGTGTTACACTCTCTATGCGAGTGACTCTATATGACTGTTACTCTGTTACACTCTGTATGAGCGTTACGCTGCCACACCTCTATATGAACATTACTTTGTTACACTATATACGGGTGTTACTCTGTTACAATCTATATGAGCGTTACCCTTTCACACTCTATATGTACATTACTCTGTTACACTATGAGCATTACTCTTTTGCACTCTCTATGAATGTTACTCTGGTGCACTCCATTTGAGCGTTCCTCTGTTACACTCTATATGAGTGTTTCTCTGTTAATCTATATATGAGAGTTACTCTATTACACTATATAAGAGCATTACTCTTTTGGACTCTTTTTGAGCAAATCTGTCACTCTCTATATGAGCGTTACTCTGTTACACCCTGTATGAGTATTACTCTGTCACACTCTATATGACTGTTACTCTGTTACACCCTGTATGAGCATTCACCTGTTACAGTATAATTGAGAATTACTATGTTACACTCTATATGAGCGTTACTCAGTTACACTCCACGTGATATCAAGAAATGGCTGAAGGCACTGGATACTGCAAAGGCTATGGGCTCTGACAATATTCCGGCAATAGTACTGAAGACTTGTGCTCCAGAACTTGCCATGCCCCTAGCCAAGCTGTTCCAGTACAGCTACAACACTGGCATCTACCCAGCTATGTGGAAGATTGCCCAGGTATGTCCTGTACACAAATAGCAGGACAAATCCAACCCGGCCAATTACCACCCCATCAGTCTACACTTGATCATCAGTAAAGTAATGGAAGGGGTCATCAACAGTGCTATCAAGTGGCACTTGTCCAGCAATAACCTGCTCACTGATGCCCAGTTTGGGTCCTGCCAGGGCCACTCAGCTCCTGACCTCATTACAGCCTTGGTTCAAACATGGACAAAAGAACTGAACTCCCGAGGTGAGGTGAGAGTGACTGCCCTTGACATCAAGGCAGCATTTGACCGAGTGTGGTATCAAGGAGCCCTAGCAAAACTGGAGTCAATGGGAATCAGGGGAAAACTCTCCGCTGGTTGGAGTCATACCCAGCACAAAGGAAGATGGTTGTGGTTGTTGGAGGTCAGTCATCTCAGCTCCAGGACATCACCGCAGGAGTTCCTCAGGGTAGTATCCTCGACCCAACCATCTTCAGCTGCTTCATCAATGACCTTCCTTCCATCATAAGGTCAGAAGTGGGGATGTTCGCTGATGATTGCACAATGTTCAGCACCATTCACAACTCATCAGATACTGAAGCAGTCAATGTCCAGATGCAGCAAGACCTGAACAATATCCAGACTTGGGCTGACAAGTGGCAAGTAACATTCATGCCACACATGTGTCAGGCAATGACCATCTCCAACAAGAGAGAATCTAACCATCACCCCTTAATGTTAAATGAGGTGCCAGAGGACTGGAGAACAGCTAATGTGGTTCCGCTATTTAAGAAGGGTTATAGAGATAAGCCCGGGAATGACAGGCCTGTGGGCTGATTACTGCTCTCAGTTTTTTCAGGATATCCAATCCCATAATGCTTCTTTCATTAGCTTGTCCTACCCAAATCTGGATTGGGACTGTCAAACCCCTATCTCCAATGGAATGATCTCACTTTGCTTTACTCGCATATGTACCCCACTTATTCCTGTCATCACTATGGTAACACATGGAGCTGGTAAGTCCAGGTCTCTAATTGAAATGGCCGCCCTGGTATCTGTTAACATTCTGCACCGCCGGCCCCCTAACAGATTCGACAAACATCCCGTGTGTCCCCGGCTCTGGACTTCCTGAAGGCCGGCGCTGCCTATTCCTGGCTCGACTAGTCCCAAAGCAGCTTCCGGGCCTTGTCCACCAAAAGCAGCTGTTGTCCCAGGTCAGTGCCTTGGGACAACCTGGAGCTCCGGCCTTCCTGCCCCAGCTGGAGACCAACAATCACTCCGGAGGTGTCCGGTCTTCCTACAGTTTGTACACGGCAACTCCACATCCGCCTGCATCTTTCACCAACTCCCACATTCCTGAGTCACATGTCCCTCCCTTTAAACATCCCATCCTTCAGTTAACAGCTGCCACTGAAGCCACGGTATGACCCTGGGCCTCTAACTCTGTGGCCCATTGCATGATGTCCATATAGTTCCCTCCTACTGAGAGGCCCATCCTAATGACCTTCTGATGTTCGGGTCCAAACTCTTCCTTCAACATTTCCAGGAAAATCTCGTCATCCCACTGGGGATGGGGATGTCCTGAAAATTGTACATCCGCTTCCCACTTTGTTCTGCATGGTCCATTGTGGACTGGCCTTTTTATTGTACCATGGACATTAAACACTCGTCTCTCCAACCCCCAAGGCTTCCTTAACTGCTCTCTAGAAACCCTTCGCATGGTTAACACTGTCTCTCAATCTGGGACACCCTCAGGCTTTGTCCAGTCTCCGCTTCTCACTTGCTGGGGGCAATCGTCCCCAAATATCCCCTGGGCACTTTATCTTTACCAATACGTGGGTATCAAGGGGATGCATTGTATGGAAATCTTGCATTTCCTGCAGTTTTATCCAAAAATCTGGATTGTAATGTTAGGGTTTAATTCTCGGCGATTCCATAAGCAACATCTGCTTCTCCCCCAGACTGAAGGGTATGTGTGTAACCTTCTCGGTAACTCTCTCAACCTCCACTTCCTCCTCCAGTCCCTCATCCTCCTGGGCTCTCGCCTCAGCTTTTAGTCTATGTTTTTTACAATGTGGAAGGACTGGCATAGGGGCCCTGGGGTCCAGTGAGCACAGTGGGGCGTTTGGTACATTATTGTACGGGGACGGCTCTGTCCCAATTTTGTAATCGACCTCCCCCTCAGAGCTTTCCTCCTCCTGGTCAGTGTCAGTACCAACTGTCTCCACGGATCCAGTCTTTCCTGAATCTATCTTTCCTTCTCCAATCTGCTGGACTTTAGTATTAATCCAGCTATACAACTGTAAATCCATCTAATAATACAACTGTAAATCCATCTATACAACTGTAAATCCATCTAATAATACAACTGTAAATCCAGCTATACAACTGTAAATATAAAGTCATAAAATGACCATCACCCCCTTCTTTTCCTTCTCCTTCTCCTGCTCTGCCCACCGTTGGTTTTGCTTTTTGGGGGTTCCCTGTAGATTCTGCATTTTTGTGATTAATTTGGACTGTGGTTCCGCTACGAACCTCATGATGGAGTCTGCGGCTCCCCAGTCGGGTTCCATAGCCCTTTCCTGTTTTCTTGACGGTGTTCTGTGCTTCTATTCTGCCTGTCTCTGCACAGTTAGTTCGTGCGGCTCTGATAACTTTACTTCCTTGTGCTCTATTTGTTTCCCCAGGGGTCCGGCCTCCCTGTGCAGCTTTGACTATGGTTTTATTTCAAATCGTAGCCCACCAGCACGGCTCCGTCTCTTGTTTCGCTAACGGTCTGACCTCCCTGCTGGGCTGAGGCTCCGCTAGCCCACCAGCACAGCTCCGCCTCCTACCCTGGCATCTTCCGTCCTGAGTCCTCCTCCCAATTCTTTGAGACTTGACCGGACCGTTCTTGGGTAGACTTACTGCACTAACTACAGGTGGTAAATAAATATACACCCACTTTGTAGAGCCGCCCCAAGGATCCGATCCAAGTATCCTGCCAACTACGCCAATTGTCGCGGTATCTTTGATAAATGAACCCAGGAGGCTCAGATACAGGTTACAATCATTTACTCGAGCAATTGCAAGGACAGAACCACCTCAAAGCAGCTTGAGGTAGCACTCGGCTAAATTACAAGTATTCAGCATATTTATACATTACTGGTCACGCACAAGGACAGTGTTCAAATTCCAATCTCGTCAGCATATAGGTTTACATGAAACAGATATCTCTGGTTCCAGGTACATACATCCCCTTTTACCCAGGCAGAGCCTTCTCCTGCTATCTGAGCTGGTACCAGCTGTCCTTTCCTTATCCATTGAAGAGCACACAATAATCTAGTATTTTTCTCCGTCTCCGGTCTGGCTCCCAGGGCCTTTCTGGTGCTTGCAGGCCCTAAGGGTGTACAAGGTTCACCTGGTATCCTTTACCTGTTAATGTACTCGATGGCGCTGATTGGCTGGGTTTCGAAGTAATTCCCTTTCCATAAATTCTTACTGTATTCCCCCTAACAACATCAAAGCACCCAGACTAGCTGGTTACAATCCAGTTAAGCCACACCCACAGACTAAACCTCAATTTTAAAAGAAAAATATTATCTGGTAATATATACATTAATGGCTTCCTGACAGAGCATCACTCTGTCACTCACCGTATGAACATTTCTCTGTTACACTATATAAGAATACTAAAGCAAAAACAAAAATAGCTGGAAAAACTCAGCAGGTCTGACAGCATCTGTGGAGAGAGAGACAGAGATAATGTTTCGAGTCCATATGACTCTTCATCAGAACAGTGATTATGTCTCCTCTCCACAGATGCTGTCAGGCCTGATGAGTTTTTCCAGCTATTTTTGTTTTTGTTTCAGATTTCCAGCATCCGCAGTATTTTGATTTTATATAAGAACACTACTCTGTCACACTTTATATGAGTGTTACTCTGTTACACACTATCTGAGAGTTACTCTGTCACACTCTATATGGTCATTACTCTGATATATTATATAAGAGCATAACTCTGTTACATCTTATTTGAGCATCATTCTGTCACACTCTATATCAGCGTTACTCTGTAACACTATATACGAGCTCTAATCTGTTACACTGCGTATGAGCATTACTCAGACTTGATATAATACTTGATACTGTCACAAACTATATGAGTGTAACTCTGTTACACAATATATGAACATTATTCTGTTACAGTATATGAGTGTTACACTGTTACACTCTGTGGGAACTTTATTCTGTCACATTCCATATGAGCGTTATTCTGTTATACTCTATATGAATATCACTCTGTCACACTCAGCCTGAGTGTTACTCTGTTACACTATAACTGAGAGTTACTCTGTTACACAATTTATGAGCATTATCTTGTCACACCCTAAATGGGTGTTACTCTGTTACATGATATATCAGCATCATTCTGTCCCATTATGTAGGAGCATTACTCTGTCACACTCTATATGGGCATTACTCTGTTACCCGATATATGAGTATTACTCCATTACAGTATATAAGAGTGTTACACTGTTACACTCTGAAGGAGCATTATTCTGTCACATACTATGTGAGTGTTATTCTGCTACACTCTATATGAACATCACTGTCACACTCTGTATGAGCGTTATCTGTTATACTCTTTATGAGTGTTACTCTGTTACATTCTATATGAGCATTACTCTGTCACACTCTGTATGAGTGTTACTCTATCACACTTTATATGAGCATTACTCTATTATAATAAGAGCATTTGTTAAATTCTACATGAGCATTACTCTGTTACACACTATCTGAGAGTTAATCTGTTACACTCTGTATGAGCGTTAAAGTGTCACATTCTATATGAGCATTATTCTGTTATGCTCTATATGATACTTACTTTGTTACAATCTGGATGAGTGTTACTCTGTTACTCTCTATATGAGCATTGTACTGTGACACTCTAGATGATCGTTACTCTGATACATTATATAAGAGCGATGCCCTGTTACATCTTATATGAGCATCACTCTGTCACACTTGATATCAGTATTAAAAACAAAAAACTGCAGATGCTGGAAATCCAAACAAAAAATAAAAAATACCCGGAAAAACTCAGCAGGTCTGGCAGCATCAGTGGAGAAGATCACAGTTGACGTTTCGAGTCCTCATGACCCTTCACAACAGAACCAAGTAAAAATAGGAGAGGGGTGAAATACAAGCTGGTTTTGGGGGGGGGGTGGGGGGAGGGTGGGGGGAGAGAAGGGGGGGGATGGTTGTTGGGACAAGCAAGCAGTGATAGGTGGAGATAACCAAAAGATGTCACAGACAAAAGAACAAAGGTGTTGAAGGTGGTGATATTATCTAAAAGAATGTGCTAATTAAGAATGGATAGCAGGACACACAAGGTACAGCTCTAGTGGGGGTGGGGTGGAATAAGACTAAAAGGGCATAAAAGGTATGGATAAATGATTGGTGGAATAAATTAACAATAACGGAAATAGGTGGGAAAAGAAAAATCTATATAAATTATTCGAAGAAACAAAAAGGAGGGGGTAGAAACAGAAAGGGGGTGGGGATGGAGGAGGGAGTTCAAGATCTAAAGTTGTTGAACTCAATATTCTGTATATTAATCCATCCCCCTTTCTGTTTCTTTTAGATAATATCACCACCTTCAACACCTTTGTTCTTTTGTCTGTGACATCTTTTGGTTATCTCCTCCTATCACTGCTTGCTTGTCCCAACAACCACCCCACCCCCCTTCTCTCTTCCCACCCCCTCCCCCCCTTTAAACCAACTTATATTTCACCCCTCTCCTATTTGTACTTAGTTCTGTTGAAGGGTCATGAGGACTCGAAACGTCAACTGTACTCTTCTCTGCCGATGCTGCCAGACCTGCTGAGTTTTTCCAAGTATTTTTCATTTTTTGTTTTGATATCAGTGTTACTCTGTTCAACTATATATGAGCATTACTCTGTAACGCTATATAAGAGCTCAAATCTGTTACACTGCATATGAGCATTACTCAAACTCTATGTGAGCGTTACTCTCTCACACTATATATGAGAATTACTCTGTTACACTCTATGTGAGGGCTACTCTGTTACTCTCTATATGAGTGTTACTCTGTTACACTCTATGTGAGGGCTACTCTGTTACTCTCTATATGAGTGTTACTCTGTTACACTCTATGTGAGGGCTACTCTGTTACTCTCTATATGAGTGTTACTCTGTTACACTCTATGTGAGCGTTATTCTGTCACATTCTATGTTAGTGTTACTCTGAAATTCTCTATATGAGCGTTCCTTCACACTCTATTTGAGAGTTACTATGTCACACTCTGTATGAGTATTACTCTGTTGCACTATGTACAAGCGTTACTCGGTCACACTCCATATGAGCATTACTCTGTCACACTCTAATTGATCATTACTCTGTCACACTCTAATTGATCATTACTCTGTCACACTCTATATGAGAGTTACACTTTTACGCTATATATGAGTGTTACTCCATTACGCTCTAGATGAGTGTCACTCTGTCATACTTTATATGAGCCTCACTCTGTCACACTCTATATGAGCATTACTCTGTTACAACATTACTCTGTTACACTCTATATGAACATTACTCTGTTACACTCTATGTGAGTATTACTCTGTCAGACTCTATATTATTGTAACTCTGTTACACTCTATATGAGCATTACTCTGTTACACTCTATGTGAGTGTTACTCTGGTATGGTCTACATCAGTGTTACTCTGTCACACTCTACATTATTGTTACTCTGTTACACTCTATGTGAGTGTTACTCTGTCACACTCTATATTATTGTTACCCTGTTACATTCTATGTGAGTGTTACTCTGTTATGGTCTATATCAGTGTTACTCTATTACGCTGTATATGAGCATTACTCTGTCATGCTGTATATGAGCGCCACACTGTTAGAGTCTTTATGTGCGTTACTATGCTACACTCAATGCGATTTCTACTCTGTGACACTCTATATGAGCGTTATGCTGTTACACTCTGTATGAGATTTTCTCTATTGCACTCTACGATATACAAACAATCGTCTGGATCTTGGCTGTGCATCTCATCTCTTTAGGGGACATGGTTTTGGACAGTGCTTTGGGGGCTATGAGGAGGGGTTTTTGGGGCTATGGTGTTTGTGGGAGCTGCTATGGGGAGATATTTAGGTGGACATTTTGGGGCTGATTTAGGGGCAGCATCCCATCCAATTTAACTGTGAAGATGGGAAATTAAAGCTGTGACAGGATGTGGATTTTGAATTTGAGCCAGGTGTGGGCTTATTGACCTGATGATGGTTCTAAACATTCTCCATCTAAACCTTCTCGTTTCAGAGAAAGATGAAGTTTTCCAGAATGTTCTGGCTCAAGTTGCAGAACAATTTTCTAGGTAAGCCCTTTACTATTACAGATTTCAAATCTCATTGATGGAACTAGATCTCAACCCTGAGACAGTTAACCTGTTTCTCTCTTTCAGAGCTTTCAAAATCACAGAACTAAAAACGGAAGTTACGAACCGTCTGTCCATGCTGGAGAAGAGAGTGGAATGTATGTATTAGAAAGAGTTAGGCCCAGAGCACAGAGGCAACAGAAAGAGAGAGAGAATAGTGAGAGGGTGAGGGGCTGGGGAGGCACAGAGAGAGAGGGGGAGACATCACTGAGAGAGAGGGAGAGACATCACTGAGAGAGAGGGAGAGACATCACTGAGAGAGAGGGAGAGACATCACTGAGAGAGAGGGAGAGACATCACTGAGAGAGAGGGACAGTCATCACTGAGAGCGAGGGAGAGACATCACTGAGAGAGAGGGAGAGACATCACTGAGAGAGAGGGAGAGACATCACTGAGAGAGGGAGAGACATCACTGAGAGAGAGGGAGAGACATCACTGAGAGAGGGAGAGACATCACTGAGAGAGGGAGAGACATCACTGAGAGAGAGGGAGAGACATCACTGAGAGAGAGGGAGAGACATCACTGAGAAAGAGGCACAGTCATCACTGAGAGCGAGGGAGAGACATCAATAGAGAAAGGGATAGAACTCATTGAGATAGAGTGGAACATCACTGAGAGAGAGGGAGAGACCTCATGAGATAGATGGAGAGACATCACTGAGACAGAGAGATACATCACTGAGAGAGAAAGATCAGTGAGACAGAGGGAGAAACATCAAGGAGAGTGTGAGAGACATCACTGAGAGAGGGAGAGACATCACTGAGAGAGGGGGAGACATCACTGAGAGAGGGGGAGACATCACTGAGAGAGGGGGTGTGATATCACTGAGAGAGAGGGAGAGACATCACTATGAAAGGAAGAGACATCTCTGAGAGAAGGAGAGACATCACTGTGAGAGGGAGAGACATCACTGAGAAAGGAAGAGATATCTCAGAGAGAGACATCACTGAGAGAGGGAGAGACATCACTGAGAGATGGGGAGACATCACTGAGAGAGAGACATCACTGAGAGATGGGGAGACATCACTGAGAGAGGGAGAGACATCACTGAGAGACGGGGAGACATCACTGAGAGATGGGGAGACATCACTGAGAGATGGGGAGACATCACTGAGAGACGGAGATAAGACACTATTGAGCGATGGAGAGATATGACTCAGAGAGAGGGGGAGGCTTCACTGAGAGACAGAGAGAGACATCGGTGAGAATGAGAGAGAGAGACATAACTGAGAGAGCAGGAGTGACACCCCTGAGAAATGGGGAGAGACAACACTGAGAGAGCGACAGACATCACAGAGAGAAAGGGAGAGACATCTCTGAGAAAGGAAGAGACATCACTGAGAGAGAGGGAGAGACATCAGTGAGAAAGAGGGAGATACATCACTGAGAGAGAGGGAGAGACATCACAGAGAGAGAGGGAGAGACATCAGTGAGAAAGAGGGAGATACATCACTGAGAGAGAGGGAGAGACATCACAGAGAGAGAGGGAGAGACATCAGTGAGAAAGAGGGAGATACATCACTGAGAGAGGGAGAGACATCACAGAGAGAGGGAGAGACATCACAGAGAGAGGGAGAGACATCACAGAGAGAGGGAGAGACATCTCTGAGAGAGGGAGAGACATCACTGAGAGAGGGAGAGATGTCTCTGAGAGAGGGAGAGATATCATTGAGGGAGAGTAAGACATCACAGAGAGAGAGGGAGAGACATCATTGAGAGAGGGAGAGACATCATTGAGAGACGGAGAGACATCACTGAGAGAGGGAGAGACATCACTGAGAGAGAGGGAGAGACACTATTGAGCGATGGAGAGATATGACTCAGAGAGAGAGGGAGGCTTCACTGAGAGACAGAGAGAGACATCGGTGAGAATGAGAAAGAGAGACATAACTGAGAGAGCAGGAGTGACACCCCTGAGAGAGCGAGAGACATCACCGAGAGATGGAGAGAGATATTATTGAGAGATGGAGGAGTCACGGCTGAGAGAGGAAGCAGTGCAAGGCTCTATTAGTGAGTATAGGGCATATGTCATAGCTGGCTGCGTCCAAATCACAGCATCTCCCATTCCACTTTCACCCAAGTGTTCACTGATCTACATTGTCAATAGTTCCAGCAAGGGTTTGAATTTAAAATTCTCATCCTTGTTTTCAAATCCCTCACGTCCTCATCCTCCCTACCTCTGTAACCTCCTCTAGCCCCTTAAGCCTTCTCCATCTCTCTAACCTCCTCAAGTTCCTACAACCCTTCCTAACTCCTTGAGTCGATCAGTGAGAGTCTGGGAGAGGGGAGGGTGAAGTCTGATTAGAAATGTGTTTGGAGAGTTTCTACTAGGATGTAGTCAAGTAAAGCTCCTCTTGTTAACTCTCGCTGTGACAGTGGAGGGGTTGAAGGTGGTTGAAATCGAGAAATGCCGGAATGACATTCGAAAACTGCGGGATGAAATCGAGGAAAGAAACAGTAGGTAAGTGTTGGCAGGAGCCTGTCTGCTTAGGCTGAATTTTACCTGATAGTTAGGTATTACCCTGATCCCTACAACACTCAGTCATTACCTCAAAGAATCACAAAATGGTTACAGAACAGAAGGAGGCTATTTGGCCTATTGGGTCTGTACTAACTCTCTGCAAAAGCAGCTCATCTAGTCCGACTCCCACCCTTTTTCCCCACAGCTCTGCAAATTCTTTCCCTTCATATAATTATCCAATTCCCTCTTGAATTTCTCAATTGAATCTATCACCACTGCATTCTCAGTCTCTGCATTCCAGACCCGAATCATTCACTCTTTTTCCTTATGTTGCCTTTGCATCTTTTGTAAATCACTTTAAATCTGTGCCCTCTCATTCTTGATCCTTTTACGAACGGGAACAGCTTCTCCCTATCTACTCTGTCCAGCCCCCTCATGATTTTGAACATCTCTATCAAATCTCCTCTTAGCCGCCTTCTCTCCAAGGAGAACAGTCCCAACCTCTCCAACCTTTTTTCCCATTCACAGGATGTGGGTGTCGCTGGCTGGGCCAGCATTTATTACCCATAACAAAAACAGAATTACCTGGAAAAACTCAGTAGGTCTGGCAGCATCGGCGGAGGAGAAAAGAGTTGACGTTTCGAGTCCTCATGACCCTTCGACAGAACTTTATTACCCATCCCTAATTGCCCTTGAGAAGGTGGTGGTGAGCTGCCTTCTTGAGCCGCTGCAGTCCATGTGGTGTAGGTACACCCACAGTGCTGTTAGGGAGGGAGTTCCAGAGTTATGATGAGGTGGCGGAGTAGTGCTATTATCACTGGACTGGTAATCCAGAGACCCAGGGTAATGCTCTGGGGACCTGGGTTTGAATCCCACCACCAGCAGATGGTGGAATGTGAATTCAATAAAAATCTGGAATTAAAAATCTAACGATGACCATAAATTGATTGTTGTAAAAATCCATCTGGTTCACCAGTGCCCTTTAGGGAAGGAAATCTGCCATCCTACATGTGACTCCAGCCCCACAGCAATGTGGTTGACTCCAGTGTTTTATAAAGGTTTTCCATAGCCTCCTTGCTGTATGCCTAGAAAGCAAACTTCATTGAAAACCTGTCTCCAGTGGAATAAAACATTCATGATACTCTCTGCTTCCTGTCACCACTGCCAATGTCCTTTGTATTCCATGGGCTGCAGCTTTGCTGACAAGTCTGATATTTGACTCTTTATCAAACACCTTTTGGAAGTCCATGTACACCACATCAACTGCATTACCCTCATCAATCCTCTCTATTACCTCATCAAAAAGCACAACTCAAGTTTGTTAAATATGAGTTGCCTTTTAACAAATTCATGCTGACTTTCCTTAATCTACATTTGTCCAAGTGACTGTTTTGTTCCAGGTTATCATTTCTAAAAGCCTCCCCACTACCGAGATTAAACTGACTGTCTATAGTTACTGGGTTTACTCTAACACCCTTTCTTGAACAAGGGGGTAATATTTGTAATTCTCCAGTCCTCTGGCACCAGCCTACTATCTAAGGAAGACTAGAAAATTATGGTCTCCACAATTTCCACTCTCACCTCTCTCAGTCTCCTCAGATGCACCCGATCTCATCCTGGTGACTTCCAACTTTAAGTGCAGTCAGCCAATCTAATATCTCCTCAATAATTTTTCACCCATATCTCCTCTTTCACCATGGCCTAGGCAGTATCTTCTTCCTTGGTAAAGACACACACAAAGCATTTATTTCATACCTCAGCCATATCCCCTGTTGCCATGAATAAATCCCCTTTTAGGTCACTAATCATGTCTACTCCTCCTTTTACCACTCTTGTACTATTTATATACGTATAAAAGACTTTTGGATTCCTTCTTTGTTAGCTGCCAGTGTCTACTCAAGCACTCCCTTTGCTGCCAGTGTCTACTCAAGCACTCCCTTTGCTGCCAGTGTCTACTCAAGCACTCCCTTTGCTGCCAGTGTCTACTCAAGCACTCCCTTTGCTGCCAGTGTCTACTCAAGCACTCCCTTTGCTGCCAGTGTCTATTCAAGCACTCCCTTTGCTGCCAGTGTCTACTCAAGCACTCCCTTTGCTGCCAGTGTCTACTCAAGCACTCCCTTTGCTGCCAGTGTCTACTCAAGCACTCCCTTTGCTGCCAGTGTCTACTCAAGCACTCCCTTTGCTGCCAGTGTCTACTCAAGCACTCCCTTTGCTGCCAGTGTCTTCTCAAGCACTCTCTTTGCTTATCTTATATTTGTTATTTCCCCTCTGAACTTTCTATATTTAGACTGGCTCTCATTTAAATTCTCAACCTGGCATCCATTGTACATACCCTTTTTCTGCTTCACCTTACTCTATTTCTGTCCCTCTCCAGGGAACTCTGGATTTGCTTGACCTACCTTTCTTCTCATGGGTATAGACCTCAAGTGTATCTCAACTATCTCCCCCTGAAGGCAGCCCATTGCAGATAGATACACAAATACAGAGTTACAAAGCACAGAAACAGACCCTTCGGCCCATCGTGTCCATGCCAGCCATCAAGCACCCATCTATTCTAATCCCATTTTCCAGTACTTGCCCCGTAGCCCTGTATGCTATGGCATTTCAAGTGCTCATCTAAAGACTTCTTAAATGTTGTGAGGGTTCCTGCCTCTACCACCCCCTCAGGCAGTGTGTTCCAGATTCCAACCACCCTCTAGGTGAAAAAAATGTTTCCTCAAATCCCCTCTAAACCTCCAGCCCCTTACCTTAAATTTATGTCCCCTGGTTATTGACACCTCTGCTAAAGGGAAAAGTTTCTCCCTATCCATCCTCATAATTTTGTATACCTCTATCAGGTCCCCTCCTCGGACTTGTACAGGCCCCGCCTTTGCCAGAAACAGACCCAGTGATCCAGGAAACTAAAGCTCTCCCTCCTGCACCATCTCTTCAGCCATGCATTCATCCTCTCTGCCCTCTTATTCCTATACTCACTCACACATGGCACAGGGAGTAATCCAGAGATTACAACCTTTGAGATCCTGTATTTTAATCTGCGACGTAGCTGACTAAATTCTTGTTGCAGGACCTCATCCCTCTTTCTACCTATGTCGTTGGTACCAGTATGAACCACATCCTCTGACTGTTCGTCCTCCCGCTTCAGAATGCCCTGCAGCCATTCAGTGACATCCTTGACCCTGGCACCAGGCAGACAACACACAATCCTGGAATCTCATCTACGGCTGAAGAATGGCCTATCTGTACCCCTCACTATTGAGTCTCCTACCACTATTGCTCTTGCACTCTTACTCCTCCCCCATTCCCCTTGTGCAGCTGAGCCACCCACAGTGCCATGAACATGGCTCTGGCTGCACTCTCCAGGGGAAGCTTCACCCTCACCATTTTCCAACACAGAAAAACGCTTCTTGAGTGAGATGCAGTCTGGGGTTTTCCTGACTACCTGTCAGCCTCCCCTCTCCTGACTGTGGTCACCCATTCCCTCTCTGACTGCACTTCCTTAAGCTGTGGAGTGACCACATCTAAAAACGAGCTATCCATGTAACCCTCAGCCCCGTGGATGCTCCGCTGGGTCTCTTGCGGATTCTCAAGCTCTGAAACCCATTGCTCGAGCTGGTCAAACATCTGGCACTTCCTGCACATGTGGTCACCCAGACTGCAGGGAGTGGCTAAGAAACCCCACACGCTGCAGGCCACACAACACACGGCACAGAGCTCCCCTCTCATCACTTTTGTTTCTTGCAATTAAAAGACTATTTCCTTAAATTTAAGCCAAGAGGAAAAATATTTAGTGTTTCTTAAAAAAACAAATGCCAACTCGGACCTTTTGTAATGTCGCTTCAAACCGGAATAAAACACTTACCCACTACCGACCAATCAGCTCTCTCCCTGGTGCTGATGTCACACCTTTCGAATTCCTGCACCACCGAGAGTCTGGGTGAGAACCGGCTCCCCGACAGGTAAACTCTGCTCCCCGACAGGTAAACTCTGCTCCCTGACAGGTAAACTCCGCTCCCCGACAGGTAAACTCTGCTCCCCGACAGGTAAACTCTGCTCCCCGACAGGTAAACTCTGCTCCCCGACAGGCAAACTCTGCTCCCTGACAGGTAAACTCCGCTCCCCGACAGGCAAACTCTGCTCCCTGACAGGTAAACTCCACTCCCCGACAGGTAAACTCTGCTCCCCGACAGGTAAACTCTGCTCCCCGACAGGCAAACTCTGCTCCCTGACAGGTAAACTCCGCTCCCCGACAGGTAAACTCTGCTCCCCGACAGGTAAACTCCGCTCCCCGACAGGTAAACTCTGCTCCCCGACAGGAAAAAACCGCTCCCTGACAGGTAAACTCCGCTCCCCGACAGGTAAACTCTGCTCCCCGACAGGTAAACTCTGCTCCCCGACAGGTAAACTCTGCTCCCCGACAGGCAAACTCTGCTCCCCGACAGGTAAACTCTGCTTCCCAACAGGTAAACTCTGCTCCCCAACAGGTAAACTCCGCTCCCCGACAGGTAAACTCCGCTCCCCGACAGGCAAACTCTGCTCCCCGACAGGTAAACTCTGCTCCCCGACAGGCAACGTCTGCTCCCTGACAGGCAAACTCTGCTCCCTGACAGGTAAACTCCGCTCCCTGACAGGCAAACTCCGCTCCCTGACAGGCAAACTCCGCTCCCTGACAGGCAAACTCTGCTCTCCGACAGGTAAACTCTGCTCCCCTCCCTCACAGGTAAACTCCACTCCCCTCCCTCACAGGTAAACTCCGCTCCCCTCCCTCACAGGTAAACTCCGCTCCCCGACAAGTAAACTCCACTCCCCGACAGGTAAACTCCGCTCCCCGACAGGTAAACTCTGCTCCCCGACAGGTAAACTCCGCTCCCTCACAGGTAAACTCTGCTCCCCGACAGGTAAACTCTGCTCCCCGACAGGTAAACTCCGCTCCCCGACAGGCAAATTCTGCTCCCTGACAGGTAAACTCCGCTCCCCGACAGGTAAACTCCGCTCCCCGACAGGCAAACTCTGCTCCCCGACAGGTAAACTCTGCTTCCCGACAGGCAAACTCAGCTCCCTGACAGGTACACTCCGCTCCCCGACAGGTAAACTCCGCTCCCTCACAGGTAAACTCCGCTCCCTGACAGGTAAATTCTGCTACCTGACAGGTAAACTTCCACACCCGGACAGGTAAACTCTGCTCCCCGACAGGTAAACTCTGCTCCCTCACAGGTAAACTCCACTGCCCGCCCTCACAGGTAAACTCCCCTCCCCGACAGGTAAACACCGCTCCCCGACAGGTAAACTCTGCTCCCCGACAGGCAAACTCTGCTCCCCGACAGGTAAACTCTGCTTCCCGACAGGTAAACTCTGCTCCCCGACAGGCAAACTCTGCTCCCCGACAGGTAAACTCTGCTCCCCGACAGGTAAACTCTGCTCCCTGACAGGCAAACTCTGCTCTCCGACAGGTAAACTCCGCTCCCCTCCCTCACAGGTAAACTCCACTCCCCGACAAGTAAACTCCACTCCCCGACAGGTAAACTCTGCTCCCCAACAGGTAAACTCTGCTCCCTGACAGGTAAACTCTGCTCCCTGACAGGTAAACTTCCACACCCGGACAGGTAAACTCTGCTCCCCGACAGGTAAACTCTGCTCCCCGACAGGTAAACTCTGCTCCCCAACAGGTAAACTCCCCTCCCTCACAGGTAAACTCCACTCCCCTCCCTCACAGGTAAACTCCACTCCCCTCCCTCACAGGTAAACTCCGCTCCGCTCTCTCACAGGTAAACTCCGCTCCCTCACAGGTAAACTCCGCTCCACTCCCTCACAGTAAACTACGCTCCCTCACAGGTAAACTCCACTCTGCTCCCTCACAGGTAAACTTCACTCCGCTCCCTCACAGGTAAACTTCACTCCGCTCCCTCACAGGTAAACTCCAGTCCGCTCCCTCACAGGTAAACTCCACTCCCCTCCCTCACAGGTAAACTCCGCTCCCCTCCCTCACAGGTAAACTCCGCTCCACTCCCTCACAGGTAAACTCCACTCCGCTCCCTCACAGGTAAACTCCACTCCCCTCCCTCACAGGTAAACTCCACTCCGCTCCCTCACAGGTAAACCCCACTCTGCTCCCTCACAGGTAAACCCCACTCTGCTCCCTCACAGGTAAACTCCACTCCACTCACACACAGGTAAACTCCGCTCCACTCCCTCACAGGTAAACTCCACTCCGCTCCCTCACAGGTAAACTCCCCTCCCTCACAAGTAAACTCCACTCCGCTCCCTCACAGGTAAACTCCACTCCTGCTCTTCATACAGTCGCTCCGCTCCCTCACAGGTAAACTCTCCTGTAGGTGCTGACGACTGCCTGTCCCAGAGTCTTCCTCTTGCACTCTCCTCCACAAAGGGCAGTACTGGGAACTTTACTGGCTCTTGTTGATTTCAGTTTTCCTGGGCCAGGTTCATTCTGACACCATTGAAATTGGTCCTCTTGCAATTCATTATTTTTATTCTGGATTGCTCTTGTCCTTTTCCATAGTCACCCTAAACCTTATGATACAATGGTCACTGTCCCCGAAATGTTCACCGACTAACACTTGATCCTCCCCATTCACCAGAACCAGATCCAGCAATGCCTGCTTCCTCATTGGCCCAGAAACATTCCGATGTAGTAAACTCTGACAAATATATTTCATAAACTCTTGACCCTCTCTGCCCTTTACACTTTTACTATCCCAATCTGAATGAGGATAATTAAAATCCCCTTTGTAACCTGCTCTATAATTCTTGCACTTTGTAGTTTCCTTGTAAATTTGTTCCTCCGAATCTTTCCCACTAGTTGGTGGCTTCTCAACTACAGCCAGTTCTCAACACTCCCTTTTCTGTTCCGTAGTTCTGGGCAAATTGATTCTGTCCTTGAACACTCTGGGACATCCTCTTTCTCCAGCACTGCAATGCTCTCCTTAAACAATACCACCACCCCTCCTCCTTCCCTTCCTTTCCTGAACACCTTGTACCCGGGAATATTTAAACGCTCCGTCCTTCCCTCGGTTCAGCCAGGTCTCTGTAATCGGCTCAACATCATTTTCCCATGTGACTATCTGCACCACCAGCCTTATTTACCGCATTCCCTGCATTTACATACATGGTAACCCTAATTTAGACTTTATTACATTTGCTCTTACTCTGACCCCACCTAATACCTTAATATTCCCTACTGTCTCTCTGTGTTATCTGTCTCTCCCAGTTCTCTGCCATGACACTAGCAAAACACCCCACAAGGAGATTGGTCCCAGCTCTGTTCAGGTGCAACCCATCCAACTTGTACAGGTCGCATCTCCCCCAGAACTGATCCTAATGTGCCAACAATTAAAGTCCTCTCTCCTGCACCATCTTTTGAGCAATGCATTCATCTGATCTGCTCTCCTACTTCTATACTCACTTGTGGGTGGTAACCAGAGGAATTCGGAGATTACTAGCTTTGAGTCACAGAATCACAGAATCACAGTGCAGAAGAGGCCCTTTGGCCCATCGAGTCTGCACTGACACATGAGAAACACCTGACCTACCTACCTAATCCCATTTACCAGCACTTGGCCCATAGCCTTGAATATTATGACGTGCCAAGTGCTCATCCAGGTACTTTTTAAAGGATGTGAGGCAACCCGCCTCCACCACCCTCCCAGGTAGTGCATTCCAGACCCTCACCACCCTCTGGGTAAAAAAGTTTTCCTCACATCCCCCCTAAACCTCCTGCCCCTCACCTTGAACCTATGTCCCCTCGTGACTGACCCTTCAACTAAGGGGAACAGCTGCTCCCTATCCACCCTGTCCATGCCCCTCATAATCTTGTACACATCGATCAGGTCACCCCTGTCTTCTCTGCTCCAATGAAAACAACCCAAGTCTATCCAACCTCTCTTCATAACTTAAATGTTTCATCCCAGGCAACATCCTGGTGAATCTCCTCTGCACCCCCTCCAGTGCAATCACATCCTTCCTATAATGTGGCGACCAGAACTGCACACACTACTCCAGCTGTGACCTCACCAAGGTTCTATACAACTCCAACATGGTCTTCCTACTTTTGTAATCTATGCCTCGCTTGATAAAGGCAAGTGTCCCATATGCCTTTTTCACCACCCCACTAACATGTCCCTCCGCCTTCAGAGATCTATGGACACACACACCAAGGTCCCTTTGTTCCTCAGAACTTCCTAGTGTCATACCGTTCATTGAATACTTCCTTGTCACTAATTTCTGCTCACTAATTTCCTACCTAGCTCTCTGAACTCTGCATGCAGGGCCATATCCCTCTTTCTATCTATGTCACAGGTTCCAATGTGGACTATGACTGCTAGCTGTTCACCCTCCCCCCCTTAGGGTGCTCTGCTGCTGCTTAGTGACAGCCTTCACCCGGACACCAGAGAGCCAACATACCATCCTAGATTCACATTTACGGTCACAGAAACACTTGTCTATTCCTCTATTGAATCCCCTATCTCCATCGCTGACCCATCTTCCTCCTGCCCCTGTACAGCTGAGCCATCCATGGGGTTATGGAGCTGCTCTGGCTGCACTCCCCAGATGAACCATCACTCTCATCAGTATTTAGAGCTGAATGCTGCTTAGAGAGTGGGATGCATTCAGGGACTCCTGCACTACTTGACTGGTCATCCTCAGCTGTCAGGCAGTGGCCATTCCCTGTGTGCCTGGATACTCTTTACCCTTAAGCTGCAGGGTGACCACAGCACAAAGGTGCTATCCACAAAACTCTCAACCTCCTGGATGCATGAACATACGAACAAGGAGCAGGAGAAGGCCTTTCAGCCCCTTGAGCCTGCTCCGCCATTTAATAAGATCATGGCTGATCTGATTGTAACCTGCAATCTGCATCCCACCTACCCCTGATAACCTATCACCCCCTTGCTTACCAAGAATCTATCCAAATCTGCCTTAAAAATGTTCAAATACTCTGCTTCCACCACCTTTTCAGGAAGAGTTCCAAAGACTCACGACCCACAGTGAAAAAAATTCACCTCATCTGTTTTAAATGGGTGATCCTTATTTTTAAACAGTGACCCCTAATTCTAGATTCTCCACATCCACCCTGTCAAGACCCCTCAGGATCTTAAAGGTTTCAATCAAGTCACCTCTTATTCTTCTAAACTCCAGCAGATACAAACCGAACCTATCCAACCTTTCCTGATAGGACAATCCACCCATTGCAGGTGGATTTAAACTTCATTGAACTGCTTCCAATACATTTACATCCTGCTTTAAATAAGGAGACCAGTGCTGTACACAGTACTCCAGATGTGGTATCACCAGTGCCCTGGACAACTGAAGCATAACCTCCCTACTTTGGTATTCAATTCCCCTCACAATAAATGATAACATTCTATTAGCTTTCCTAATTACTTGCTGTACCCGCATACTAGCCTTTTGTGATTCATTCACTAGGACACCCAGATCCCTCTGTATCTCAGAGCTCTGCAATCTCTCACCATTTAGATATTAAGCTTCTTTTTTATTCTTCCTGCCAAAATGGCCAGTTTCACATTTTCCCACATTATACTACATTTGCCAGATTTTTCCTCACTCACTTAACCTATCTATATCTTTTTGTAGCCTCCTTATGTCCTCTTTACAATTTACTTTCCTCCCTTTCTTTGTGTCATTAGCAAATTTGGCAACCATCCCATCAATCCCTTCATCCAAGTCAGTTATATAAATTGGTAACAGTTGAGAGCCCAGCACTGATCCCTGTGGCACACCACTTGTTACATCCTGCCAACCTGAAAAAGACCCATTTATGCCTACTCTCTGCTTCCTGTTAGCCAGCCAATCTTCTATCCATGCCAATATGTTGCCCCCTATACCATGAGCTTTTATTTTCCACAATAACCTTTGATGTGGCACTTTATCAAATACCTTCTGGAAATCCAAGCACAGTAGATCCATGGTTTCCCTTTATCCACAGCACATATTACTTCCTCAAAGAGCCCCAATAAATTGTTTAAACATGATTTCTCTTTTGCAAAACCATGCTGACTCTGCCTGATGACCTTGAGCTTATCCAGTGCCCTGCTATAACATTTTAATAATAGGTTCTAACATTTTCCCAATGACAGATGTTAAGCTAACTGGCCTGTAGTTTCCTGCTTTCTGTCTCCCTCCCTTTCTGAATATTGGAGTTACGTTTACTATCTTCCAACCTAATGGGACCTTCCCCAAATCTAGAGAGTTTTTGAAAATTAAAACCAATGCATCAACTATCTCATCAGTCACTTGTCTTAAGACCCTCGGATGAAGTCTATCAGGACATGGGCTCTTGACAGCCAACAGCTCCAACAATTTACTCAGTATCACTTCTCTGGTGACTAGTTTTCCTGACATCCTTCCCCACTTCCATTTCCTGGTTTATAGCTGCTTCTGGGATCTTACTTCTACCCTCCATTGTGAAAACTGACGCAACATATCTGTTTAATTCGTATGCCATCTCCTTGTTTTCCAATATCAATTCTCCAGATTCAGCTTATATAGGACCAACGCTCACTTTTTTAACTCTTTTCTTTTTTAAATATTTATAAACGCTCTTACAATCTGTTTTTATATTTCTGGCTAGCTTTCTATCATCTTTTAATTTTTCCCTCCTTATTAGTCTTTTAGTCATTCTTTGCTGTTCCTTATATTCTGTGCAACGTTCTGACCTGCCAACTGTCTTTGCACAACTATATGGGCAGAATTTTCTGCTTGTCGGGGGGGGTTGTGCTTGTGTGTTTGCGGGTATGCGGTTCCCAATCGGTGCCCCTGGTCAGGGGTGTGCCGCCATTTTATGTGGGCAGGCCAATTAAAGCCCACCCAGCGTGATGTCCGCCCTGAAGCGCTGTGCTCTTCCTGTGCGGGCGGGGGGATTCCCTGAGCAGGTCTATGCGCTCTTTCACATGAGCTGGGACATGTCAATTCCTTGAATGTTAAAATTTTAAAAACATTTTTAAAACCCTCATGAAACCTCATCCTGCCCATGGATGAAGTTTTATGTTTCTTTGGAAGCCTGCCTGGGCTCGCAGCTTGCCCGTCAACCATAAGGTTGGACGAGCGGCCCTGACAACAACCTCAATTAGGTAATTAACAGGCCTTAATAGGCCTTTGACAGTCCGTTGAGCGTGCAGCCGATTCGGCTGTGCGTCTGTTGAACTGAAAAGCTAAATGACGCGGGGTGATGTCGGGACGCATGCCCGACATACCCCCACATCATTTGATGCGTCAGCGTGGGGGTCCTGCCCCCGCACGCCAATCGGGAAATTCTGCCCTATGTTTTTTTTAAGTTTGATACTATTTTTAACCTTTCTAGTTAACCACAGATGGTGTGTCCATCCCTTGGACTTTTTCTTACTCGTTGGAATGCATCTACTCTGTGTTCTGAAATATCCCCTTAAATATTAACAACCGCATCTCTATTGGCCTATCCCTTAACCTAATTTGCCAATTCACTTTAGCCAGCTCAGCTTTCATGCCCTCGTTATTGCCTTTATTTAAGTTTAAAAACTCAAATGTCTCAGACTCCTCTCTCCCTCAAACTGAATGTAAAGTTCAGTCATATTATGGTCACTGCTACCTAGGGGTGCCTTCACTATGAGAGCATGAATTATTCCTATCTCATTACACAATACCAGGTCTAGTATAGCTTTCTGGTTGGCTCCAGAATATGCTGTTCTGAGAAACTATCCCAAAAACATTCAATGTACTCCTCATCTAGGCTATCTTTGCCCATCTGTCTTTTCCAGTCTATATGTACGTTAAAATCTCCCATGATTATCGCTATGGATTTCTGACAAGCTCCCTTCATTTCTTCCTTTATGCTCCATCCTACCATGTGGTTACTGTTAGGGGGTCTGTACACAACTCCCACAAGTGACTTCTTGTCTTTACCTTTTCTCATCTCTACATAAACTGTTTTCACATCCCGGTTTCCTGAACTTAGGTCATCCCTTTCTATTGTGCTAATACCATCATTAACTAACAGAGCCACCCCTCCACCTTTTCCTCACTTCTCTTTCTTCTTAAATATTCTGTACCCTTCAATATTCAGGTCCCAATCCACGTCCTCCTGCGGCCATGTCTCCGTAATGGTTATCAAATCGTAATTATTTATTTCTATGTGTACTCTCAGTTCATCTGTTTTGTTTCAAATGCTACGTGCATTCAGATACAAAGTTTTTTGTTACATTCTTTTATTCTTTTTATAACTTCTAGTTTCACCTGTTGATTTACTGTTACATTTGTACTCTCTATCCCTTCCTGTCACTGTTTTTCATTTCCCATAATAACACCTTTTTCTTTTGGCTTGTCTCTACTCTTTGATTTATCACATCTTCCCAAATTTGATCCCTTGCCCCCACTATTTAGGTTAAAACCCTCTCCACTTCCCTAGTTATGCGGCTCACAAGAGCACCAGTCCCAGCACAGTTCAAATGTAGACCGTCCCAAAGGTACAGATCCCATTTTCCCCAGTGCTGGTGCCAGTGCCCCACGAACCGGAACCCACTTCTCGCACAGCTGTCTTTGAGCCACACATTCATCTCCCTAATCTGATTTGTCCTATCCCAATTTGCATGTGGCTCAGGTAATAATCCAGAGATTATTAGCTTTGAGGTTCTGCTTCTTAATTTGGTGCCTAGGTCCTCATACTGACTATGCAGAACCTCCTTCTTTCTCCTGCTTATGTCATTGGTACCTACATGGACCATTACGACTGGATCCTCTACCTCCCATCGTAAGTTCCTCACCAGCCCTAAGCAGATGTCCCGCCCCCTGGTACCGGGCAGGCAATGCAGCCGTCTGGAGTCACGCTCTTCGCTTCAGAGAACGGTGTCAATCCCCCTGACTATACCATCCCCTACTACCACTACATTCCTTTTTGCTCCCCCCACTTGAATGGCTTCCTGTACCATGGTGCCATGGCCAGTTAGCTCATCCACCCTGCAGCCCCCACTCTCATCCAAACAAGCTGAAAAAACCTCAAACCTGATGGACATTGCAAGGGCCGAGGCTCCTGCACTCCTGCCCTCTGAGTCCCCTTACCTGCCTCACTCGCAGTCACACTCTCCTGTCCCTGACCACTGACCAAATCAGAAGACCCTATCCTAAGGGTGTGAACCCCACCCCTCCTGGAACAAAGTGCCCAGGTAACTTTCCCCCTCCCTGACATGCCGCAGTGTCTGCAGCTTGGCCTCCAGCTCAACAACTCGGAGCCGAAGTTCCTGCAGCTGCAAACACTTACTGCAGATGTGTTTGCCCTGGATCACACTGGTATCCAGAAGCTCCCACATCCTGCAGTCGCAGCACATCACCTGCCCTGCCATCTCCAATACGTGTTAATTCATTAATAATTGCTAATGAATTAATTATAATTAATAAAGCCTACGCCTCCCAATAGGTTTTGGCACTGTCAGTAAACTTTACAATACTGATAAAACAATACAGTAATTACTTACAGATAAAACTAATAATACCAGTTACTGGTTTACCTGCTCCTTCTGCTGCACCAAATTGGAAATGAAATACTGGAGGCTCAAAAAGAGAAGGAAAAATCACCTCCAGCCACCCCTCACCGCACTCCCCACTCAGCACACTCTACTTCCTGCAGTACCCTCACCTAAAACTCCTCTTTCCCCCAGTGCATCGAATTCCCACTTTGAACCAAATTCCCAAATATACTCACTCGTTTTCTGTCTCACTCAGGCCGAAATCTCCCCTCTCACTGCACCGCACCTGATGCCGGTTACTGCTCAATCTCTAAAATCTCAAGCTTGAGATGCTCCAGCTGATGACAACTCCTGCAAATGTGGTTACCCAGGACATGGAAAATTCCCTGGAGATCCTGCAAGATGCAGGATGCACAGTCCATAGGACTGAGATGCCCTTTGATACCCCCCTTTAATAGAATTTTAATTACATTTTGAAAAATAAAAACTGAAATAAACACTTGCCAGCCGCTCGCCAATCAGCTCCTGCCTTTGTGCTGAATATCTGGGATTTTAATTTACTGAAAGATCAGGAACTCACTAACGATACAATCCCTTAACTTTATCCCCCTAGACCTGATTAGTTTATGATCAATTATAAAGCGCTGTTATAAAATTTAAAGTGCAAGTATTGCATCAAATTGGTTACTTTTAGTTTTTATATCAGTTAATTAATCTAGTTTAATTCATATCATGATTAAATTAAATGTAATTATTTTCCTGGAGACTCATTTTGCTGCTGCCTCAAGCAGTGACCTCACTTCCCTCCCATTCACTTCCCAGAAACAGAGACAATGGCAACAGCTCAGACACCCCTCCCCTCTCCCCCTCCCCCTCCCCTCCTCCTTCCAGGCTGGGGCTTCCCCTCCCCCCTCACTGGGCTGGAACACCACCTTACCCCATACCCCTGGGCTCCAGCTCAGGCTGGGGCTTCTAAGGGAACAGCCGCTTCCGACTCTGCTTACAAGTTGCCCTCACTGGGGGTCCATCTCTTAGCATGGGCCATTGAGACACTCAGGTAGAGGAGAGGAGGTAAGCAGGGCTGGGTCTCGGGCCTGGCGCTGGAGGCTATGTCCAGGATGGGTCGGGGGTAGATCTGGGGGCTAGGTCTGGGGTGGGTCTGGGGTGGGTCTGGGGGCAGGTCTCGGGTCTGGAGTGGGTATGGGGACTGGGTCTGTTTCTGGGTCAGTGTCAGAGTCTGGGGGCTGGGGCTAGGTTTGTTTCTGAGTCTGGGTATGATGTCCTGGGTCTGGGGTCTGGGGTCTGGGGTCTGGGGTCTGAAGTCTGGGGTCTAGATCTGCAGTCTAGGTCTGGGTCTGGATCAGGTTTTGGGGTTTGTGGCCGGTGGTCTGGGCCTGGGGTCTTGGGTCTGGGGTCTGGGGTCTGGGACTCAGGTCTGGGCCTGGGGTTCAGGATATGGTTCTGGTTCTGGTCCTGGTTCTGATTCTGGGGTCTGGGTCTAGGGCCTGGTTCTGGGTCTGGGGTCTGGAGTCTGGAATCTGAGTCTTGGGTCTGGATCTGTTTCTGGGGTCTGGGGTCTGGGGTTTGGGTCTGAGGTCTTGTTCTGGGTCTGGAGTCTGGAGTCTGGGTCTGAGTCTGAGGTCTGGGTATGGGTCTGGGTCTGGGGTCTGGGGTCTGAGTCTGGGCTCTGGTTCTGGTCTGGAGTCTGGGTCTGGGTCTGAGGTCTGGGTATGGGTCTGGGTCTGGGGTCCGGGTCTGGGTCTGAGGTCTGGGTCTGGGGTCTGTGTCTGGGCTCTGGTTCTGGTCTAGGGTCTGGGTCTGGGGTCTGGGTCTGGGTCTGCATCTGGGGTCTGAGTCTGGTTCTGGGTCTGATTCTGGGTCTGGTTCTTGGTCTGGGTTTGGGTCTGGGTCTGGGGTCTGAGTCTGCATCTGGGGCCGGGGTCTGGGGTCTGGGTCTGGGTCTGGGGTCTGGGTCTAGATCTGGTTCTGGGTCTGTGGTCTGGGTCAGGGTCTGGGGTCTGGGTCTGGGGTCTGGGTCTGATTCTGGGTCTGGGGTCTGGGTCTGGCTCTGGGGTCTGGGTCTGGGGTCTGCATCGAGGGTCTGTGTCAGGGGTCTGGGGTCTGGGTCTGTGTCTGGGGTCTAGGTCTGGGTCTGGGTCTGGGCTCTGAGTCTGGGCTCTGAGTCTAGGCTCTGAGTCTGTGTCTGGGTCTGGGTCTGGGTCTGGGTCTGGTCTCTGGGTCTGTGTCTGGGTCTGCGGTCTGGTTCTGGGGTCTGGGTCTAGATCTGGGTTTGGGGTCTGGGTCTGTCTGCATCTGCGGTCGGGGTCTGGGTCTGGGTGTGGGTTTGGGGCTGGGATCAGGGTCTGGGTCTGGAGTCTGGGTCTGGGCTTTGGGTCTGGGCTTTGGGTCTGGGCTTTGGGTCTGGGTCTGGGTCTGGGTCTGGGGTCTGGGTCTGGGGTCTGAGTCTGCTCTGGTGTCTGGGTCTGGGGTCTGGGTCTGGGGTCTGTGTCTGGGTCGGTCTTGGTCTGGGTCTGGGGTCTGGGTCTTGGTCTGGGGTCTGCGTCTGGGGTCTGGGTCTGGGGTCTGGTGTCTGTGTCTGGGTCTGGGTCTGATGTCTGAGGTCTGGGTCTGGGGTCTGGGTCTGGGGTCTGGGGTCTGGGTCTGATCTCTGAGTCTAGGCTCTGAGTCTGTGACTGGGTCTCTGTCTGGTTCTCAGTCTGGGGTCTGGGTCTGTGTCTGGGTCTGGGGTCTGGTTCTGGGGTCTGGGTCTAGGTCTGGGTTTGGGGTGTGTGTCTGGGTCTGAGTCTGCATCTGGGGTCTGGGTCTGGGTCTGGGTCTGGGTCTGGGTCTGGGGTCTGCGTCTGGGTCTGGGGTCGGTCTGGGACATGGGTCAGGGTCTGGGTCTGGGGTCTGGGGTCTGGGGTCTGGGTCTGGGTCTGGGTCTGGGTCTGGGGTCTGGGATCTGGGTCTGTGTCTGGGTCTGCGGTCTGGGGTCTGGGACTGCTCTGGGGTCTGGGTCAGGGGTCTGAGTCTGCTCTGGGGTCTGGGTCTGGGGTCTGGGTCTGGGTCTGTGTGGGTCTGCGTCTGGGTCTGGGTCTGGGTCTGGGGTCTGGATCTGGGTCTGGGTTCTGTATCTGGGTCTGGGTCTGGGTCTGGGTCTGGGGTCTGGGTCTGGGGTCTGGGTCTGGGTCTGGGTCTGGGTCTGGGATCTGGATCTGGATCTGGGTCTCAGGTCTGAGTCAGCATCTGGGGTCTGGGCTCTGAGTCTGGGCTCTGAGTCTGTGTCTGGGTCTGGGTCTGGGTCTGGGGTCTGGGTTTGGGGTCTGGGGTCTGGGC
Organism: Isurus oxyrinchus; assembly: GCA_026770705.1. NCBI lineage: Eukaryota > Metazoa > Chordata > Chondrichthyes > Lamniformes > Lamnidae > Isurus > Isurus oxyrinchus. The sequence continues at coordinate 113,566,288 of JANJGN010000018.1, forward strand.
TCTGAGTCTGGGCTCTGAGTCTGTGCTCTGAGACTGCTTTTGGGATCTGGGTCTGGGTCTTGGATCTGTGTCTGGGTCTGGGTCTGGGGTCTGTGTCTGGTTCTGGATCTGGTTTTGGGATCTGAGTCTGGGGTCTGGGTCTGCATCTGGGGTCTGGGTCTGGGTCTGGGGTCTGGGTCTGGGTCTGGGTCTGGCTCTGGGGTCTGGATCTGGATCTGGGTCTGGGGTCTGAGTATGCATCTGGGGTCTGGGGTCTGTTTCTGGGGTCTGGGTCTGAGTTTGGGGTCTGGAGTCTGGGGTCAGGGTCTGAGTCTGGATCTGGGTTCTGTGTCTGGGTCTGGGTCTGGGTCTGGGGTCTGGGTGGGGTCAGCTGTCTGTATCTGCATCTGGAGTTAGGGTCTGGGTCTGGGCCTGAGGTCTGGGTCTGGGTCTTGGTCAGGGGTCTGGGGTCTGGGTCTGGTCTGGGGTCTGGGTCTGGGGTCTGGGTCTGGGTCTAGGTCTGGGGTCTGGGTCTGGGGTCTGGGTCTGGGTCTGAAGTCTAGTTCTGGGATCTGGGACTGGGTTTGGGGTCTGGGGACTGGGTCTGGGTCTGGGGTCTGGCTCAGGGGTCTGTCAGCATCTGGGATCTGAGCTCTGAGTCTGGGCTCTGAATCTGCATCTGAGTCTGGGGTCTGAGCTCTGAGTCTGGGCTCTGAATCTGCGTCTGGGTCTGGGTCTGGAGTCTGGTTCTGGGGTCTGGGTCTGCGTCTGTGTTTGGGGTTTGGGTCTGGGTCTGGAGTCTGGGTCTGGGTCTCGGTCTGGGTCTGTGGTCTGGGTCTGGGTCTGGGGTCTGAGTCTGGGTCTGGGTCTGATTCTGGGTCTGGGTCTGGGGTCTGGGTTTGGGTCTGGGTCTGGGGTCTGTGTCTGGGTCTGGGGTCTGTGTCTGGGTCTGGGCTCTGAGTCTGGGCTCTGAGTCTAGGCTCTGAGTCTGCGTCTGGGACTGGGTCTGGGTCTGCGGTCTGATTCTGGGTCTGGTTCTTGGTCTGGGTTTGGTTCTGGGGTCTGAGTCTGCATCTGGGGTCTGGGTCTGGTTCTGGGGTCGGGGTCTGGGGTCTGGGTCTGGCTCTGGGGTCTGAGTCTGCATCTGGGGTCTGGGTCTGATTCTGGGTCTGGGGTCTGGGTCTGGCTCTGGGGTCCTGGGTCTGGGGTCTGCATCGAGGGTCTGTGTCAGGGGTCTGGGGTCTGGGTCTGTGTCTGGGGTCTGGGTCTGGGTCTGGGTCTGGGCTCTGAGTCTGGGCTCTGAGTCTAGGCTCTGAGTCTGTGTCTGGGTCTGGGTCTGGGTCTGGGTCTGGCCTCTGGGTCTGTGTCTGGGTCTGCAGTCTGGTTCTGGGGTCTGGGTCTAGATCTGGGTTTGGGGTCTGGGTCTGTCTGCATCTGCGGTCGGGGTCTGGGTCTGGGTGTGGGTTTGGGGCTGGGATCAGGGTCTGGGTCTGGAGTCTGGGTCTGGGCTTTGGGTCTGGGCTTTGGGTCTGGGTCTGGGTCTGGGTCTGGGGTCTGGGTCTGGGGTCTGAGTCTGCTCTGGTGTCTGGGTCTGGGGTCTGGGTCTGGGGTCTGTGTCTGGGTCGGTCTTGGTCTGGGTCTGGGGTCTGGGTCTTGGTCTGGGGTCTGCGTCTGGGGTCTGGGTCTGGGGTCTGGTGTCTGTGTCTGGGTCTGGGTCTGATGTCTGAGGTCTGGGTCTGGGGTCTGGGTCTGGGGTCTGGGGTCTGGGTCTGATCTCTGAGTCTAGGCTCTGAGTCTGTGACTGGGTCTCTGTCTGGTTCTCAGTCTGGGGTCTGGGTCTGTGTCTGGGTCTGGGGTCTGGTTCTGGGGTCTGGGTCTAGGTCTGGGTTTGGGGTGTGTGTCTGGGTCTGAGTCTGCATCTGGGGTCTGTGTCTGGGTCTGGGTCTGGGTCTGGGTCTGGGTCTGGGTCTGGGGTCTGCGTCTGGGTCTGGGGTCGGTCTGGGACATGGGTCAGGGTCTGGGTCTGGGTCTGGGGTCTGGGGTCTGGGGTCTGGGTCTGGGTCTGGGTCTGGGGTCTGGGATCTGGGTCTGTGTCTGGGTCTGCGGTCTGGGGTCTGGGACTGCTCTGGGGTCTGGGTCGGGGGTCTGAGTCTGCTCTGGGGTCTGGGTCTGGGGTCTGGGTCTGGGTCTGTGTGGGTCTGCGTCTGGGTCTGGGTCTGGGTCTGGGGTCTGGGTCTGGGTCTGGGTTCTGTATCTGGGTCTGGGTCTGGGTCTGGGGTCTGGGTCTGGGTCTGGGTCTGGGGTCTGGGTCTGGGTCTGGGTCTGGGTCTGGGATCTGGATCTGGATCTGGGTCTCAGGTCTGAGTCAGCATCTGGGGTCTGGGCTCTGAGTCTGGGCTCTGAGTCTGTGTCTGGTTCTGGGTCTGGGTCTGGGGTCTGGGTCTGGGGTCTGGGTCTGGGTCTGCATCTGGGGTCTGAGTCTGGTTCTGGGTCTGATTCTGGGTCTGGTTCTTGGTCTGGGTTTGGGTCTGGGTCTGGGGTCTGAGTCTGCATCTGGGGTCGGGGTCTGGGGTCTGGGTCTGGGTCTGGGGTCTGGGTCTAGATCTGGTTCTGGGTCTGTGGTCTGGGTCAGGGTCTGGGGTCTGGGTCTGGGGTCTGGGTCTGATTCTGGGTCTGGGGTCTGGGTCTGGCTCTGGGGTCTGGGTCTGGGGTCTGCATCGAGGGTCTGTGTCAGGGGTCTGGGGTCTGGGTCTGTGTCTGGGGTCTAGGTCTGGGTCTGGGTCTGGGCTCTGAGTCTGGGCTCTGAGTCTAGGCTCTGAGTCTGTGTCTGGGTCTGGGTCTGGGTCTGGGTCTGGCCTCTGGGTCTGTGTCTGGGTCTGCGGTCTGGTTCTGGGGTCTGGGTCTAGATCTGGGTTTGGGGTCTGGGTCTGTCTGCATCTGCGGTCGGGGTCTGGGTCTGGGTGTGGGTTTGGGGCTGGGATCAGGGTCTGGGTCTGGAGTCTGGGTCTGGGCTTTGGGTCTGGGCTTTGGGTCTGGGCTTTGGGTCTGGGTCTGGGTCTGGGTCTGGGGTCTGGGTCTGGGGTCTGAGTCTGCTCTGGTGTCTGGGTCTGGGGTCTGGGTCTGGGGTCTGTGTCTGGGTCGGTCTTGGTCTGGGTCTGGGGTCTGGGTCTTGGTCTGGGGTCTGCGTCTGGGGTCTGGGTCTGGGGTCTGGTGTCTGTGTCTGGGTCTGGGTCTGATGTCTGAGGTCTGGGTCTGGGGTCTGGGTCTGGGGTCTGGGGTCTGGGTCTGATCTCTGAGTCTAGGCTCTGAGTCTGTGACTGGGTCTCTGTCTGGTTCTCAGTCTGGGGTCTGGGTCTGTGTCTGGGTCTGGGGTCTGGTTCTGGGGTCTGGGTCTAGGTCTGGGTTTGGGGTGTGTGTCTGGGTCTGAGTCTGCATCTGGGGTCTGGGTCTGGGTCTGGGTCTGGGTCTGGGTCTGGGGTCTGCGTCTGGGTCTGGGGTCGGTCTGGGACATGGGTCAGGGTCTGGGTCTGGGGTCTGGGGTCTGGGGTCTGGGTCTGGGTCTGGGTCTGGGTCTGGGGTCTGGGATCTGGGTCTGTGTCTGGGTCTGCGGTCTGGGGTCTGGGACTGCTCTGGGGTCTGGGTCAGGGGTCTGAGTCTGCTCTGGGGTCTGGGTCTGGGGTCTGGGTCTGGGTCTGTGTGGGTCTGCGTCTGGGTCTGGGTCTGGGTCTGGGGTCTGGATCTGGGTCTGGGTTCTGTATCTGGGTCTGGGTCTGGGTCTGGGTCTGGGGTCTGGGTCTGGGGTCTGGGTCTGGGTCTGGGTCTGGGTCTGGGATCTGGATCTGGATCTGGGTCTCAGGTCTGAGTCAGCATCTGGGGTCTGGGCTCTGAGTCTGGGCTCTGAGTCTGTGTCTGGGTCTGGGTCTGGGTCTGGGGTCTGGGTTTGGGGTCTGGGGTCTGGGCTCTGAGTCTGGGCTCTGAGTCTGTGCTCTGAGACTGCTTTTGGGATCTGGGTCTGGGTCTTGGATCTGTGTCTGGGTCTGGGTCTGGGGTCTGTGTCTGGTTCTGGATCTGGTTTTGGGATCTGAGTCTGGGGTCTGGGTCTGCATCTGGGGTCTGGGTCTGGGTCTGGGGTCTGGGTCTGGGTCTGGGTCTGGCTCTGGGGTCTGGATCTGGATCTGGGTCTGGGGTCTGAGTATGCATCTGGGGTCTGGGGTCTGTTTCTGGGGTCTGGGTCTGAGTTTGGGGTCTGGAGTCTGGGGTCAGGGTCTGAGTCTGGATCTGGGTTCTGTGTCTGGGTCTGGGTCTGGGTCTGGGGTCTGGGTGGGGTCAGCTGTCTGTATCTGCATCTGGAGTTAGGGTCTGGGTCTGGGCCTGAGGTCTGGGTCTGGGTCTTGGTCAGGGGTCTGGGGTCTGGGTCTGGTCTGGGGTCTGGGTCTGGGGTCTGGGTCTGGGTCTAGGTCTGGGGTCTGGGTCTGGGGTCTGGGTCTGGGTCTGAAGTCTAGTTCTGGGATCTGGGACTGGGTTTGGGGTCTGGGGACTGGGTCTGGGTCTGGGGTCTGGCTCAGGGGTCTGTCAGCATCTGGGATCTGAGCTCTGAGTCTGGGCTCTGAATCTGCATCTGAGTCTGGGGTCTGAGCTCTGAGTCTGGGCTCTGAATCTGCGTCTGGGTCTGGGTCTGGAGTCTGGTTCTGGGGTCTGGGTCTGCGTCTGTGTTTGGGGTTTGGGTCTGGGTCTGGAGTCTGGGTCTGGGTCTCGGTCTGGGTCTGTGGTCTGGGTCTGGGTCTGGGGTCTGAGTCTGGGTCTGGGTCTGATTCTGGGTCTGGGTCTGGGGTCTGGGTTTGGGTCTGGGTCTGGGGTCTGTGTCTGGGTCTGGGGTCTGTGTCTGGGTCTGGGCTCTGAGTCTGGGCTCTGAGTCTAGGCTCTGAGTCTGCGTCTGGGACTGGGTCTGGGTCTGCGGTCTGATTCTGGGTCTGGTTCTTGGTCTGGGTTTGGTTCTGGGGTCTGAGTCTGCATCTGGGGTCTGGGTCTGGTTCTGGGGTCGGGGTCTGGGGTCTGGGTCTGGCTCTGGGGTCTGAGTCTGCATCTGGGGTCTGGGTCTGATTCTGGGTCTGGGGTCTGGGTCTGGCTCTGGGGTCCTGGGTCTGGGGTCTGCATCGAGGGTCTGTGTCAGGGGTCTGGGGTCTGGGTCTGTGTCTGGGGTCTGGGTCTGGGTCTGGGTCTGGGCTCTGAGTCTGGGCTCTGAGTCTAGGCTCTGAGTCTGTGTCTGGGTCTGGGTCTGGGTCTGGGTCTGGCCTCTGGGTCTGTGTCTGGGTCTGCGGTCTGGTTCTGGGGTCTGGGTCTAGATCTGGGTTTGGGGTCTGGGTCTGTCTGCATCTGCGGTCGGGGTCTGGGTCTGGGTGTGGGTTTGGGGCTGGGATCAGGGTCTGGGTCTGGAGTCTGGGTCTGGGCTTTGGGTCTGGGCTTTGGGTCTGGGTCTGGGTCTGGGTCTGGGGTCTGGGTCTGGGGTCTGAGTCTGCTCTGGTGTCTGGGTCTGGGGTCTGGGTCTGGGGTCTGTGTCTGGGTCGGTCTTGGTCTGGGTCTGGGGTCTGGGTCTTGGTCTGGGGTCTGCGTCTGGGGTCTGGGTCTGGGGTCTGGTGTCTGTGTCTGGGTCTGGGTCTGATGTCTGAGGTCTGGGTCTGGGGTCTGGGTCTGGGGTCTGGGGTCTGGGTCTGATCTCTGAGTCTAGGCTCTGAGTCTGTGACTGGGTCTCTGTCTGGTTCTCAGTCTGGGGTCTGGGTCTGTGTCTGGGTCTGGGGTCTGGTTCTGGGGTCTGGGTCTAGGTCTGGGTTTGGGGTGTGTGTCTGGGTCTGAGTCTGCATCTGGGGTCTGTGTCTGGGTCTGGGTCTGGGTCTGGGTCTGGGTCTGGGTCTGGGGTCTGCGTCTGGGTCTGGGGTCGGTCTGGGACATGGGTCAGGGTCTGGGTCTGGGTCTGGGGTCTGGGGTCTGGGGTCTGGGTCTGGGTCTGGGTCTGGGGTCTGGGATCTGGGTCTGTGTCTGGGTCTGCGGTCTGGGGTCTGGGACTGCTCTGGGGTCTGGGTCGGGGGTCTGAGTCTGCTCTGGGGTCTGGGTCTGGGGTCTGGGTCTGGGTCTGTGTGGGTCTGCGTCTGGGTCTGGGTCTGGGTCTGGGGTCTGGGTCTGGGTCTGGGTTCTGTATCTGGGTCTGGGTCTGGGTCTGGGGTCTGGGTCTGGGTCTGGGTCTGGGGTCTGGGTCTGGGTCTGGGTCTGGGTCTGGGATCTGGATCTGGATCTGGGTCTCAGGTCTGAGTCAGCATCTGGGGTCTGGGCTCTGAGTCTGGGCTCTGAGTCTGTGTCTGGTTCTGGGTCTGGGTCTGGGGTCTGGGTTTGGGGTCTGGGGTCTGGGCTCTGAGTCTGTGCTCTGAGACTGCTTTTGGGTCTGGGTCTGGGTCTGGGGTCTGTGTCTGGTTCTGGATCTGGTTTTGGGATCTGAGTCTGGGGTCTGGGTCTGCATCTGGGGTCTGGGTCTGGGTCTGGGTCTGGGGTCTGGGTCTGGGTCTGGGTCTGGCTCTGGGGTCTGGATCTGGATCTGGGTCTGGGGTCTGAGTATGCATCTGGGGTCTGGGGTCTGTTTCTGGGGTCTGGGTCTGAGTTTGGGGTCTGGAGTCTGGGGTCAGGGTCTGAGTCTGGATCTGGGTTCTGTGTCTGGGTCTGGGTCTGGGTCTGGGGTCTGGGTGGGGTCAGCTGTCTGCGTCTGCATCTGGAGTTAGGGTCTGGGTCTGGGCCTGAGGTCTGGGTCTGGGTCTTGGTCAGGGGTCTGGGGTCTGGTCTGGGTCTGGGGTCTGGGTCTGGGGTCTGGGTCTGGGTCTAGGTCTGGGGTCTGGGTCTGGGGTCTGGGTCTGAAGTCTAGTTCTGGGATCTGGGACTGGGTTTGGGGTCTGGGGACTGGGTCTGGGTCTGGGGTCTGGCTCAGGGGTCTGTCAGCATCTGGGATCTGAGCTCTGAGTCTGGGCTCTGAATCTGCATCTGAGTCTGGGGTCTGAGCTCTGAGTCTGGGCTCTGAATCTGCGTCTGGGTCTGGGTCTGGGGTCTGGGTTTGGGTCTGGGTCTGGAGTCTGGTTCTGGGGTCTGGGTCTGCATCTGTGTTTGGGGTTTGGGTCTGGGTCTGGAGTCTGGGTCTGGGTCTCGGTCTGGGTCTGTGGTCTGGGTCTGGGTCTGGGGTCTGAGTCTGGGTCTGGGTCTGATTCTGGGTCTGGGTCTGGGGTCTGGGTTTGGGTCTGGGTCTGGGGTCTGTGTCTGGGTCTGGGGTCTGTGTCTGGGTCTGGGCTCTGAGTCTGGGCTCTGAGTCTAGGCTCTGAGTCTGCGTCTGGGACTGGGTCTGGGTCTGCGGTCTGATTCTGGGTCTGGTTCTTGGTCTGGGTTTGGTTCTGGGATCTGAGTCTGCATCTGGGGTCTGGGTCTGGTTCTGGGGTCGGGGTCTGGGGTCTGGGTCTGGCTCTGGGGTCTGAGTCTGCATCTGGGGTCTGGGTCTGATTCTGGGTCTGGGGTCTGGGTCTGGCTCTGGGGTCTGGGTCTGGGGTCTGCATCGAGGGTCTGTGTCAGGGGTCTGGGGCCTGGGTCTGGGATCTGGGGTCTGGGTCTGTGTCTGGGGTCTGGGTCTGGGTCTGGGTCTGGGGTCTGGGTCTGGGTCTGGGGTCTGGGTCTGGGCTCTGAGTCTGGGCTCTGAGTCTAGGCTCTGAGTCTGTGTCTGGGTCTGGGTCTGGGTCTGGCCTCTGGGTCTGTGTCTGGGTCTGTGGTCTGGTTCCGGGGTCTGGGTCTAGATCTGGGTTTGGGGTCTGGGTCTGGGTCTGTCTGCATCTGCGGTCGGGGTCTGGGTCTGGGTATGGGTTTGGGGCTGGGGTCTGGGTCTGGGTCTGGAGTCTGGGTCTGGGCTTTGGGTCTGGGTCTGTGTCTGGGTCTGTGTCTGGGTCTGGGGTCTGAGTCTGCTCTGGTGTCTGGGTCTGGGGTCTGGGTCTGGGGTCTGTATCTGGGTCGGTCTTGGTCTGGGTCTGGGGTCTGGGTCTTGGTCTGGGGTCTGTGTCTGGGGTCTGGGTCTGGGTCTGGGTCTGGGTCTGGGGTCTGGGTCTGGGGTCTGGTGTCTGTGTCTGGGTCTGATGTCTGAGGTCTGAGGTCTGGGTCTGGGGTCTGGGTCTGGGGTCTGGGTCTGATCTCTGAGTCTAGGCTCTGAGTCTGCGACTGGGTCTCTGTCTGGTTCTCGGTCTGGGGTCTGGGTCTGTGTCTGGGTCTGGGGTCTGGTTCTGGGGTCTGGGTCTAGGTCTGGGTTTGGGGTGTGTGTCTGGGTCTGAGTCTGCATCTGGGGTCTGTGTCTGGGTCTGTGTCTGGGTCTGGGACTGGGGTCTGGGTCTGGGTCTGGGGTCTGAGTCTGGGTCTGGGGTTGGTCTGGGACGTGGGTCAGGGTCTGGGTCTGGGACTGGGGTCTGGGTCTGGGTCTGGGTCTGGGGTCTGAGTCTGGGTCTGGGGTCGGTCTGGGACGTGGGTCAGGGTCTGGGTCTGGTGTCTGGGGTCTGCGTCTGGGTCTGGGTCTGGGGTCTGGGATCTGGGTCTGGGTCTGGGTCTGCGGTCTGGGGTCTGGGACTGCTCTGGGGTCTGGGTCTGGGGTCTGAGACTGCTCTGGGGTCTGGGTCTGGGGTCTGGGTCTGGGTCCGTGTGGGTCTGCGTCTGGGTCTGGGTCTGGGTCTGGGGTCTGGGTCTGGGTCTGGGTTTGGGTTCTGGGTCTGGGTCTGGGTCTGGGTCTCGCTCTGGGGTCTGGGTCTGGGCTCTGAATCTGCATCTGAATCTGGGGCCTGAGCTCTGAGTCTGGGCTCTGAATCTGCGTCTGGGTCAGGGTCTGGGGTCTGGGTCTGGGTTTGGGTCTGGGGTCTGCATCGAGGATCTGTGTCAGGGGTCTGGGGTCTGGGTCTGTGTCTGGGGTCTGGGTCTGGGTCTGGGTCTGGGGTCTGGGTCTGGGTCTGGGTTCTGGGTCTGGGCTCTGAGTCTGGGCTCTGAGTCTAGGCTCTGAGTCTGTGTCTGGGTCTGGGTCTGGGTCTGGCCTCTGGGTCTGTGTCTGGGTCTGCGGTCTGGTTCCGGGGTCTGGGTCTAGATCTGGGTTTGGGGTCTGGGTCTGGGTCTGTCTGCATCTGCGGTCAGGGTCTGGGTCTGGGTATGGGTTTGGGGCTGGGGTCTGGGTCTGGGTCTGGAGTCTGGGTCTGGGCTTTGGGTCAGGGTCTGGGGTCTGAGTCTGCTCTGGTGTCTGGGTCTGGGGTCTGGGTCTGGGGTCTGTATCTGGGTCGTCTTGGTCTGGGTCTGGGGTCTGGGTCTTGGTCTGGGGTCTGCGTCTGGGGTCTGGGTCTGGGTCTGGGTCTGGGTCTGGGGTCTGGGTCTGGGGTCTGGTGTCTGTGTCTGGGTCTGATGTCTGAGGTCTGAGGTCTGGGTCTGGCGTCTGGGTCTGGGGTCTGGGTCTGATCTCTGAGTCTAGGCTCTGAGTCTGCGACTGGGTCTCTGTCTGGTTCTCGGTCTGGGGTCTGGGTCTGTGTCTGGGTCTGGGGTCTGGTTCTGGGGTCTGGGTCTAGGTCTGGGTTTGGGGTGTGTATCTGGGTCTGAGTCTGCATCTGGGGTCTGTGTCTGGGTCTGTGTCTGGGTCTGGGACTGGGGTCTGGGTCTGGGTCTGGGTCTGGGGTCTGAGTCTGGGTCTGGGGTCGGTCTGGGACGTGGGTCAGGGTCTGGGTCTGGGACTGGGGTCTGGGTCTGGGTCTGGGTCTGGGGTCTGAGTCTGGGTCTGGGGTCGGTCTGGGACGTGGGTCAGGGTCTGGGTCTGGGGTCTGGGGTCTGCGTCTGGGTCTGGGTCTGGGGTCTGGGATCTGGGTCTGGGTCTGGGTCTGCGGTCTGGGGTCTGGGACTGCTCTGGGGTCTGGGTCTGGGGTCTGAGACTGCTCTGGGGTCTGGGTCTGGGGTCTGGGTCTGGGTCCGTGTGGGTCTGCGTCTGGGTCTGGGTCTGGGTCTGGGGTCTGGGTCTGGGTCTGGGTTTGGGTTCTGGGTCTGGGTCTGGGTCTGGGTCTCGCTCTGGGGTCTGGGTCTGGGCTCTGAATCTGCATCTGAATCTGGGGTCTGAGCTCTGAGTCTGGGCTCTGAATCTGCGTCTGGGTCAGGGTCTGGGGTCTGGGTTTGGGTCTGGGTCTGGGGTCTGGTTCTGGGGTCTGGGTCTGGGACTGTGTTTGGGGTTTGGGTCTGGGTCTGGAGTCTGGGTCTGGGTCTCGGTCTGGGTCAGTGGTCTGGGTCTGGGTCTGGGGTCTGAGTCTGGGTCTGGGTCTGATTCTGGGTCTGGGTCTGGGATCTGGGTTTGGGTCTGGGTCTGGGGTCTGTGTCTGGGTCTGGGGTCTGGGTCTGGGTCTGGGTCTGGGTCTGGGCTCTGAGTCTGGGCTCTGAGTCTAGGCTCTGAGTCTCCGTCTGGGACTGGGTCTGGATCTGGCCTCTGGGTCTGTGTCTGGGTCTACGCTCTGGTTCTGGGGTCTGGGTCTAGATCTGGGTATGGGGTCTGGGTCTGGGTCTGTCTGCATCTGCGGTCGGGGTCTGGATCTGGGTGTGGGTTTGGGGCTGGGGTCTGGGTCTGGGTCTAGTGTCTGGGTTTGGGCTTTGGGGCTGGGTCTGGGTCTGGTGTCTGTGTCTGGGTCTGGGGTCTGAGTCTGCTCTGGTGTCTGGGTCTGTGGTCTGGGTCTGGGGTCTGTGTCTGGGTCGGTCTTGGTCTGGGTCTGTGGTCTGGGTCTTGGTCTGGGGTCTGTGTCTGGGGTCTGGGTCTGGGTCTGGGGTCTGGGTCTGGGGTCTGGTGTCTGGGTCTGGGTCTGGGTCTGGGGTCTGGGTCTGGGGTCTGGGTCTGGGGTCTGGGGTCTGGGTCTGGTCTCTGAGTCTAGGCTCTGAGTCTGCGACTGGGTCTCTGTCTGGTTCTCGGTCTGGGGTCTGGGTCTGTGTCTGGGTCTGGGGTCTGGTTCTGGGGTCTGGGTCTGGGTCTAGGTTTGGGGTGTGTGTCTGGGTCTGAGTCTGCATCTGGGGTCTGTGTCTGGGTCTGGGTCTGGGCTCTGGGTCTGGGTCTGGGTCTGAGTCTGGGTCTGGGGTCGGTCTGGGGGAAGGGTCTGGGTCTGGGGTCTGGGGTCTGCGTCTGGGTCTGGGTCTGGGATCTGGGTCTGGGTCTGGGTCTGCGGTCTGGGGTCTGGGTCTGCTCTGGGGTCTGGGTCTGGGGTCTGGGTCCGTGTGGGTCTGGGTCTGGGTCTGGGTCTGGAGTCTAGTTCTGGTGTCTGGGTCTGGGTTTGGTGTCTGGGTCTGGGTCTGGGTCTGGGGTCTGGGTCTGGGCTCTGAGTCTGCGTCTGTGTCTGTGTCTGGGTCTGGGGTCTGGGTCTGGGTCTGGGGTCTGGGCCTGGATCTGGGTATGGTTTTGGGTTCTGGGTCTGGGGTCGGGGTCTGGGGTCTGGGTCTGGGTCTGGGTCTGGGGTCTGGGTCTGGGTCTGGGGTCTGGGTCTGGGGTTTGGGTCTAGGTCTGGATCTGTGTCTGGGGTCTGAGTCGGCATCTGGGGTCTGGGCTCTGAGTCTGGGCTCTGAGTCTGCGTCTGGGTCTGGGTCTGGGTCTGGGGTCTGGGTTTGGGTCTGGGGTCTTCTTCAGGGTTCTGGGTCTGGGTTTGGAGTCTGGGGTCTGGGCTCTGAGTCTGGGCTCTGAGTCTGCATCTGGGTCTGGGTCTGGGGTCTGGGTCTGGGGTCTGGGTCTGGGTCTGGGCTCTGGTTCTGGTCTGGGGTCTGGGTCTGGGTTCTGGGTCTGGGGTCTAGGTCTGGGTCTAGGTCTGGGGTCTGGGTCTGGGGTCTGGGTCTGGGTCTGGGTCTGGGTTCTGGGTCTGTGGTCTGGGATCTGGTTCTAGTCTGGGGTCTCTGATCTGGGATCTGGATCTGGGTATGAGGTCTGGGTTCTGGGTCTGGGGTCTGGAGTCTGGGTCTGGGTGTGGGTGTGGTGTCTGGGGTCTGGGTCTGTGTCTGGAGCCTGAGTCTGGACTCAGTGTCTGGGTCTGGTCTGGGTTTGGGTCTGGAGTCTAGTTCTGGGGTCTGGTTCTGGGTTTGGGATCTGAGTCTGAGCTCTGAGTCTGCGTCTGGGTCTGTGGTCTGGGTTCTGGGTATGCGTTGGGGTCTTCTTCAGGGGTCTGGGTCTGGGTCTAGGTCTGGGTCTCGGTCTGGGGTCTGGGTCTATGGTCTGGGTCTGGGTCTGGGTCTGGGGTCTGGGTCTGTGTCTGGGTCTGGGTCTGGGTCTGGGATCTGGGTCTGGGTCTGGGTCTGCGGTCTGGGGTCTGGGTCTGCTCTGGGGTCTGGGTCTGGGGTCTGGGTCTGGGTCCATGTGGGTCTGGGATCTGGGTCTGGGTCTGCGGTCTGGAATCTGGGTCTGCTCTGGGGTCTGGGGACTGAGTCTGCTCTGGGGTCTGGGTCTGGGGTCTGGGTCTGTGTCCATCTGGGTCTGGGGTCTCGGTCTGGGTTCTGGGTCTGGGGTCTGGGTCTGGATCTGGGTCTGGGCTCTGAGTCTGGGCTTTGAGTCTAAGCTCTGAGTCTGTGTCTGGGTCTGGGTCTTTGTTCTGGGCTCTGGGTCTGTTTCTGGGTCTGCGGTCTGGTTCTGGGGTCTGGGTCTAGATCTGGGTTTGGGGTCTGGATCTGAGTCTGCATCTGGGGTCAGGGTCTGAGTCTGGGTGTGGGTCTGGGGCTGGGGTCTGTGTCTGGGGTCTGGGGTCTGGGTCTGGGGTCTGGGTCTGGGTCTGGGTCTGGGTCTGAGCTCTGGATCTGGGTCTGCGGATTGGGTCTGGGGTTTGGGTCTGGGATCTGGGATCTGGGTCTGGGTCTGGGCTCTGGGTCTGAGTCTGTGTCTGGGTCTGGGATCTGAGATTGCTCTGGTGTCTGGGTCTGTGGTCTGTGTCTGCCTCTGTGTCTGGGTCGGTCTGGGTCTGGGTCTTGGTCTGGGGTCTGCATCTGGCGTCCGGGTCTGGGTCTGGGGTCTGGGTCTGGGTCTGGGTCTGGGGTCTGTGACTGGGGTCTGGGTTCTGGGTCTGGTGTCTGGGGTCTGGGTCTGGGTCTGGGTCTGGGTCTGGGGTCTGGGTCTGGGGTCTGGGTTCTGGGTCTGGTCTCTGAGTCTAGGCTCTGAGTCTGCGACTGGGTCTGGGTCTGGTTCTGGGTCAGTGGTCTGGGTCTGGGTCTGGGGTCTGAGTCTGGGTCTGGGTCTGATTCTGGGTCTGGGTCTGGGATCTGGGTTTGGGTCTGGGTCTGGGGTCTGTGTCTGGGTCTGGGGTCTGGGTCTGGGTCTGGGTCTGGGTCTGGGCTCTGAGTCTGGGCTCTGAGTCTAGGCTCTGAGTCTCCGTCTGGGACTGGGTCTGGATCTGGCCTCTGGGTCTGTGTCTGGGTCTACGCTCTGGTTCTGGGGTCTGGGTCTAGATCTGGGTATGGGGTCTGGGTCTGGGTCTGTCTGCATCTGCGGTCGGGGTCTGGATCTGGGTGTGGGTTTGGGGCTGGGGTCTGGGTCTGGGTCTAGTGTCTGGGTCTGGGCTTTGGGGCTGGGTCTGGGTCTGGTGTCTGTGTCTGGGTCTGGGGTCTGAGTCTGCTCTGGTGTCTGGGTCTGTGGTCTGGGTCTGGGGTCTGTGTCTGGGTCGGTCTTGGTCTGGGTCTGTGGTCTGGGTCTTGGTCTGGGGTCTGTGTCTGGGGTCTGGGTCTGGGTCTGGGGTCTGGGTCTGGGGTCTGGTGTCTGGGTCTGGGTCTGGGTCTGGGGTCTGGATCTGGGGTCTGGGTCTGGGGTCTGGGGTCTGGGTCTGGTCTCTGAGTCTAGGCTCTGAGTCTGCGACTGGGTCTCTGTCTGGTTCTCGGTCTGGGGTCTGGGTCTGTGTCTGGGTCTGGGGTCTGGTTCTGGGGTCTGGGTCTGGGTCTAGGTTTGGGGTGTGTGTCTGGGTCTGAGTCTGCATCTGGGGTCTGTGTCTGGGTCTGGGTCTGGGCTCTGGGTCTGGGTCTGGGTCTGAGTCTGGGTCTGGGGTCGGTCTGGGGGAAGGGTCTGGGTCTGGGGTCTGGGGTCTGCGTCTGGGTCTGGGTCTGGGATCTGGGTCTGGGTCTGGGTCTGCGGTCTGGGGTCTGGGTCTGCTCTGGGGTCTGGGTCTGGGGTCTGGGTCCGTGTGGGTCTGGGTCTGGGTCTGGGTCTGGAGTCTAGTTCTGGTGTCTGGGTCTGGGTTTGGTGTCTGGGTCTGGGTCTGGGTCTGGGGTCTGGGTCTGGGCTCTGAGTCTGCGTCTGTGTCTGTGTCTGGGTCTGGGGTCTGGGTCTGGGTCTGGGGTCTGGGCCTGGATCTGGGTATGGTTTTGGGTTCTGGGTCTGGGGTCGGGGTCTGGGGTCTGGGTCTGGGTCTGGGTCTGGGGTCTGGGTCTGGGTCTGGGGTCTGGGTCTGGGGTTTGGGTCTAGGTCTGGATCTGTGTCTGGGGTCTGAGTCGGCATCTGGGGTCTGGGCTCTGAGTCTGGGCTCTGAGTCTGCGTCTGGGTCTGGGTCTGGGTCTGGGGTCTGGGTTTGGGTCTGGGGTCTTCTTCAGGGTTCTGGGTCTGGGTTTGGAGTCTGGGGTCTGGGCTCTGAGTCTGGGCTCTGAGTCTGCATCTGGGTCTGGGTCTGGGGTCTGGGTCTGGGGTCTGGGTCTGGGTCTGGGCTCTGGTTCTGGTCTGGGGTCTGGGTCTGGGTTCTGGGTCTGGGGTCTAGGTCTGGGTCTAGGTCTGGGGTCTGGGTCTGGGGTCTGGGTCTGGGTCTGGGTCTGGGTTCTGGGTCTGTGGTCTGGGATCTGGTTCTAGTCTGGGGTCTCTGATCTGGGATCTGGATCTGGGTATGAGGTCTGGGTTCTGGGTCTGGGGTCTGGAGTCTGGGTCTGGGTGTGGGTGTGGTGTCTGGGGTCTGGGTCTGTGTCTGGAGCCTGAGTCTGGACTCAGTGTCTGGGTCTGGTCTGGGTTTGGGTCTGGAGTCTAGTTCTGGGGTCTGGTTCTGGGTTTGGGATCTGAGTCTGAGCTCTGAGTCTGCGTCTGGGTCTGTGGTCTGGGTTCTGGGTATGCGTTGGGGTCTTCTTCAGGGGTCTGGGTCTGGGTCTAGGTCTGGGTCTCGGTCTGGGGTCTGGGTCTATGGTCTGGGTCTGGGTCTGGGTCTGGGGTCTGGGTCTGTGTCTGGGTCTGGGTCTGGGTCTGGGTCTGGGTCCATGTGGGTCTGGGTCTGGGTCTGGGTCTGGGTCTGGGATCTGAGTCTGCTCTGGTGTCTGGGTCTGGGGTCTGGGTCTGGCGTCTGTGTCTGGGTCGATCTGGGTCTGGGTCTGGGGTCTGGGTCTAGTCTGGGTTTGGTGTGTGTGTCTGGGTCTGAGTCTGCATCTGGGGTCTGTGTCTGGGACTGGGTCTGGGTCTGGGGTCTGGGTCTGGGTCTGGTGTCTTGGGTCTGGGTCTGGGTCTGGGTCTGGTGTCTGGGATCTGGGTCTAGGTCTGGGTTTGGGGTGTGTGTCTGGGTCTGAGTCTGCATCTGGGGTCTGGGTCTGGGTCTGTGTCTGGGTCTGGGTCTGGTGTCTGGGTCTGTGTCTGGGTCTGGGGTCTGAGTCTGGGTCTGGGTCTGGGGTCGGTCTGGGTCTGGGGTCTGGGTCTGGGGTCTGCGTCTGTGTCTGGGTCTGGGTCTGGGATCTGGGTCTGGGTCTGGGGTCTTGGTCTGGGGTCTGAGTCTGCTCTGGGGTCTGGGTCTGGGGTCTGGGTCTGTGTCCATCTGGGTCTGGGGTCTCGGTCTGGGGTCTGCGTCTGGGTCTGGTGTCTGGGTCTGGATCTGGGTCTGGGCTCTGAGTCTGGGCTCTGAGTCTGGGCTCTGAGTCTGCGTCTGGGTCTGGGTCTGGGTCTTTGTTCTGGGCTCTGGGTCTGTTTCTGGGTCTGCGGTCTGGTTCTGGGGTCTGGGTCTAGATCTGGGTTTGGGGTCTGGATCTGAGTCTGCATCTGGGGTCAGGATCTGGGTCTGGGTGTGGGTCTGGGGCTGGGGTCTGGGTCTGGGGTCTGGGGTCTGGGGTCTGGGGTCTGGGTCTGGGGTCTGGGTCTCGTCTCTGAGTCTAGGCTTTGAGTCTGCGACTGGGTCTGGATCTGGTTCTGGGTCTGGGGTCTGGGGTCTGGGTCTGGGTCTGGGTTTGGGGTCTGTGTCTGGGTCTGGGTCTGGCTCTGGGATCTGGGTCTGGGTCTGGGTCTGGGTCTGGGGTCTGGGTCTGCTCTGGCGTCTGGGTCTGGGGTCTGAGTATGCTCTGGTGTCTGGGTCTGGGGTCTGGGTCTGGGGTCTGGGTATGGGTCTGGGCTCTGAGTCTGGGGTGTGGGTCTGGGGTTTGGGTCTGGGTCTGGGTTTGGGGTCTGGGTCTGGGCTCTGGGTCTGTGTCTGGGTCTGCGGTCTGGTTCTGGGGTCTGGGTCTTGATCTGGGTTTGGGGTCTGGGTCTGGGTCTGACTCTGCATCTGGGGTCAGGGTCTGGGTCTGGGTGTGGGTCTGGGTCTGGGGTCTGGGTCTGGAGTCTGGTTCTGGGGTCTGGGTCTGGGCTCTGGGTCTGGGTCTGGTGTCTGGGTCTGGGGTCTGAGTCTGGGGTCTGTGTGGGTCGGTCTGGGTCTGGGTCTGGGGTCTGGCTCTAGGTCTGGGTGTGGGGTGTGTGTCTGGGGTCTGTGTCTGCGTCTGGGTCTGGGTCTTGGTCTGGGATCTGGGTCTGCGTCTGGGTCTGGGTCTGGGGTCGGAATCTGCTCTGGGGTTTGGGTCTGGGGTCTGAGTCTGCTCGGGGATCGGGGTCTGGGGTCTGGGTCTGGGCCTGGGTCTGGGTCCATCTGGGTCTGGGGTCTGGGTCTGGGATCTGGGTCTGGGGTCTGGGTCTGGGGTCTGGGTCTGGGTCTGTGGTCTGGATCTGGGTCTGGATCTGGGTCTGGGCTCTGAGTCTGGGCTCTCAGTCTAGGCTCTGAGTCTGCGTCTGGGTCTGTGTCTTGGTCTGGGCTCTGGGTCTGTGTCTGGGTCTGTGGTCTGGTTCTGGGGTCTGGGTCTTGATCTTGGTCTGGGATCTGGGTCTGCATCTGGGTCTGGGTCTGGTGTCTGAGTCTGCTCTGGGGTTTGGGTCTGGGGTCTGAGTCTGCTCGGGGGTCGGGGTCGGGGTCTGGGGTCTGGGTCTGGGTCCATCTGCATCTGGGGTCTGGGTCTGGGGTCTGGGTCTGGGTCTAAGTCTGGGGTCTGGGTCTGGGTCTGACTCTGCATCTGGGGTCAGGGTCTGGGTCTGGGTGTGGGTCTGGGACTGGGGTCTGGGTCTGGGGTCTGGGTCTGGAGTCTGGGTCTGGGGTCTGGGTCTGGGCTCTGGGTCTGGGTCTGGGGTCTGGGTCTGGGGTTTGGGTCTGGGATCTGGGGTTTGGGTCTGGGCTCTGGGTCTGGGTCTGGGTCTGGGATCTGAGTCTGCTCTGGTGTCTGGGTCTGGGGTCTGGGTCTGGGGTCTGTGTCTGGGTCGGTCTGGGTCTGGGTCTGGGGTCTGGGTCTTGGTCTGGGGTCTGCTTCTGTGCTCTGGGTCTGGGTCTGGGGTCTGGGTCTGGGTATGGGGTCTGGGTCTTGGGACTTGGGTCTGGGGTCTGGGTCTGGTGTCTGGGGTCTGGATCTGGGTATGGTGTCTGGGTCTGGGTTCTGGGTCTGGTGTCTGGTGTCTGGGTCTGAGTCTGGGTCTGGGGTCTGGGTCTGGTTCTGGACCTGGAGTCTGGGTCTGTGTCTGGGTCTGGGGTCTGGTTCTGGGGTCTGAGCTCTGAGTCTGGGCTCTGAATATGCTTCTGGGTCTGTCTCTGGTGTCTGGGATCTGGGTCTGGGTCTGGGGTCTGGGTCTGTGTCTGGGGTCTGGGTCTGAGTCTGGGGTCTGGGTCTGACTCTGGGTCTGTGTCTGGGCTCTGAGTCTGGGCTCTGAGTCTAGGCTCTGAGTCTGTGTCTGGGTCTGGGTCTGTGTCTGTGCTCTGGGTCTGTGTCTGGGTCTGCGGTCTGGTTCTGGGGTCTGGGTCTAGATCTGGGTTTGGGGTCTGGGTCTGGGTCCGAGTCTGCATCTGGGGTCGGGGTCTGTGTCTGGGTGTGGGTCTGGGGCTGGGGTCTTGTGTCTGGGGTCTGGGGTCTGGGTCTGGAGTCTGGGTCTGGGGTCTGGTGTCTGGGTCTGGGGTCTGGGTCTGGGGTCTGGGTCTGGGGTTTGGGTCTGGGTCTGGCGTCTGGGTCTGTGTCTGGGTCTGGGGTCTGAGTCTGGGTCTGGGTTTGGGGTGTGCGTCTGGGTTTGAGTCTGCATCTGGGTTCTGGGTCTGGGTCTGGGTATGGGTCTGGGGTCTGGGCTCTGGGTCTGGGGTCTGAGTCTGTGTCTGGGTCTGGGGTCAGTCTGGGGTCTGGGTCTGGGTCGGTCTGGGTCTGGGTCTGGGGTCTGGGTCTTGGTCTGGGGTCTGCGTCTGGGGTCTGGGTCTGCATCTGGGGTCTGGGTCTGCATCTGGGTCTGGGGTCTGAGTCTGGGGTCTGGGGTCTGGGTCTGGGGTCTGGGTCTGGGGTCTGGGTCTGGTGTCTGGGGTCTAGGTCTGGGTCTGGGGTCTGGGTCTGGGTCTGGGTCTGGTGTCTGGGTCTGGGGTCTGGGTTCTGGGTCTGGTCTCTGAGTCTAGGCTCTGAGTCTGCGACTGGGTCTGGGTCTGGTTCTGGGTCTGTGGTCTGGGTCTGTGTCTGTGTCTGAGGTCAGGTTCTGGGGTCTGGGTCTAGGTTTGGGTTTGGGGTGTGTGTCTGGGTCTGAGTCTGCATCTGGGGTCTGTGTCTGGGTCTGGGTCTGGGGTCTGGGTCTGGGTCTGGGCTCAGGGTCTGGGGTCTGGGTCTGGGTCTGGGTCTGGGGTCTGCGTCTGGGTCTGGGTCTGGCTCTGGAATCTGGGTCTGGGTCTGGGGTCTGAGTCTGCTCTGGGGTTAGGGTCTGGGGTCTGAGTCTGCTCTGGGGTCTGGGTCTGGGGTCTGGGTATGGGTCCATCTAGTTCTGTGGTCTGGGTCTGCGGTCTGGGTCTGGGTCTGGTGTCTGGGTCTGGGTCTAGATCTGGGTCTGGGCTCTGAGTCTGGGCTCCTAGTCTAGGCTCTGAGTCTGCGTCTGTGTCTGGGTCTGTGTCTTGGTCTGGGCTCTGGGTCTCCTTCTGGATCTGCTTTCTGGTTCTGGGGTCTGGGTCTAGATCTGGGTTTAGGGTCTGGGTCTGGGTCTGAGTCTGCATCTGGGGACAGGCTCTGGGTCTGGGTGTGGGTCTGGGGCTGGGGTCTGGGGCTGGGGTCTGGGTCTGGGGTCTGGGTCTGGGGTCTAGGTCTGGGTCTGGGTCTGGTCTCTAGGTCTGGGTCTGCAGTCTGGGTCTGGAGTTTGGGTCTGGGATCTGGGGTCTGGGTCTGGGCTCTGGGTCTGGGTCTGTGTCTGGGTCTGGGATCTGAGTCTGCTCTGGTGTCTGGGTCTGGGGTTTGGGTCTGGGCTCTGTGTCTGGGTCGGTCTGGGTCTGCGTCTGGGGTCTGGTTCTGGGGTCTGTGGTCTGGGGTCTGGGTCTGGTGTCTGAGTCTGGGTCTGGGTCTGGTGTCTGGGTCTGGGGTCTGGTGTCTGGGTCTGGTGCCTTGGGTCTGGGTCTGTGTCTGGGTCTGGTGTCTGGGGTCTGGGTCTAGGTCTGGGTTTGGGGTGTGTGTCTGGGTCTGAGTCTGCATCTGGGGTCTCGGTCTGGGTCTGGGTCTGGTGTCTGGGTCTGTGTCTGGGTCTGGGGTCTGAGTCTGGGTTGGGTTTGGGGTCAGTCTGGGTCTGGGGTCTGGGTCTGGGGCCTGCGTCTGGGTCTGGGTCTGGGATCTGGGTCTGGGTCTGGGGTCTGGCTCTGGGGTCTGAGTCTGCTCTTGCATCTGGGTCTGGGGACTGAGTCTGCTCTGGGGACTGGGTCTGGGGTCTGGGTTTGTGTCCATCTGGGTCTGGGGTCTCGGTCTGGGGTCTGGGTCTGGGTCTGGGGTCTGGGTCTGGATCTGGATCTGGGCTCTGAGTCTGGGCTCTGAGTCTAGGCTCTGAGTCTGCGTCTGGGTCTGGGTCTGGGTCTTTGTTCTGGGCTCTGGGTCTGTTTCTGGGTCTGCGGTCTGGTTCTGAGGTCTGGGTTTAGATCTGGGTTTGGGGTCTGGATCTGAGTCTGCATTTGGGATCAGGGTCTGGGTCTGGGTGTGGTCTGGGGCTGGGGTCTGGGTCTGGGGTCTGGGTTTGGGCTCTGGGTCTGGGTCTGCGGATTGGGTTTGGGGTTTGGGTCTGGGATCTGGGGTCTGGATCTGGGTCTGGGCTCTGGGTCTGAGTCTGTGTCTGGGTCTGGGATCTGAGATTGCTCTGGTGTCTGGGTCTGTGGTCTGTGTCTGCCTCTGGGTCTGGGTCTGGGGTCTGGGTCTTGGTCTGGGATCTGCATCTGGCGTCTGGGTCTTGGTCTGGGGTCTGGGTCTGGGTCTGGGTCTGGGTCTGGGGTCTGGGTCTGGGGTCTGGGTTCTGGGTCTGGTGTCTGGGGTCTGGGTCTGGGTCTGGGTCTGGGCTCTGGGTCTGGAGTCTGGGTTCTGGGTCTGGTCTCTGAGTCTAGGCTCTGAGTCTGCGACTGGGTCTAGGTCTGGTTCTGTGTCTGTGGTCCGGGTCTGTGTCTGGGTCTGGGGTCTGGTTCTGGGGTCTGGGTCTAGGTCTGGATTTGGGATGTGTGTCTGGGTCTGAGTCTGCATCTGGGGTCTGGGTCTGGGTCTGGGCCTGGGTCTGGGTCTGAGGTCTGAGTCTGGGTCTGGGTCTGGGTCTGGGGTCGGTCTGGGGTCTGCGTCTGGGTCTGGGTCTGGGGTCTGGGGTCTGTGTCTGGGTCTAGGTCTGGGGTCGGGGTCTGGGGTCTGGGTCTGGGTCTGGGATCTGGGTCTGGGTCGGGGTCTGGTTTTGGGGTCTGGTTCTGTGGTCTGAGTCTGCATCAGGGGTCTGAGTCCGGGTCTGTGGTCGTGGTCTGGGGTCTGGGTCTGCGTCTGGGTCTGGGATCTGGGTCTGGGTCTGGGTCTGGGTCTGGGTCTGGGGTCTGGGTCTGGGTCTGGGGTCTGGGTCTGGGTTCTGGGGTCTGGGTCTGGTGCCTTGGGTCTTGGTCTGTGTCTGGGTCTGGTGTCTGGGGTCTGGGTCTAGGTCTGGGTTTGGGGTGTGTGTCTGGGTCTGAGTCTGCATCTGGGGTCTCGGTCTGGGTCTGGGTCTGGTGCCTTGGGTCTGGGTCTGTGTCTGGGTCTGGTGTCTGGGGTCTGGGTCTAGGTCTGGGTTTGGGGTGTGTGTCTGGGTCTGAGTCTGCATCTGGGTTCTCGGTCTGGGTCTGGGTCTGGTGTCTGGGTCTGTGTCTGGGTCTGGGGTCTGAGTCTGGGTCTGGGTTTGGGGTCGGTCTGGGTCTGGGGTCTGGGTCTGGGGTCTGCGTCTGTGTCTGGGTCTGGGTCTGGGATCTGGGTCTGGGTCTGGGTCTGGCTCTGGGGTCTGAGTCTGCTCTTGCGTCTGGGTCTGGGGACTGAGTCTGCTCTGGGGACTGGGTCTGGGGTCTGGGACTGTGTCCATCTGGGTCTGGGGTCTCGGTCTGGGGTCTGGGTCTGGGGTCTGGGTCTGGATCTGGGTCAGGGCTCTGAGTCTGGGCTCTGAGTCTAGGCTCTGAGTCTGCATCTGGGTCTGGGTCTGGGTCTTTGTTCTGGGCTCTGGGTCTGGTTCTGGGTCTGTGGTCTGGGTCTGTGTCTGGGTCTGGGGTCTGGTTCTGGGGTCTGGGTCTAGGTCTGGATTTGGGATGTGTGTCTGGGTCTGAGTCTGCATCTGGGGTCTGGGTCTGGGTCTGGGCCTGGGTCTGGGTCTGGGGTCTGAGTCTGGGTCTGGGTCTGGGGTCAGTCTGGGGTCTGGGTCTGGGTCTGGGTCTGGGGTCTGGGGTCTGTGTCTGGGTCTAGGTCTGGGGTCTGGGTCTGGGGTCTGGGTCTGGGTCTGAGTCTGCTCTGGGGTCTGGGTCTGGGGTCTGGGTCTGGGGTCTGGGTATGGGTCTGGTGTCTGGGTCTGGGTCTAGATCGGGGTCTAGTCTCTGAGCCTGGGCTCCTAGTCTAGGCTCTGAGTCTGCGTCTGGGTCTGAGTCTGTGTCTTGGTCTGGGCTCTGGGTCTCCTTCTGGGTCTGCGGTCTGGTTCTGGGGTCTGGGTCTAGATCTGGGTTTGGGGTCTGGGTCTGGGTCTGAGTCTGCATCTGGGGACAGGGTCTGGGTCTGGGTGTGGGTCTGGGGCTGGGGTCTGGGTCTGGGGTCTGGGTCTGGGGTCTGGGTCTGGGTCTGGGTCTGGGCTCTGGGTTGGGTCTGCGGTCTGGATCTGGGGTTTGGGTCTGGGATCTGGGGTCTGGGTCTGGGTCTGGGCTCTGGGTCTGGGTCTGGGTCTGGGTCTGGGATCTGAGTCTGCTCTGGTGTCTGGGTCTGGGGTTTGGGTCTGGGCTCTGTGTCTGGGTCGGTCTGGGTCTGCGTCTGGGGTCTGTGGTCTGTTCCTGGGGTCTGGGTCTGGGGTCTGAGTCTGGGTCTGGGTCTGGGTCTGGGTCTGGGGTCAGGGTTCTGGGTCTGGTGTCTTGGGTCTGGGTCTGGGTCTGGGTCTGTGTCTGGGGTCTGGGTCTAGGTCTGGGTTTGGGGTGTGTGTCTGGGTCTGAGTCTGCATCTGGGGTCTCAGTCTGGGTCTGTGTCTGGGTCTGGGTCTGATGTCTGCGTCTGTGTCTGGGTCTGGGTCTTGGATCTGGGTCTGGGTCTGGGGTCTGGCTCTGGGGTCTGAGTCTGCTCTGGGGTCTGGGGACTGAGTCTGCTCTGGGGTCTGGGTCTGGGGTCTGGGTCTGTGTCCATCTGGGTCTGGGGTCTCGGTCTGGGTTCTGGGTCTGGGGTCTGGGTCTGGATCTGGGTCTGGGCTCTGAGTCTGTATCTGGGTCTCGGTCTGTTTCTGGGTCTGCGGTCTGGTTCTGGGGTCTGGGTCTAGATCTGGGTTTGGGGTCTGGATCTGAGTCTGCATCTGGGGTCAGGGTCTGAGTCTGGGTGTGGGTCTGGGGCTGGGGTCTGTGTC
Organism: Isurus oxyrinchus; assembly: GCA_026770705.1. Classification (NCBI taxonomy): domain Eukaryota; kingdom Metazoa; phylum Chordata; class Chondrichthyes; order Lamniformes; family Lamnidae; genus Isurus; species Isurus oxyrinchus. The sequence continues at coordinate 113,589,386 of JANJGN010000018.1, forward strand.
TGGGGTCTGGGGTCTGGGTCTGGGTCTGGGTCTAGGTCTGGGCTCTGGATCTGGGTCTGCGGATTGGGTCTGGGGTTTGGGTCTGGGATCTGGGGTCTGGGTCTGGGTCTGGGCTCTGGGTCTGAGTCTGTGTCTGGGTCTGGGATCTGAGATTGCTCTGGTGTCTGGGTCTGTGGTCTGTGTCTGCCTCTGTGTCTGGGTCGGTCTGGGTCTGGGTCTGGGGCCTGGGTCTTGGTCTGGGGTCTGCATCTGGCGTCCGGGTCTGGGTCTGGGGTCTGGGTCTGGGTCTGGGGTCTGTGACTGGGGTCTGGGTTCGGGGTCTGGTGTCTGGGGTCTGGGTCTGGTGTCTGGGGTCTGGGTCTGGGTCTGGGTCTGGGTCTGGGGTCTGGGTCTGGGGTCTGGGTTCTGGGTCTCGTCTCTGAGTCTAGGCTCTGAGTCTGCGACTGGGTCTGTGTCTGGTTCTGGGTCTGTGGTCTGGGTCTGTTTCTGGGTCTGGGGTCTGGTTCTGGGGTCTGGGTCTAGGTCTGGATTTGGGATGTGTGTCTGGGTCTGAGTCTGCATCTGGGGTCTGGGTCTGGGTCTGGGTCTGGGTCTGGGTCTGGGTCTGGGGTCTGAGTCTGGGGTCTGGGTCTGGGGTTGGTCTGGGGTCTGGGTCTGGGTCTGGGTCTGGGGTCTGTGTCTGGGTCTAGGTCTGGGGTCTGGTTCTGGGTTCTGGGTCTGGGGTCTGGGGTCTGTGTCTGGGTCTGGGTCTGGGGTCTGGGTCTGGGTTCTGGGTCTGGGTCTGGTTCTGTGGTCTGAGTCTGCATCTGGGGTCTGGGTCCGGGTTTGGGGTCGTGGTCTGGGGTCTGGGTCTGGGTCTGGGTCTGGGTCTGGGTCTGGGGTCTGGGTCTGGGGTCTGGGTCTGGGGTCTGGGGTCTGGGGTCTGGGTCTGGGCTCTGGGTCTGGGCTCTGGGTCTGGGTCTGGGTCTGGGTCTGGGATCTGAGTCTGCTCTGGTGTCTGGGTCTGGGGTCTGGGTCTGGCGTCTGTGTCTGGGTCGGTCTGGGTCTAGGTCTGGGTTTGGTGTGTGTGTCTGGGTCTGAGTCTGCATCTGGGATCTGTGTCTGGGACTGGGTCTGGGTCTGGGGTCTGGGTCTGGGTCTGGTGTCTTGGTCTGGGTCTGGGTCTGGGTCTGGTGTCTGGGATCTGGGTCTAGCTCTGGGTTTGGGGTGTGTGTCTGGGTCTGAGTCTGCATCTGGGGTCTGGGTCTGGGTCTGTGTCTGGGTCTGGATCTGGTGTCTGGGTCTGTGTCTGGGTCTGGGGTCTGAGTCTGGGTCTGGGTCTGGGGTCGGTCTGGGTCGGGGGTCTGGGTCTGGGGTCTGCGTCTGTGTCTGGGTCTGTGTCTGGGATCTGGGTCTGGGGTCTGGGGTCTTGGTCTGGAGTCTGAGTCTGCTCTGGGGTCTGGGTCTGGGGACTGAGTCTGCTCTGGGGTCTGGGTCTGGGGTCTGGGTCTGGCGTCTGTGTCTGGGTCGGTCTGGGTCTAGGTCTGGGTTTGGTGTGTGTGTCTGGGTCTGAGTCTGCATCTGGGATCTGTGTCTGGGACTGGGTCTGGGTCTGGGGTCTGGGTCTGGGTCTGGTGTCTTGGGTCTGGGTCTGGGTCTGGGTCTGGTGTCTGGGATCTGGGTCTAGGTCTGGGTTTGGGGTGTGTGTCTGGGTCTGAGTCTGCATCTGGGGTCTGGGTCTGGGTCTGTGTCTGGGTCTGGGTCTGGTGTCTGGGTCTGTGTCTGGGTCTGGGGTCTGAGTCTGGGGCTGGGTCTGGGGTCGGTCTGGGTCTGGGGTCTGGGTCTGGGGTCTGCATCTGTGTCTGGGTCTGGGTCTGGGATCTGGGTCTGGGTCTGGGGTCTTGGTCTGGAGTCTGAGTCTGCTCTGGGGTCTGGGTCTGGGGACTGAGTCTGCTCTGGGGTCTGGGTCTGGGGTCTGGGTCTGTGTCCATCTGGGTCTGGGGTCTCGGTCTGGGGTCTGCGTCTGGGTCTGGTGTCTGGGTCTGGATCTGGGTCTGGGCTCTGAGTCTGGGCTCTGAGTCTGGGCTCTGAATCTGCGTCTGGGTCTGGGTCTGGGTCTTTGTTCTGGGCTCTGGGTCTGTTTCTGGGTCTGCGGTCTGGTTCTGGGGTCTGGGTCTAGATCTGGGTTTGGGGTCTGGATCTGAGTCTGCATCTGGGGTCAGGATCTGGGTCTGGGTGTGGGTCTGGGGCTGGGGTCTGGGTCTGGGGTCTGGGGTCTGGGTCTGGGGTCTGGGTCTGGGGTCTGGGTCTGGGCTCTGGGTCTGCGTCTGTGGATTGGGTCTGGGGTTTGGGTCTGGGATCTGGGGTCTGGGTCTGGGCTTTGGGTCTGTTTCTGGGTCGGCGGTCTGGTTCTGGGGTCTGGGTCTAGATCTGGGTTTGGGGTCTGGATCTGAGTCTGCATCTGGGGTCAGGATCTGGGTTTGGGTGTGGGTCTGGGGCTGGGGTCTGGGTCTGGGGTCTGGGTCTGGATCTGGGCTCTGGGTCTGGGTCTGTGGATTGGGTCTGGTGTTTGGGTCTGGGATCTGGGGTCTGGGTTTGGGATCTGGGGTCTGGGTCTGGGTCTGGGCTCTGGGTCTGAGTCTATGTCTGGGTCTGGGATCTGAGATTGCTCTGGTGTCTGGGTCGGTCTGGGTCTGGGTCTGGGGTCTGGGTCTTGGTCTGGGGTCTGCGTCTGGGTCTGGGTCTGGGGTCTGGGTTCTGGGTCTGGTGTCTGGGGTCTGGGTCTGGGTCTGGGTCTGGGGTCTGGGTCTGGGGTCTGGGTCTGGGGTTTGGGTCTTGGGTCTGGGGTCTGGGTCTGGGTCTGGGCTCTGGGTCTGGGCTCTGGGTCTGGGTCTGGGATCTGAGTCTGCTCTGGTGTCTGGGTCTGGGGTCTGGGTCTGGCGTCTGTGTCTGGGTCGGTCTGGGTCTGGGTCTGGGGTCTGGGTCTAGGTCTGGGTTTGGGGTGTGTGTCTGGGTCTGAGTCTGCATCTGGGGTCTGTGTCTGGGTCTGAGTCTGGGACTGGGTCTGGGTCTGGGGTCTGGGTCTGGGTCTGGGGTCAAGGTCTGGGTCTGGTGTCTTGGGTCTAGGTCTGGGTCTGGGTCTGGTGTCTGGGATCTGGGTCTAGCTCTGGGTTTGGGGTATGTGTCTGGGTCTGAGTCTGCATCTGGGGTCTGGGTCTGGGTCTGTGTCTGGGTCTGGGTCTGGTGTCTGGGTCTGTGTCTGGGTCTGGGGTCTGAGTCTGGGTCTGGGTCTGGGGTCGGTCTGGGTCTGGGGTCTGGGTCTGTGGTCTGCGTCTGTGTCTGGGTCTGGGTCTGGGATCTGGGTCTGGGTCTGGGGTCTTGGTCTGGAGTCTGAGTCTGCTCTGGGGTCTGGGTCTGGGGACTGAGTCTGCTCTGGGGTCTGGGTCTGGGGTCTGGGTCTGTGTCCATCTGGGTCTGGGGTCTCGGTCTGGGGTCTGCGTCTGGGTCTGGGGTCTGGGTCTGGATCTGGGTCTGGGCTCTGAGTCTGGGCTCTGAGTCTAGGCTCTGAGTCTGCGTCTGGGTCTGGGTCTGGGTCTTTGTTCTGGGCTCTGGGTCTGTTTCTGGGTCTGCGGTCTGGTTCTGGGGTCTGGGTCTAGATCTGGGTTTGGGGTCTGGATCTGAGTCTGCATCTGGGGTCAGGATCTGGGTCTGGGTGTGGGTCTGGGGCTGGGGTCTGGGTCTGGGGTCTGGGGTCTGGGTCTGGGCTCTGGGTCTGTTTCTGGGTCTGCGGTCTGGTGTCTGGGGTCTGGGTCTAGATCTGGGTTTGGGGTCTGGATCTGAGTCTGCATCTGGGGTCAGGATCTGGGTTTGGGTGTGGGTCTGGGGCTGGGGTCTGGGTCTGGGGTCTGGGTCTGGGTCTGGGCTCTGGGTCTGGGTCTGTGGATTGGGTCTGGGGTTTGGGTCTGGGATCTGGGGTCTGGGTCTGGGTCTGGGCTCTGGGTCTGAGTCTATGTCTGGGTCTGGGATCTGAGATTGCTCTGGTGTCTGGGTCTGGGTCTGGGTCTGGCTCTGTGTCTGGGTCGGTCTGGGTCTGGGTCTGGGGTCTGGGTCTTGGTCTGGGGTCTGCGTCTGGGTCTGGGTCTGGGGTCTGGGTTCTGGGTCTGGTGTCTGGGGTCTGGGTCTGGGTCTGGGTCTGGGCTCTGGGTCTGGGGTCTGGGTCTGGGGTTTGGGTCTTGGGTCTGGGGTCGGGGTCTGGGTCTGGGCTCTGGGTCTGGGCTCTGGGTCTGGGTCTGGGATCTGAGTCTGCTCTGGTGTCTGGGTCTGGGGTCTGGGTCTGGCGTCTGTGTCTGGGTCGGTCTGGGTCTGGGTCTGGGGTCTGGGTCTAGGTCTGGGTTTGGGGTGTGTGTCTGGGTCTGAGTCTGCATCTGGGGTCTGTGTCTGGGTCTGAGTCTGGGACTGGGTCTGGGTCTGGGGTCTGGGTCTGGGTCTGGGGTCTGGGTCTGGGTCTGGTGTCTTGGGTCTAGGTCTGGGTCTGGGTCTGGTGTCTGGGATCTGGGTCTAGGTCTGGGTTTGGGGTGTGTGTCTGGGTCTGAGTCTGCATCTGGGGTCTGGGTCTGGGTCTGTGTCTGGGTCTGGGTCTGGTGTCTGGGTCTGTGTCTGGGTCTGGGGTCTGAGTCTGGGTCTGGGTCTGGGGTCGGTCTGGGTCTGGGTCTGGGGTCTGGGTCTGGGGTCTGCGTCTGTGTCTGGGTCTGCGTCTGTGTCTGGGTCTGGGTCTGGGATCTGGGTCTGGGTCTGGGGTCTTGGTCTGGGGTCTGAGTCTGCTCTGGGGTCTGGGTCTGGGGACTGAGTCTGCTCTGGGGTCTGGGTCTGGGGTCTGGGTCTGTGTCCATCTGGGTCTGGGGTCTCGGTCTGGGGTCTGGGTCTGAGTCTGGGGTCTGGGTCTGGGGTCTGGATCTGGATCTGGGTCTGGGCTCTGAGTCTGGGCTCTGAGTCTAGGCTCTGAGTCTGCGTCTGGGTCTGGGTCTTTGTTCTGGGCTCTGGGTCTGTTTCTGGGTCTGCGGTCTGGTTCTGGGGTCTGGGTCTAGATCTGGGTTTGGGGTCTGGATCTGAGTCTGCATCTGGGGTCAGGATCTGGGTTTGGGTCTGGGATCTGGGGTCTGGGTCTGGGTCTGGGTCTGGGCTCTGGGTCTGAGTCTGTGTCTGGGTCTGGGATCTGAGATTGCTCTGGTGTCTGGGTCTGTGGTCTGTGTCTGGCTCTGTGTCTGGGTCGGTCTGGGTCTGGGTCTGGGGTTTGGGTCTGGGTCTGGGTTCTGGGTCTGGTGTCTGGGGTTGGGTCTGGGTCTGGGTCTGGGGTCTGGGTCTGGGGTCTGGGTTCTGGTTCTGGTCTCTGAGTCTAGGCTCTGAGTCTGTGACTGGGTCTGGGCTTGGTTCTGGGTCTGTGGTCTGGGTCTGTGTCTGGGTCTGGGGTCTGGTTCTGGGGTCTGGGTCTAGGTCTGAATTTGGGATGTGTGTCTGGGTCTGAGTCTGCATCTGGGGTCTGGGTCTGGGTCTGGGTCTGGATCTGGATCTGGGTCTGGGTCTGGGGTCTGAGTCTGGGTCTGGGTCTGGGGTCGGTCTGGGGTCTGGGTCTGGGGTCTGGTGTCTGTGTCTGGGTCTAGGTCTGGGGTCTGGGTCTGGGGTCTGGGTCCGGGTCTGGGGTCTGGGTCTGGGTCTGGGTCTGGGTCTGGGTCTGGGGTCTGGGTCTGGGGTTTGGGTCTTGGGTCTGGGGTCTGGGTCTGGGTCTGGGATCTGAGTCTGCTCTGGTGTCTGGGTCTGGGGTCTGGGTCTGGCGTCTGTGTCTGGGTCGGTCTGGGTCTGGGTCTGGGGTCTGGGTCTAGGTCTGGGTTTGGGGTGTGTGTCTGGGTCTGAGTCTGCATCTGGGGTCTGTGTCTGGGTCTGAGTCTGGGACTGGGTCTGGGTCTGGGGTCTGGGTCTGGGTCTGGGGTCTGGGTCTGGGTCTGGTGTCTTGGGTCTAGGTCTGGGTCTGGGTCTGGTGTCTGGGATCTGGGTCTAGGTCTGGGTTTGGGGTGTGTGTCTGGGTCTGAGTCTGCATCTGGGGTCTGGGTCTGGGTCTGGGTCTGGGTCTGGTGTCTGGGTCTGTGTCTGGGTCTGGGGTCTGAGTCTGGGTCTGGGTCTGGGGTCGGTCTGGGTCAGGGGTCTGGGTCAGGGGTCTGCGTCTGTGTTTGGGTCTGCGTCTGTGTCTGGGTCTGGGTCTGGGATCTGGGTCTGGGTCTGGGGTCTTGGTCTGGGGTCTGAGTCTGCTCTGGGGTCTGGGTCTGGGGACTGAGTCTGCTCTGGGGTCTGGGTCTGGGGTCTGGGTCTGTGTCCATCTGGGTCTGGGGTCTCGGTCTGGGGTCTGGGTCTGGGTCTGGGGTCTGGGTCTGGGGTCTGGGTCTGGATCTGGGTCTGGGCTCTGAGTCTGGGCTCTGAGTCTAGGCTCTGAGTCTGCGTCTGGGTCTGGGTCTGGGTCTTTGTTCTGGGCTCTGGGTCTGTTTCTGGGTCTGCTGTCTGGTTCTGGGGTCTGGGTCTAGATCTGGGTTTGGGGTCTGGATCTGAGTCTGCATCTGGGGTCAGGATCTGGGTTTGGGTCTGGGATCTGGGTCTGGGTCTGGGTCTGGGTCTGGGCTCTGGGTCTGAGTCTGTGTCTGGGTCTGGGATCTGAGATTGCTCTGGTGTCTGGGTCTGTGGTCTGTGTCTGGCTCTGTGTCTGGGTCGGTCTGGGTCTGGGTCTGGGGTCTGGGTCTGGGTCTTGGTTCTGGGTCTGGTGTCTGGGGTCTGGGTCTGGGTCTGGGGTCTGGGTCTGGGGTCTGGGGTCTGGGTCTGGGTCTGGGCTCTGGGTCTGGGCTCTGGGTCTGGGTCTGGGATCTGAGTCTGCTCTGGTGTCTGGGTCTGGGGTCTGGGTCTGGCGTCTGTGTCTGGGTCGGTCTGGGTCTGGGTCTGGGGTCTGGGTCTAGGTCTGGGTTTGGGGTGTGTGTCTGGGTCTGAGTCTGCATCTGGGGTCTGTGTCTGGGTCTGAGTCTGGGACTGGGACTGGGTCTGGGTCTGGGGTCTGGGTCTGGGTCTGGGGTCTAGGTCTGGGTCTGGTGTCTTGGGTCTAGGTCTGGGTCTGGGTCTGGTGTCTGGGATCTGGGTCTAGCTCTGGGTTTGGGATGTGTGTCTGGGTCTGAGTCTGCATCTGGGGTCTGGGTCTGGGTCTGTGTCTGGGTCTGGGTCTGGTGTCTGGGTCTGTGTCTGGGTCTGGGGTCTGAGTCTGGGTCTGGGTCTGGGGTCGGTCTGGGTCTGGGGTCTGGGTCTGTGGTCTGCGTCTGTGTCTGGGTCTGGGTCTGGGATCTGGGTCTGGGTCTGGGGTCTTGGTCTGGAGTCTGAGTCTGCTCTGGGGTCTGGGTCTGGGGACTGAGTCTGCTCTGGGGTCTGGGTCTGGGGTCTGGGTCTGTGTCCATCTGGGTCTGGGGTCTCGGTCTGGGGTCTGCGTCTGGGTCTGGGGTCTGGGTCTGGATCTGGGTCTGGGCTCTGAGTCTGGGCTCTGAGTCTAGGCTCTGAGTCTGCGTCTGGGTCTGGGTCTGGGTCTTTGTTCTGGGCTCTGGGTCTGTTTCTGGGTCTGCGGTCTGGTTCTGGGGTCTGGGTCTAGATCTGGGTTTGGGGTCTGGATCTGAGTCTGCATCTGGGGTCAGGATCTGGGTCTGGGTGTGGGTCTGGGGCTGGGGTCTGGGTCTGGGGTCTGGGGTCTGGGTCTGGGGTCTGGGTCTGGGTCTGGGTCTGGGCTCTGGGTCTGGGTCTGTGGATTGGGTCTGGGGTTTGGGTCTGGGATCTGGGGTCTGGGTCTGGGCTCTGGGTCTGTTTCTGGGTCTGCGGTCTGGTGTCTGGGGTCTGGGTCTAGATCTGGGTTTGGGGTCTGGATCTGAGTCTGCATCTGGGGTCAGGATCTGGGTTTGGGTGTGGGTCTGGGGCTGGGGTCTGGGTCTGGGGTCTGGGTCTGGGTCTGGGCTCTGGGTCTGGGTCTGTGGATTGGGTCTGGGGTTTGGGTCTGGGATCTGGGGTCTGGGTCTGGGTCTGGGCTCTGGGTCTGAGTCTATGTCTGGGTCTGGGATCTGAGATTGCTCTGGTGTCTGGGTCTGGGTCTGGGTCTGGCTCTGTGTCTGGGTCGGTCTGGGTCTGGGTCTGGGGTCTGGGTCTTGGTCTGGGGTCTGCGTCTGGGTCTGGGTCTGGGGTCTGGGTTCTGGGTCTGGTGTCTGGGGTCTGGGTCTGGGTCTGGGTCTGGGCTCTGGGTCTGGGGTCTGGGTCTGGGGTTTGGGTCTTGGGTCTGGGGTCGGGGTCTGGGTCTGGGCTCTGGGTCTGGGCTCTGGGTCTGGGTCTGGGATCTGAGTCTGCTCTGGTGTCTGGGTCTGGGGTCTGGGTCTGGCGTCTGTGTCTGGGTCGGTCTGGGTCTGGGTCTGGGGTCTGGGTCTAGGTCTGGGTTTGGGGTGTGTGTCTGGGTCTGAGTCTGCATCTGGGGTCTGTGTCTGGGTCTGAGTCTGGGACTGGGTCTGGGTCTGGGGTCTGGGTCTGGGTCTGGGGTCTGGGTCTGGGTCTGGTGTCTTGGGTCTAGGTCTGGGTCTGGGTCTGGTGTCTGGGATCTGGGTCTAGGTCTGGGTTTGGGGTGTGTGTCTGGGTCTGAGTCTGCATCTGGGGTCTGGGTCTGGGTCTGTGTCTGGGTCTGGGTCTGGTGTCTGGGTCTGTGTCTGGGTCTGGGGTCTGAGTCTGGGTCTGGGTCTGGGGTCGGTCTGGGTCTGGGTCTGGGGTCTGGGTCTGGGGTCTGCGTCTGTGTCTGGGTCTGCGTCTGTGTCTGGGTCTGGGTCTGGGATCTGGGTCTGGGTCTGGGGTCTTGGTCTGGGGTCTGAGTCTGCTCTGGGGTCTGGGTCTGGGGACTGAGTCTGCTCTGGGGTCTGGGTCTGGGGTCTGGGTCTGTGTCCATCTGGGTCTGGGGTCTCGGTCTGGGGTCTGGGTCTGAGTCTGGGGTCTGGGTCTGGGGTCTGGATCTGGATCTGGGTCTGGGCTCTGAGTCTGGGCTCTGAGTCTAGGCTCTGAGTCTGCGTCTGGGTCTGGGTCTTTGTTCTGGGCTCTGGGTCTGTTTCTGGGTCTGCGGTCTGGTTCTGGGGTCTGGGTCTAGATCTGGGTTTGGGGTCTGGATCTGAGTCTGCATCTGGGGTCAGGATCTGGGTTTGGGTCTGGGATCTGGGGTCTGGGTCTGGGTCTGGGTCTGGGCTCTGGGTCTGAGTCTGTGTCTGGGTCTGGGATCTGAGATTGCTCTGGTGTCTGGGTCTGTGGTCTGTGTCTGGCTCTGTGTCTGGGTCGGTCTGGGTCTGGGTCTGGGGTTTGGGTCTGGGTCTGGGTTCTGGGTCTGGTGTCTGGGGTTGGGTCTGGGTCTGGGTCTGGGGTCTGGGTCTGGGGTCTGGGTTCTGGTTCTGGTCTCTGAGTCTAGGCTCTGAGTTTGTGACTGGGTCTGGGCTTGGTTCTGGGTCTGTGGTCTGGGTCTGTGTCTGGGTCTGGGGTCTGGTTCTGGGGTCTGGGTCTAGGTCTGAATTTGGGATGTGTGTCTGGGTCTGAGTCTGCATCTGGGGTCTGGGTCTGGGTCTGGGTCTGGATCTGGATCTGGGTCTGGGTCTGGGGTCTGAGTCTGGGTCTGGGTCTGGGGTCGGTCTGGGGTCTGGGTCTGGGGTCTGGTGTCTGTGTCTGGGTCTAGGTCTGGGGTCTGGGTCTGGGGTCTGGGTCCGGGTCTGGGGTCTGGGTCTGGGTCTGGGTCTGGGTCTGGGTCTGGGTCTGGGCTCTGGGTCTGGGGTTTGGGTCTTGGGTCTGGGGTCTGGGTCTGGGTCTGGGATCTGAGTCTGCTCTGGTGTCTGGGTCTGGGGTCTGGGTCTGGCGTCTGTGTCTGGGTCGGTCTGGGTCTGGGTCTGGGGTCTGGGTCTAGGTCTGGGTTTGGGGTGTGTGTCTGGGTCTGAGTCTGCATCTGGGGTCTGTGTCTGGGTCTGAGTCTGGGACTGGGTCTGGGTCTGGGGTCTGGGTCTGGGTCTGGGGTCTGGGTCTGGGTCTGGTGTCTTGGGTCTAGGTCTGGGTCTGGGTCTGGTGTCTGGGATCTGGGTCTAGGTCTGGGTTTGGGGTGTGTGTCTGGGTCTGAGTCTGCATCTGGGGTCTGGGTCTGGGTCTGGGTCTGGGTCTGGTGTCTGGGTCTGTGTCTGGGTCTGGGGTCTGAGTCTGGGTCTGGGTCTGGGGTCGGTCTGGGTCAGGGGTCTGGGTCAGGGGTCTGCGTCTGTGTTTGGGTCTGCGTCTGTGTCTGGGTCTGGGTCTGGGATCTGGGTCTGGGTCTGGGGTCTTGGTCTGGGGTCTGAGTCTGCTCTGGGGTCTGGGTCTGGGGACTGAGTCTGCTCTGGGGTCTGGGTCTGGGGTCTGGGTCTGTGTCCATCTGGGTCTGGGGTCTCGGTCTGGGGTCTGGGTCTGGGTCTGGGGTCTGGGTCTGGGGTCTGGGTCTGGATCTGGGTCTGGGCTCTGAGTCTGGGCTCTGAGTCTAGGCTCTGAGTCTGCGTCTGGGTCTGGGTCTGGGTCTTTGTTCTGGGCTCTGGGTCTGTTTCTGGGTCTGCTGTCTGGTTCTGGGGTCTGGGTCTAGATCTGGGTTTGGGGTCTGGATCTGAGTCTGCATCTGGGGTCAGGATCTGGGTTTGGGTCTGGGATCTGGGTCTGGGTCTGGGTCTGGGTCTGGGCTCTGGGTCTGAGTCTGTGTCTGGGTCTGGGATCTGAGATTGCTCTGGTGTCTGGGTCTGTGGTCTGTGTCTGGCTCTGTGTCTGGGTCGGTCTGGGTCTGGGTCTGGGGTCTGGGTCTGGGTCTGGGTTCTGGGTCTGGTGTCTGGGGTCTGGGTCTGGGTCTGGGTCTGGGGTCTGGGTCTGGGGTCTGGGGTCTGGGTCTGGGTCTGGGCTCTGGGTCTGGGCTCTGGGTCTGGGTCTGGGATCTGAGTCTGCTCTGGTGTCTGGGTCTGGGGTCTGGGTCTGGCGTCTGTGTCTGGGTCGGTCTGGGTCTGGGTCTGGGGTCTGGGTCTAGGTCTGGGTTTGGGGTGTGTGTCTGGGTCTGAGTCTGCATCTGGGGTCTGTGTCTGGGTCTGAGTCTGGGACTGGGTCTGGGTCTGGGTCTGGGGTCTGGGTCTGGGTCTGGGGTCTAGGTCTGGGTCTGGTGTCTTGGGTCTAGGTCTGGGTCTGGGTCTGGTGTCTGGGATCTGGGTCTAGCTCTGGGTTTGGGATGTGTGTCTGGGTCTGAGTCTGCATCTGGGGTCTGGGTCTGGGTCTGTGTCTGGGTCTGGGTCTGGTGTCTGGGTCTGTGTCTGGGTCTGGGGTCTGAGTCTGGGTCTGGGTCTGGGGTCGGTCTGGGTCTGGGGTCTGGGGTCTGCGTCTGTGTCTGGGTCTGGGTCTGGGATCTGGGTCTGGGTCTGGGGTCTTAGTCTGGAGTCTGAGTCTGCTCTGGGGTCTGGGTCTGGGGACTGAGTCTGCTCTGGGGTCTGGGTCTGGGGTCTGGGTCTGTGTCCATCTGGGTCTGGGGTCTCGGTCTGGGGTCTGCGTCTGGGTCTGGGGTCTGGGTCTGGATCTGGGTCTGGGCTCTGAGTCTGGGCTCTGAGTCTATGCTCTGAGTCTGCGTCTGGGTCTGGGTCTGGGTCTTTGTTCTGGGCTCTGGGTCTGTTTCTGGGTCTGCGGTCTGGTTCTGGGGTCTGGGTCTAGATCTGGGTTTGGGGTCTGGATCTGAGTCTGCATCTGGGGTCAGGATCTGGGTCTGGGTGTGGGTCTGGGGCTGGGGTCTGGGTCTGGGGTCTGGGGTCTGGGTCTGGGGTCTGGGTCTGGGTCTGGGTCTGGGCTCTGGGTCTGGGTCTGTGGATTGGGTCTGGCGTTTGTGTCTGGGATCTGGGGTCTGGGTCTGGGCTCTGGGTCTGTTTCTGGGTCTGCGGTCTAGTGTCTGGGGTCTGGGTCTAGATCTGGGTTTGGGGTCTGGATCTGAGTCTGCATCTGGGGTCAGGATCTGGGTTTGGGTGTGGGTCTGGGGCTGGGGTCTGGGTCTGGGGTCTGGGTCTGGATCTGGGCTCTGGGTCTGGGTCTGTGGATTGGGTCTGGGGTTTGGGTCTGGGATCTGGGGTCTGGGTCTGGGTCTGGGCTCTGGGTCTGAGTCTATGTCTGGGTCTGGGATCTGAGATTGCTCTGGTGTCTGGGTCTGGGTCTGAGTCTGGCTCTGTGTCTGGGTCGGTCTGGGTCTGGGTCTGGGGTCTGGGTCTTGGTCTGGGGTCTGCGTCTGGGTCTGGGTCTGGGGTCTGGGTTCTGGGTCTGGTGTCTGGGGTCTGGGTCTGGGTCTGGGTCTGGGGTCTGGGTCTGGGGTCTGGGTCTGGGGTTTGGGTCTTGGGTCTGGGGTCTGGGTCTGGGTCTGGGCTCTGGGTCTGGGCTCTGGGTCTGGGTCTGGGATCTGAGTCTGCTCTGGTGTCTGGGTCTGGGGTCTGGGTCTGGCGTCTGTGTCTGGGTCGATCTGGGTCTGGGTCTGGGGTCTGGGTCTAGGTCTGGGTTTGGGGTGTGTGTCTGGGTCGGAGTCTGCATCTGGGGTCTGTGTCTGGGTCTGAGTCTGGGACTGGGTCTGGGTCTGGGGTCTGGGTCTGGGTCTGGGGTCTGGGTCTGGGTCTGGTGTCTTGGGTCTAGGTCTGGGTCTGGGTCTGGTGTCTGGGATCTGGGTCTAGGTCTGGGTTTGGGGTGTGTGTCTGGGTCTGAGTCTGCATCTGGGGTCTGGGTCTGGGTCTGTGTCTGGGTCTGGGTCTGGTGTCTGGGTCTGTGTCTGGGTCTGGGGTCTGAGTCTGGGTCTGGGTCTGGGGTCGGTCTGGGTCTGGGTCTGGGGTCTGGGTCTGGGGTCTGCGTCTGTGTCTGGGTCTGCGTCTGTGTCTGGGTCTGGGTCTGGGATCTGGGTCTGGGTCTGGGGTCTTGGTCTGGGGTCTGAGTCTGCTCTGGGGTCTGGGTCTGGGGACTGAGTCTGCTCTGGGGTCTGGGTCTGGGGTCTGGGTCTGTGTCCATCTGGGTCTGGGGTCTCGGTCTGGGGTCTGGGTCTGGGTCTGGGGTCTGGGTCTGGGGTCTGGGTCTGGATCTGGGTCTGGGCTCTGAGTCTGGGCTCTGAGTCTAGGCTCTGAGTCTGCGTCTGGGTCTGGGTCTGGGTCTTTGTTCTGGGCTCTGGGTCTGTTTCTGGGTCTGCGGTCTGGTTCTGGGGTCTGGGTCTAGATCTGGGTTTGGGGTCTGGATCTGAGTCTGCATCTGGGGTCAGGATCTGGGTTTGGGTCTGGGATCTGGGGTCTGGGTCTGGGTCTGGGTCTGGGCTCTGGGTCTGAGTCTGTGTCTGGGTCTGGGATCTGAGATTGCTCTGGTGTCTGGGTCTGTGGTCTGTGTCTGGCTCTGTGTCTGGGTCGGTCTGGGTCTGGGTCTGGGGTCTGGGTCTGGGTCTGGGTTCTGGGTCTGGTGTCTGGGGTCTGGGTCTGGGTCTGGGTCTGGGGTCTGGGTCTGGGGTCTGGGTTCTGGTTCTGGTCTCTGAGTCTAGGCTCTGAGTCTGCGACTGGGTCTGGGTCTGGTTCTGTGTCTGTGGTCTGGGTCTGTGTCTGGGTCTGGGGTCTGGTTCTGGGGTCTGGGTCTAGGTCTGAATTTGGGATGTGTGTCTGGGTCTGAGTCTGCATCTGGGGTCTGGGTCTGGGTCTGGGTCTGGATCTGGATCTGGGTCTGGGTCTGGGGTCTGAGTCTGGGTCTGGGTCTGGGGTCGGTCTGGGGTCTGGGTCTGGTGTCTGTGTCTGGGTCTCGGTCTGGGGTCTGGGTCTGGGGTTTGGGTCTTGGGTCTGGGGTCTGGGTCCGGGTCTGGGGTCTGGGTCTGGGTCTGGGTCTGGGTCTGGGTCTGGGGTCTGGGTCTGGGTCTGGGCTCTGGGTCTGGGCTCTGGGTCTGGGTCTGGGATCTGAGTCTGCTCTGGTGTCTGGGTCTGGGGTCTGGGTCTGGCGTCTGTGTCTGGGTCGGTCTGGGTCTGGGTCTGGGGTCTGGGTCTAGGTCTGGGTTTGGGGTGTGTGTCTGGGTCTGAGTCTGCATCTGGGGTCTGTGTCTGGGTCTGAGTCTGGGACTGGGTCTGGGTCTGGGGTCTGGGTCTGGGTCTGGGGTCTGGGTCTGGGTCTGGTGTCTTGGGTCTAGGTCTGGGTCTGGGTCTGGTGTCTGGGATCTGGGTCTAGGTCTGGGTTTGGGGTGTGTGTCTGGGTCTGAGTCTGCATCTGGGGTCTGGGTCTGGGTCTGGGTCTGGGTCTGGTGTCTGGGTCTGTGTCTGGGTCTGGGGTCTGAGTCTGGGTCTGGGTCTGGGGTCGGTCTGGGTCAGGGGTCTGGGTCAGGGGTCTGCGTCTGTGTTTGGGTCTGCGTCTGTGTCTGGGTCTGGGTCTGGGATCTGGGTCTGGGTCTGGGGTCTTGGTCTGGGGTCTGAGTCTGCTCTGGGGTCTGGGTCTGGGGACTGAGTCTGCTCTGGGGTCTGGGTCTGGGGTCTGGGTCTGTGTCCATCTGGGTCTGGGGTCTCGGTCTGGGGTCTGGGTCTGGGTCTGGGGTCTGGGTCTGGGGTCTGGGTCTGGATCTGGGTCTGGGCTCTGAGTCTGGGCTCTGAGTCTAGGCTCTGAGTCTGCGTCTGGGTCTGGGTCTGGGTCTTTGTTCTGGGCTCTGGGTCTGTTTCTGGGTCTGCTGTCTGGTTCTGGGGTCTGGGTCTAGATCTGGGTTTGGGGTCTGGATCTGAGTCTGCATCTGGGGTCAGGATCTGGGTTTGGGTCTGGGATCTGGGTCTGGGTCTGGGTCTGGGTCTGGGCTCTGGGTCTGAGTCTGTGTCTGGGTCTGGGATCTGAGATTGCTCTGGTGTCTGGGTCTGTGGTCTGTGTCTGGCTCTGTGTCTGGGTCGGTCTGGGTCTGGGTCTGGGGTCTGGGTCTGGGTCTGGGTTCTGGGTCTGGTGTCTGGGGTCTGGGTCTGGGTCTGGGTCTGGGGTCTGGGTCTGGGGTCTGGGGTCTGGGTCTGGGTCTGGGCTCTGGGTCTGGGCTCTGGGTCTGGGTCTGGGATCTGAGTCTGCTCTGGTGTCTGGGTCTGGGGTCTGGGTCTGGCGTCTGTGTCTGGGTCGGTCTGGGTCTGGGTCTGGGGTCTGGGTCTAGGTCTGGGTTTGGGGTGTGTGTCTGGGTCTGAGTCTGCATCTGGGGTCTGTGTCTGGGTCTGAGTCTGGGACTGGGTCTGGGTCTGGGTCTGGGGTCTGGGTCTGGGTCTGGGGTCTAGGTCTGGGTCTGGTGTCTTGGGTCTAGGTCTGGGTCTGGGTCTGGTGTCTGGGATCTGGGTCTAGCTCTGGGTTTGGGATGTGTGTCTGGGTCTGAGTCTGCATCTGGGGTCTGGGTCTGGGTCTGTGTCTGGGTCTGGGTCTGGTGTCTGGGTCTGTGTCTGGGTCTGGGGTCTGAGTCTGGGTCTGGGTCTGGGGTCGGTCTGGGTCTGGGGTCTGGGTCTGTGGTCTGCGTCTGTGTCTGGGTCTGGGTCTGGGATCTGGGTCTGGGTCTGGGGTCTTGGTCTGGAGTCTGAGTCTGCTCTGGGGTCTGGGTCTGGGGACTGAGTCTGCTCTGGGGTCTGGGTCTGGGGTCTGGGTCTGTGTCCATCTGGGTCTGGGGTCTCGGTCTGGGGTCTGCGTCTGGGTCTGGGGTCTGGGTCTGGATCTGGGTCTGGGCTCTGAGTCTGGGCTCTGAGTCTAGGCTCTGAGTCTGCGTCTGGGTCTGGGTCTGGGTCTTTGTTCTGGGCTCTGGGTCTGTTTCTGGGTCTGCGGTCTGGTTCTGGGGTCTGGGTCTAGATCTGGGTTTGGGGTCTGGATCTGAGTCTGCATCTGGGGTCAGGATCTGGGTCTGGGTGTGGGTCTGGGGCTGGGGTCTGGGTCTGGGGTCTGGGGTCTGGGTCTGGGGTCTGGGTCTGGGTCTGGGTCTGGGCTCTGGGTCTGGGTCTGTGGATTGGGTCTGGGGTTTGGGTCTGGGATCTGGGGTCTGGGTCTGGGCTCTGGGTCTGTTTCTGGGTCTGCGGTCTGGTGTCTGGGGTCTGGGTCTAGATCTGGGTTTGGGGTCTGGATCTGAGTCTGCATCTGGGGTCAGGATCTGGGTTTGGGTGTGGGTCTGGGGCTGGGGTCTGGGTCTGGGGTCTGGGTCTGGGTCTGGGCTCTGGGTCTGGGTCTGTGGATTGGGTCTGGGGTTTGGGTCTGGGATCTGGGGTCTGGGTCTGGGTCTGGGCTCTGGGTCTGAGTCTATGTCTGGGTCTGGGATCTGAGATTGCTCTGGTGTCTGGGTCTGGGTCTGGGTCTGGCTCTGTGTCTGGGTCGGTCTGGGTCTGGGTCTGGGGTCTGGGTCTTGGTCTGGGGTCTGCGTCTGGGTCTGGGTCTGGGGTCTGGGTTCTGGGTCTGGTGTCTGGGGTCTGGGTCTGGGTCTGGGTCTGGGCTCTGGGTCTGGGGTCTGGGTCTGGGGTTTGGGTCTTGGGTCTGGGGTCGGGGTCTGGGTCTGGGCTCTGGGTCTGGGCTCTGGGTCTGGGTCTGGGATCTGAGTCTGCTCTGGTGTCTGGGTCTGGGGTCTGGGTCTGGCGTCTGTGTCTGGGTCGGTCTGGGTCTGGGTCTGGGGTCTGGGTCTAGGTCTGGGTTTGGGGTGTGTGTCTGGGTCTGAGTCTGCATCTGGGGTCTGTGTCTGGGTCTGAGTCTGGGACTGGGTCTGGGTCTGGGGTCTGGGTCTGGGTCTGGGGTCTGGGTCTGGGTCTGGTGTCTTGGGTCTAGGTCTGGGTCTGGGTCTGGTGTCTGGGATCTGGGTCTAGGTCTGGGTTTGGGGTGTGTGTCTGGGTCTGAGTCTGCATCTGGGGTCTGGGTCTGGGTCTGTGTCTGGGTCTGGGTCTGGTGTCTGGGTCTGTGTCTGGGTCTGGGGTCTGAGTCTGGGTCTGGGTCTGGGGTCGGTCTGGGTCTGGGTCTGGGGTCTGGGTCTGGGGTCTGCGTCTGTGTCTGGGTCTGCGTCTGTGTCTGGGTCTGGGTCTGGGATCTGGGTCTGGGTCTGGGGTCTTGGTCTGGGGTCTGAGTCTGCTCTGGGGTCTGGGTCTGGGGACTGAGTCTGCTCTGGGGTCTGGGTCTGGGGTCTGGGTCTGTGTCCATCTGGGTCTGGGGTCTCGGTCTGGGGTCTGGGTCTGAGTCTGGGGTCTGGGTCTGGGGTCTGGATCTGGATCTGGGTCTGGGCTCTGAGTCTGGGCTCTGAGTCTAGGCTCTGAGTCTGCGTCTGGGTCTGGGTCTTTGTTCTGGGCTCTGGGTCTGTTTCTGGGTCTGCGGTCTGGTTCTGGGGTCTGGGTCTAGATCTGGGTTTGGGGTCTGGATCTGAGTCTGCATCTGGGGTCAGGATCTGGGTTTGGGTCTGGGATCTGGGGTCTGGGTCTGGGTCTGGGTCTGGGCTCTGGGTCTGAGTCTGTGTCTGGGTCTGGGATCTGAGATTGCTCTGGTGTCTGGGTCTGTGGTCTGTGTCTGGCTCTGTGTCTGGGTCGGTCTGGGTCTGGGTCTGGGGTTTGGGTCTGGGTCTGGGTTCTGGGTCTGGTGTCTGGGGTTGGGTCTGGGTCTGGGTCTGGGGTCTGGGTCTGGGGTCTGGGTTCTGGTTCTGGTCTCTGAGTCTAGGCTCTGAGTTTGTGACTGGGTCTGGGCTTGGTTCTGGGTCTGTGGTCTGGGTCTGTGTCTGGGTCTGGGGTCTGGTTCTGGGGTCTGGGTCTAGGTCTGAATTTGGGATGTGTGTCTGGGTCTGAGTCTGCATCTGGGGTCTGGGTCTGGGTCTGGGTCTGGATCTGGATCTGGGTCTGGGTCTGGGGTCTGAGTCTGGGTCTGGGTCTGGGGTCGGTCTGGGGTCTGGGTCTGGGGTCTGGTGTCTGTGTCTGGGTCTAGGTCTGGGGTCTGGGTCTGGGGTCTGGGTCCGGGTCTGGGGTCTGGGTCTGGGTCTGGGTCTGGGTCTGGGTCTGGGTCTGGGCTCTGGGTCTGGGGTTTGGGTCTTGGGTCTGGGGTCTGGGTCTGGGTCTGGGATCTGAGTCTGCTCTGGTGTCTGGGTCTGGGGTCTGGGTCTGGCGTCTGTGTCTGGGTCGGTCTGGGTCTGGGTCTGGGGTCTGGGTCTAGGTCTGGGTTTGGGGTCTGTGTCTGGGTCTGGGTCTGGTGTCTGGGTCTGTGTCTGGGTCTGGGGTCTGAGTCTGGGTCTGGGTCTGGGGTCGGTCTGGGTCTGGGTCTGGGGTCTGGGTCTGGGGTCTGCGTCTGTGTCTGGGTCTGCGTCTGTGTCTGGGTCTGGGTCTGGGATCTGGGTCTGGGTCTGGGGTCTTGGTCTGGGGTCTGAGTCTGCTCTGGGGTCTGGGTCTGGGGACTGAGTCTGCTCTGGGGTCTGGGTCTGGGGTCTGGGTCTGTGTCCATCTGGGTCTGGGGTCTCGGTCTGGGGTCTGGGTCTGGGTCTGGGGTCTGGGTCTGGGGTCTGGGTCTGGATCTGGGTCTGGGCTCTGAGTCTGGGCTCTGAGTCTAGGCTCTGAGTCTGCGTCTGGGTCTGGGTCTGGGTCTTTGTTCTGGGCTCTGGGTCTGTTTCTGGGTCTGCGGTCTGGTTCTGGGGTCTGGGTCTAGATCTGGGTTTGGGGTCTGGATCTGAGTCTGCATCTGGGGTCAGGATCTGGGTTTGGGTCTGGGATCTGGGGTCTGGGTCTGGGTCTGGGTCTGGGCTCTGGGTCTGAGTCTGTGTCTGGGTCTGGGATCTGAGATTGCTCTGGTGTCTGGGTCTGTGGTCTGTGTCTGGCTCTGTGTCTGGGTCGGTCTGGGTCTGGGTCTGGGGTCTGGGTCTGGGTCTGGGTTCTGGGTCTGGTGTCTGGGGTCTGGGTCTGGGTCTGGGTCTGGGGTCTGGGTCTGGGGTCTGGGTTCTGGTTCTGGTCTCTGAGTCTAGGCTCTGAGTCTGCGACTGGGTCTGGGTCTGGTTCTGGGTCTGTGGTCTGGGTCTGTGTCTGGGTCTGGGGTCTGGTTCTGGGGTCTGGGTCTAGGTCTGAATTTGGGATGTGTGTCTGGGTCTGAGTCTGCATCTGGGGTCTGGGTCTGGGTCTGGGTCTGGATCTGGATCTGGGTCTGGGTCTGGGGTCTGAGTCTGGGTCTGGGTCTGGGGTCGGTCTGGGGTCTGGGTCTGGTGTCTGTGTCTGGGTCTCGGTCTGGGGTCTGGGTCTGGGGTTTGGGTCTTGGGTCTGGGGTCTGGGTCCGGGTCTGGGGTCTGGGTCTGGGTCTGGGTCTGGGTCTGGGTCTGGGGTCTGGGTCTGGGTCTGGGCTCTGGGTCTGGGCTCTGGGTCTGGGTCTGGGATCTGAGTCTGCTCTGGTGTCTGGGTCTGGGGTCTGGGTCTGGCGTCTGTGTCTGGGTCGGTCTGGGTCTGGGTCTGGGGTCTGGGTCTAGGTCTGGGTTTGGGGTGTGTGTCTGGGTCTGAGTCTGCATCTGAGGTCTGTGTCTGGGTCTGAGTCTGGGACTGGGTCTGGGTCTGGGGTCTGGGTCTGGGTCTGGGGTCTGGGTCTGGGTCTGGTGTCTTGGGTCTAGGTCTGGGTCTGGGTCTGGTGTCTGGGATCTGGGTCTAGGTCTGGGTTTGGGGTGTGTGTCTGGGTCTGAGTCTGCATCTGGGGTCTGGGTCTGGGTCTGGGTCTGGGTCTGGTGTCTGGGTCTGTGTCTGGGTCTGGGGTCTGAGTCTGGGTCTGGGTCTGGGGTCGGTCTGGGTCAGGGGTCTGGGTCAGGGGTCTGCGTCTGTGTTTGGGTCTGCGTCTGTGTCTGGGTCTGGGTCTGGGATCTGGGTCTGGGTCTGGGGTCTTGGTCTGGGGTCTGAGTCTGCTCTGGGGTCTGGGTCTGGGGACTGAGTCTGCTCTGGGGTCTGGGTCTGGGGTCTGGGTCTGTGTCCATCTGGGTCTGGGGTCTCGGTCTGGGGTCTGGGTCTGGGTCTGGGGTCTGGGTCTGGGGTCTGGGTCTGGATCTGGGTCTGGGCTCTGAGTCTGGGCTCTGAGTCTAGGCTCTGAGTCTGCGTCTGGGTCTGGGTCTGGGTCTTTGTTCTGGGCTCTGGGTCTGTTTCTGGGTCTGCTGTCTGGTTCTGGGGTCTGGGTCTAGATCTGGGTTTGGGGTCTGGATCTGAGTCTGCATCTGGGGTCAGGATCTGGGTTTGGGTCTGGGATCTGGGTCTGGGTCTGGGTCTGGGTCTGGGCTCTGGGTCTGAGTCTGTGTCTGGGTCTGGGATCTGAGATTGCTCTGGTGTCTGGGTCTGTGGTCTGTGTCTGGCTCTGTGTCTGGGTCGGTCTGGGTCTGGGTCTGGGGTCTGGGTCTGGGTCTGGGTTCTGGGTCTGGTGTCTGGGGTCTGGGTCTGGGTCTGGGTCTGGGGTCTGGGTCTGGGGTCTGGGGTCTGGGTCTGGGTCTGGGCTCTGGGTCTGGGCTCTGGGTCTGGGTCTGGGATCTGAGTCTGCTCTGGTGTCTGGGTCTGGGGTCTGGGTCTGGCGTCTGTGTCTGGGTCGGTCTGGGTCTGGGTCTGGGGTCTGGGTCTAGGTCTGGGTTTGGGGTGTGTGTCTGGGTCTGAGTCTGCATCTGGGGTCTGTGTCTGGGTCTGAGTCTGGGACTGGGTCTGGGTCTGGGTCTGGGGTCTGGGTCTGGGTCTGGGGTCTAGGTCTGGGTCTGGTGTCTTGGGTCTAGGTCTGGGTCTGGGTCTGGTGTCTGGGATCTGGGTCTAGCTCTGGGTTTGGGATGTGTGTCTGGGTCTGAGTCTGCATCTGGGGTCTGGGTCTGGGTCTGTGTCTGGGTCTGGGTCTGGTGTCTGGGTCTGTGTCTGGGTCTGGGGTCTGAGTCTGGGTCTGGGTCTGGGGTCGGTCTGGGTCTGGGGTCTGGGTCTGTGGTCTGCGTCTGTGTCTGGGTCTGGGTCTGGGATCTGGGTCTGGGTCTGGGGTCTTGGTCTGGAGTCTGAGTCTGCTCTGGGGTCTGGGTCTGGGGACTGAGTCTGCTCTGGGGTCTGGGTCTGGGGTCTGGGTCTGTGTCCATCTGGGTCTGGGGTCTCGGTCTGGGGTCTGCGTCTGGGTCTGGGGTCTGGGTCTGGATCTGGGTCTGGGCTCTGAGTCTGGGCTCTGAGTCTAGGCTCTGAGTCTGCGTCTGGGTCTGGGTCTGGGTCTTTGTTCTGGGCTCTGGGTCTGTTTCTGGGTCTGCGGTCTGGTTCTGGGGTCTGGGTCTAGATCTGGGTTTGGGGTCTGGATCTGAGTCTGCATCTGGGGTCAGGATCTGGGTCTGGGTGTGGGTCTGGGGCTGGGGTCTGGGTCTGGGGTCTGGGGTCTGGGTCTGGGGTCTGGGTCTGGGTCTGGGTCTGGGCTCTGGGTCTGGGTCTGTGGATTGGGTCTGGGGTTTGGGTCTGGGATCTGGGGTCTGGGTCTGGGCTCTGGGTCTGTTTCTGGGTCTGCGGTCTGGTGTCTGGGGTCTGGGTCTAGATCTGGGTTTGGGGTCTGGATCTGAGTCTGCATCTGGGGTCAGGATCTGGGTTTGGGTGTGGGTCTGGGGCTGGGGTCTGGGTCTGGGGTCTGGGTCTGGGTCTGGGCTCTGGGTCTGGGTCTGTGGATTGGGTCTGGGGTTTGGGTCTGGGATCTGGGGTCTGGGTCTGGGTCTGGGCTCTGGGTCTGAGTCTATGTCTGGGTCTGGGATCTGAGATTGCTCTGGTGTCTGGGTCTGGGTCTGGGTCTGGCTCTGTGTCTGGGTCGGTCTGGGTCTGGGTCTGGGGTCTGGGTCTTGGTCTGGGGTCTGCGTCTGGGTCTGGGTCTGGGGTCTGGGTTCTGGGTCTGGTGTCTGGGGTCTGGGTCTGGGTCTGGGTCTGGGCTCTGGGTCTGGGGTCTGGGTCTGGGGTTTGGGTCTTGGGTCTGGGGTCGGGGTCTGGGTCTGGGCTCTGGGTCTGGGCTCTGGGTCTGGGTCTGGGATCTGAGTCTGCTCTGGTGTCTGGGTCTGGGGTCTGGGTCTGGCGTCTGTGTCTGGGTCGGTCTGGGTCTGGGTCTGGGGTCTGGGTCTAGGTCTGGGTTTGGGGTGTGTGTCTGGGTCTGAGTCTGCATCTGGGGTCTGTGTCTGGGTCTGAGTCTGGGACTGGGTCTGGGTCTGGGGTCTGGGTCTGGGTCTGGGGTCTGGGTCTGGGTCTGGTGTCTTGGGTCTAGGTCTGGGTCTGGGTCTGGTGTCTGGGATCTGGGTCTAGGTCTGGGTTTGGGGTGTGTGTCTGGGTCTGAGTCTGCATCTGGGGTCTGGGTCTGGGTCTGTGTCTGGGTCTGGGTCTGGTGTCTGGGTCTGTGTCTGGGTCTGGGGTCTGAGTCTGGGTCTGGGTCTGGGGTCGGTCTGGGTCTGGGTCTGGGGTCTGGGTCTGGGGTCTGCGTCTGTGTCTGGGTCTGCGTCTGTGTCTGGGTCTGGGTCTGGGATCTGGGTCTGGGTCTGGGGTCTTGGTCTGGGGTCTGAGTCTGCTCTGGGGTCTGGGTCTGGGGACTGAGTCTGCTCTGGGGTCTGGGTCTGGGGTCTGGGTCTGTGTCCATCTGGGTCTGGGGTCTCGGTCTGGGGTCTGGGTCTGAGTCTGGGGTCTGGGTCTGGGGTCTGGATCTGGATCTGGGTCTGGGCTCTGAGTCTGGGCTCTGAGTCTAGGCTCTGAGTCTGCGTCTGGGTCTGGGTCTTTGTTCTGGGCTCTGGGTCTGTTTCTGGGTCTGCGGTCTGGTTCTGGGGTCTGGGTCTAGATCTGGGTTTGGGGTCTGGATCTGAGTCTGCATCTGGGGTCAGGATCTGGGTTTGGGTCTGGGATCTGGGGTCTGGGTCTGGGTCTGGGTCTGGGCTCTGGGTATGAGTCTGTGTCTGGGTCTGGGATCTGAGATTGCTCTGGTGTCTGGGTCTGTGGTCTGTGTCTGGCTCTGTGTCTGGGTCGGTCTGGGTCTGGGTCTGGGGTTTGGGTCTGGGTCTGGGTTCTGGGTCTGGTGTCTGGGGTTGGGTCTGGGTCTGGGTCTGGGGTCTGGGTCTGGGGTCTGGGTTCTGGTTCTGGTCTCTGAGTCTAGGCTCTGAGTTTGTGACTGGGTCTGGGCTTGGTTCTGGGTCTGTGGTCTGGGTCTGTGTCTGGGTCTGGGGTCTGGTTCTGGGGTCTGGGTCTAGGTCTGAATTTGGGATGTGTGTCTGGGTCTGAGTCTGCATCTGGGGTCTGGGTCTGGGTCTGGGTCTGGATCTGGATCTGGGTCTGGGTCTGGGGTCTGAGTCTGGGTCTGGGTCTGGGGTCGGTCTGGGGTCTGGGTCTGGGGTCTGGTGTCTGTGTCTGGGTCTAGGTCTGGGGTCTGGGTCTGGGGTCTGGGTCCGGGTCTGGGGTCTGGGTCTGGGTCTGGGTCTGGGTCTGGGTCTGGGTCTGGGCTCTGGGTCTGGGGTTTGGGTCTTGGGTCTGGGGTCTGGGTCTGGGTCTGGGATCTGAGTCTGCTCTGGTGTCTGGGTCTGGGGTCTGGGTCTGGCGTCTGTGTCTGGGTCGGTCTGGGTCTGGGTCTGGGGTCTGGGTCTAGGTCTGGGTTTGGGGTGTGTGTCTGGGTCTGAGTCTGCATCTGGGGTCTGTGTCTGGGTCTGAGTCTGGGACTGGGTCTGGGTCTGGGGTCTGGGTCTGGGTCTGGGGTCTGGGTCTGGGTCTGGTGTCTTGGGTCTAGGTCTGGGTCTGGGTCTGGTGTCTGGGATCTGGGTCTAGGTCTGGGTTTGGGGTGTGTGTCTGGGTCTGAGTCTGCATCTGGGGTCTGGGTCTGGGTCTGGGTCTGGGTCTGGTGTCTGGGTCTGTGTCTGGGTCTGGGGTCTGAGTCTGGGTCTGGGTCTGGGGTCGGTCTGGGTCAGGGGTCTGGGTCAGGGGTCTGCGTCTGTGTTTGGGTCTGCGTCTGTGTCTGGGTCTGGGTCTGGGATCTGGGTCTGGGTCTGGGGTCTTGGTCTGGGGTCTGAGTCTGCTCTGGGGTCTGGGTCTGGGGACTGAGTCTGCTCTGGGGTCTGGGTCTGGGGTCTGGGTCTGTGTCCATCTGGGTCTGGGGTCTCGGTCTGGGGTCTGGGTCTGGGTCTGGGGTCTGGGTCTGGGGTCTGGGTCTGGATCTGGGTCTGGGCTCTGAGTCTGGGCTCTGAGTCTAGGCTCTGAGTCTGCGTCTGGGTCTGGGTCTGGGTCTTTGTTCTGGGCTCTGGGTCTGTTTCTGGGTCTGCTGTCTGGTTCTGGGGTCTGGGTCTAGATCTGGGTTTGGGGTCTGGATCTGAGTCTGCATCTGGGGTCAGGATCTGGGTTTGGGTCTGGGATCTGGGTCTGGGTCTGGGTCTGGGTCTGGGCTCTGGGTCTGAGTCTGTGTCTGGGTCTGGGATCTGAGATTGCTCTGGTGTCTGGGTCTGTGGTCTGTGTCTGGCTCTGTGTCTGGGTCGGTCTGGGTCTGGGTCTGGGGTCTGGGTCTGGGTCTGGGTTCTGGGTCTGGTGTCTGGGGTCTGGGTCTGGGTCTGGGTCTGGGGTCTGGGTCTGGGGTCTGGGGTCTGGGTCTGGGTCTGGGCTCTGGGTCTGGGCTCTGGGTCTGGGTCTGGGATCTGAGTCTGCTCTGGTGTCTGGGTCTGGGGTCTGGGTCTGGCGTCTGTGTCTGGGTCGGTCTGGGTCTGGGTCTGGGGTCTGGGTCTAGGTCTGGGTTTGGGGTGTGTGTCTGGGTCTGAGTCTGCATCTGGGGTCTGTGTCTGGGTCTGAGTCTGGGACTGGGTCTGGGTCTGGGTCTGGGGTCTGGGTCTGGGTCTGGGGTCTAGGTCTGGGTCTGGTGTCTTGGGTCTAGGTCTGGGTCTGGGTCTGGTGTCTGGGATCTGGGTCTAGCTCTGGGTTTGGGATGTGTGTCTGGGTCTGAGTCTGCATCTGGGGTCTGGGTCTGGGTCTGTGTCTGGGTCTGGGTCTGGTGTCTGGGTCTGTGTCTGGGTCTGGGGTCTGAGTCTGGGTCTGGGTCTGGGGTCGGTCTGGGTCTGGGGTCTGGGGTCTGCGTCTGTGTCTGGGTCTGGGTCTGGGATCTGGGTCTGGGTCTGGGGTCTTAGTCTGGAGTCTGAGTCTGCTCTGGGGTCTGGGTCTGGGGACTGAGTCTGCTCTGGGGTCTGGGTCTGGGGTCTGGGTCTGTGTCCATCTGGGTCTGGGGTCTCGGTCTGGGGTCTGCGTCTGGGTCTGGGGTCTGGGTCTGGATCTGGGTCTGGGCTCTGAGTCTGGGCTCTGAGTCTATGCTCTGAGTCTGCGTCTGGGTCTGGGTCTGGGTCTTTGTTCTGGGCTCTGGGTCTGTTTCTGGGTCTGCGGTCTGGTTCTGGGGTCTGGGTCTAGATCTGGGTTTGGGGTCTGGATCTGAGTCTGCATCTGGGGTCAGGATCTGGGTCTGGGTGTGGGTCTGGGGCTGGGGTCTGGGTCTGGGGTCTGGGGTCTGGGTCTGGGGTCTGGGTCTGGGTCTGGGTCTGGGCTCTGGGTCTGGGTCTGTGGATTGGGTCTGGCGTTTGTGTCTGGGATCTGGGGTCTGGGTCTGGGCTCTGGGTCTGTTTCTGGGTCTGCGGTCTAGTGTCTGGGGTCTGGGTCTAGATCTGGGTTTGGGGTCTGGATCTGAGTCTGCATCTGGGGTCAGGATCTGGGTTTGGGTGTGGGTCTGGGGCTGGGGTCTGGGTCTGGGGTCTGGGTCTGGATCTGGGCTCTGGGTCTGGGTCTGTGGATTGGGTCTGGGGTTTGGGTCTGGGATCTGGGGTCTGGGTCTGGGTCTGGGCTCTGGGTCTGAGTCTATGTCTGGGTCTGGGATCTGAGATTGCTCTGGTGTCTGGGTCTGGGTCTGAGTCTGGCTCTGTGTCTGGGTCGGTCTGGGTCTGGGTCTGGGGTCTGGGTCTTGGTCTGGGGTCTGCGTCTGGGTCTGGGTCTGGGGTCTGGGTTCTGGGTCTGGTGTCTGGGGTCTGGGTCTGGGTCTGGGTCTGGGGTCTGGGTCTGGGGTCTGGGTCTGGGGTTTGGGTCTTGGGTCTGGGGTCTGGGTCTGGGTCTGGGCTCTGGGTCTGGGCTCTGGGTCTGGGTCTGGGATCTGAGTCTGCTCTGGTGTCTGGGTCTGGGGTCTGGGTCTGGCGTCTGTGTCTGGGTCGATCTGGGTCTGGGTCTGGGGTCTGGGTCTAGGTCTGGGTTTGGGGTGTGTGTCTGAGTCTGAGTCTGCATCTGGGGTCTGTGTCTGGGTCTGAGTCTGGGACTGGGTCTGGGTCTGGGGTCTGGGTCTGGGTCTGGGTCTGGGGTCTGGGTCTGGGTCTGGTGTCTTGGGTCTAGGTCTGGGTCTGGGTCTGGTGTCTGGGATCTGGGTCTAGGTCTGGGTTTGGGGTGTGTGTCTGGGTCTGAGTCTGCATCTGGGGTCTGGGTCTGGGTCTGTGTCTGGGTCTGGGTCTGGTGTCTGGGTCTGTGTCTGGGTCTGGGGTCTGAGTCTGGGTCTGGGTCTGGGGTCGGTCTGGGTCTGGGTCTGGGGTCTGGGTCTGGGGTCTGCGTCTGTGTCTGGGTCTGCGTCTGTGTCTGGGTCTGGGTCTGGGATCTGGGTCTGGGTCTGGGGTCTTGGTCTGGGGTCTGAGTCTGCTCTGGGGTCTGGGTCTGGGGACTGAGTCTGCTCTGGGGTCTGGGTCTGGGGTCTGGGTCTGTGTCCATCTGGGTCTGGGGTCTCGGTCTGGGGTCTGGGTCTGGGTCTGGGGTCTGGGTCTGGGGTCTGGGTCTGGATCTGGGTCTGGGCTCTGAGTCTGGGCTCTGAGTCTAGGCTCTGAGTCTGCGTCTGGGTCTGGGTCTGGGTCTTTGTTCTGGGCTCTGGGTCTGTTTCTGGGTCTGCGGTCTGGTTCTGGGGTCTGGGTCTAGATCTGGGTTTGGGGTCTGGATCTGAGTCTGCATCTGGGGTCAGGATCTGGGTTTGGGTCTGGGATCTGGGGTCTGGGTCTGGGTCTGGGTCTGGGCTCTGGGTCTGAGTCTGTGTCTGGGTCTGGGATCTGAGATTGCTCTGGTGTCTGGGTCTGTGGTCTGTGTCTGGCTCTGTGTCTGGGTCGGTCTGGGTCTGGGTCTGGGGTCTGGGTCTGGGTCTGGGTTCTGGGTCTGGTGTCTGGGGTCTGGGTCTGGGTCTGGGTCTGGGGTCTGGGTCTGGGGTCTGGGTTCTGGTTCTGGTCTCTGAGTCTAGGCTCTGAGTCTGCGACTGGGTCTGGGTCTGGTTCTGGGTCTGTGGTCTGGGTCTGTGTCTGGGTCTGGGGTCTGGTTCTGGGGTCTGGGTCTAGGTCTGAATTTGGGATGTGTGTCTGGGTCTGAGTCTGCATCTGGGGTCTGGGTCTGGGTCTGGGTCTGGATCTGGATCTGGGTCTGGGTCTGGGGTCTGAGTCTGGGTCTGGGTCTGGGGTCGGTCTGGGGTCTGGGTCTGGTGTCTGTGTCTGGGTCTCGGTCTGGGGTCTGGGTCTGGGGTTTGGGTCTTGGGTCTGGGGTCTGGGTCCGGGTCTGGGGTCTGGGTCTGGGTCTGGGTCTGGGTCTGGGTCTGGGGTCTGGGTCTGGGTCTGGGCTCTGGGTCTGGGCTCTGGGTCTGGGTCTGGGATCTGAGTCTGCTCTGGTGTCTGGGTCTGGGGTCTGGGTCTGGCGTCTGTGTCTGGGTCGGTCTGGGTCTGGGTCTGGGGTCTGGGTCTAGGTCTGGGTTTGGGGTGTGTGTCTGGGTCTGAGTCTGCATCTGGGGTCTGTGTCTGGGTCTGAGTCTGGGACTGGGTCTGGGTCTGGGGTCTGGGTCTGGGTCTGGGGTCTGGGTCTGGGTCTGGTGTCTTGGGTCTAGGTCTGGGTCTGGGTCTGGTGTCTGGGATCTGGGTCTAGGTCTGGGTTTGGGGTGTGTGTCTGGGTCTGAGTCTGCATCTGGGGTCTGGGTCTGGGTCTGGGTCTGGGTCTGGTGTCTGGGTCTGTGTCTGGGTCTGGGGTCTGAGTCTGGGTCTGGGTCTGGGGTCGGTCTGGGTCAGGGGTCTGGGTCAGGGGTCTGCGTCTGTGTTTGGGTCTGCGTCTGTGTCTGGGTCTGGGTCTGGGATCTGGGTCTGGGTCTGGGGTCTTGGTCTGGGGTCTGAGTCTGCTCTGGGGTCTGGGTCTGGGGACTGAGTCTGCTCTGGGGTCTGGGTCTGGGGTCTGGGTCTGTGTCCATCTGGGTCTGGGGTCTCGGTCTGGGGTCTGGGTCTGGGTCTGGGGTCTGGGTCTGGGGTCTGGGTCTGGATCTGGGTCTGGGCTCTGAGTCTGGGCTCTGAGTCTAGGCTCTGAGTCTGCGTCTGGGTCTGGGTCTGGGTCTTTGTTCTGGGCTCTGGGTCTGTTTCTGGGTCTGCTGTCTGGTTCTGGGGTCTGGGTCTAGATCTGGGTTTGGGGTCTGGATCTGAGTCTGCATCTGGGGTCAGGATCTGGGTTTGGGTCTGGGATCTGGGTCTGGGTCTGGGTCTGGGTCTGGGCTCTGGGTCTGAGTCTGTGTCTGGGTCTGGGATCTGAGATTGCTCTGGTGTCTGGGTCTGTGGTCTGTGTCTGGCTCTGTGTCTGGGTCGGTCTGGGTCTGGGTCTGGGGTCTGGGTCTGGGTCTGGGTTCTGGGTCTGGTGTCTGGGGTCTGGGTCTGGGTCTGGGTCTGGGGTCTGGGTCTGGGGTCTGGGGTCTGGGTCTGGGTCTGGGCTCTGGGTCTGGGCTCTGGGTCTGGGTCTGGGATCTGAGTCTGCTCTGGTGTCTGGGTCTGGGGTCTGGGTCTGGCGTCTGTGTCTGGGTCGGTCTGGGTCTGGGTCTGGGGTCTGGGTCTAGGTCTGGGTTTGGGGTGTGTGTCTGGGTCTGAGTCTGCATCTGGGGTCTGTGTCTGGGTCTGAGTCTGGGACTGGGTCTGGGTCTGGGTCTGGGGTCTGGGTCTGGGTCTGGGGTCTAGGTCTGGGTCTGGTGTCTTGGGTCTAGGTCTGGGTCTGGGTCTGGTGTCTGGGATCTGGGTCTAGCTCTGGGTTTGGGATGTGTGTCTGGGTCTGAGTCTGCATCTGGGGTCTGGGTCTGGGTCTGTGTCTGGGTCTGGGTCTGGTGTCTGGGTCTGTGTCTGGGTCTGGGGTCTGAGTCTGGGTCTGGGTCTGGGGTCGGTCTGGGTCTGGGGTCTGGGTCTGTGGTCTGCGTCTGTGTCTGGGTCTGGGTCTGGGATCTGGGTCTGGGTCTGGGGTCTTGGTCTGGAGTCTGAGTCTGCTCTGGGGTCTGGGTCTGGGGACTGAGTCTGCTCTGGGGTCTGGGTCTGGGGTCTGGGTCTGTGTCCATCTGGGTCTGGGGTCTCGGTCTGGGGTCTGCGTCTGGGTCTGGGGTCTGGGTCTGGATCTGGGTCTGGGCTCTGAGTCTGGGCTCTGAGTCTAGGCTCTGAGTCTGCGTCTGGGTCTGGGTCTGGGTCTTTGTTCTGGGCTCTGGGTCTGTTTCTGGGTCTGCGGTCTGGTTCTGGGGTCTGGGTCTAGATCTGGGTTTGGGGTCTGGATCTGAGTCTGCATCTGGGGTCAGGATCTGGGTCTGGGTGTGGGTCTGGGGCTGGGGTCTGGGTCTGGGGTCTGGGGTCTGGGTCTGGGGTCTGGGTCTGGGTCTGGGTCTGGGCTCTGGGTCTGGGTCTGTGGATTGGGTCTGGGGTTTGGGTCTGGGATCTGGGGTCTGGGTCTGGGCTCTGGGTCTGTTTCTGGGTCTGCGGTCTGGTGTCTGGGGTCTGGGTCTAGATCTGGGTTTGGGGTCTGGATCTGAGTCTGCATCTGGGGTCAGGATCTGGGTTTGGGTGTGGGTCTGGGGCTGGGGTCTGGGTCTGGGGTCTGGGTCTGGGTCTGGGCTCTGGGTCTGGGTCTGTGGATTGGGTCTGGGGTTTGGGTCTGGGATCTGGGGTCTGGGTCTGGGTCTGGGCTCTGGGTCTGAGTCTATGTCTGGGTCTGGGATCTGAGATTGCTCTGGTGTCTGGGTCTGGGTCTGGGTCTGGCTCTGTGTCTGGGTCGGTCTGGGTCTGGGTCTGGGGTCTGGGTCTTGGTCTGGGGTCTGCGTCTGGGTCTGGGTCTGGGGTCTGGGTTCTGGGTCTGGTGTCTGGGGTCTGGGTCTGGGTCTGGGTCTGGGCTCTGGGTCTGGGGTCTGGGTCTGGGGTTTGGGTCTTGGGTCTGGGGTCGGGGTCTGGGTCTGGGCTCTGGGTCTGGGCTCTGGGTCTGGGTCTGGGATCTGAGTCTGCTCTGGTGTCTGGGTCTGGGGTCTGGGTCTGGCGTCTGTGTCTGGGTCGGTCTGGGTCTGGGTCTGGGGTCTGGGTCTAGGTCTGGGTTTGGGGTGTGTGTCTGGGTCTGAGTCTGCATCTGGGGTCTGTGTCTGGGTCTGAGTCTGGGACTGGGTCTGGGTCTGGGGTCTGGGTCTGGGTCTGGGGTCTGGGTCTGGGTCTGGTGTCTTGGGTCTAGGTCTGGGTCTGGGTCTGGTGTCTGGGATCTGGGTCTAGGTCTGGGTTTGGGGTGTGTGTCTGGGTCTGAGTCTGCATCTGGGGTCTGGGTCTGGGTCTGTGTCTGGGTCTGGGTCTGGTGTCTGGGTCTGTGTCTGGGTCTGGGGTCTGAGTCTGGGTCTGGGTCTGGGGTCGGTCTGGGTCTGGGTCTGGGGTCTGGGTCTGGGGTCTGCGTCTGTGTCTGGGTCTGGGTCTGGGATCTGGGTCTGGGTCTGGGATCTGGGTCTGGGTCTGGGGTCTTGGTCTGGGGTCTGAGTCTGCTCTGGGGTCTGGGTCTGGGGACTGAGTCTGCTCTGGGGTCTGGGTCTGGGGTCTGGGTCTGTGTCCATCTGGGTCTGGGGTCTCGGTCTGGGGTCTGGGTCTGAGTCTGGGGTCTGGGTCTGGGGTCTGGATCTGGATCTGGGTCTGGGCTCTGAGTCTGGGCTCTGAGTCTAGGCTCTGAGTCTGCGTCTGGGTCTGGGTCTTTGTTCTGGGCTCTGGGTCTGTTTCTGGGTCTGCGGTCTGGTTCTGGGGTCTGGGTCTAGATCTGGGTTTGGGGTCTGGATCTGAGTCTGCATCTGGGGTCAGGATCTGGGTTTGGGTCTGGGATCTGGGGTCTGGGTCTGGGTCTGGGTCTGGGCTCTGGGTCTGAGTCTGTGTCTGGGTCTGGGATCTGAGATTGCTCTGGTGTCTGGGTCTGTGGTCTGTGTCTGGCTCTGTGTCTGGGTCGGTCTGGGTCTGGGTCTGGGGTTTGGGTCTGGGTCTGGGTTCTGGGTCTGGTGTCTGGGGTTGGGTCTGGGTCTGGGTCTGGGGTCTGGGTCTGGGGTCTGGGTTCTGGTTCTGGTCTCTGAGTCTAGGCTCTGAGTTTGTGACTGGGTCTGGGCTTGGTTCTGGGTCTGTGGTCTGGGTCTGTGTCTGGGTCTGGGGTCTGGTTCTGGGGTCTGGGTCTAGGTCTGAATTTGGGATGTGTGTCTGGGTCTGAGTCTGCATCTGGGGTCTGGGTCTGGGTCTGGGTCTGGATCTGGATCTGGGTCTGGGTCTGGGGTCTGAGTCTGGGTCTGGGTCTGGGGTCGGTCTGGGGTCTGGGTCTGGGGTCTGGTGTCTGTGTCTGGGTCTAGGTCTGGGGTCTGGGTCTGGGGTCTGGGTCCGGGTCTGGGGTCTGGGTCTGGGTCTGGGTCTGGGTCTGGGTCTGGGTCTGGGCTCTGGGTCTGGGGTTTGGGTCTTGGGTCTGGGGTCTGGGTCTGGGTCTGGGATCTGAGTCTGCTCTGGTGTCTGGGTCTGGGGTCTGGGTCTGGCGTCTGTGTCTGGGTCGGTCTGGGTCTGGGTCTGGGGTCTGGGTCTAGGTCTGGGTTTGGGGTGTGTGTCTGGGTCTGAGTCTGCATCTGGGGTCTGTGTCTGGGTCTGAGTCTGGGACTGGGTCTGGGTCTGGGGTCTGGGTCTGGGTCTGGGGTCTGGGTCTGGGTCTGGTGTCTTGGGTCTAGGTCTGGGTCTGGGTCTGGTGTCTGGGATCTGGGTCTAGGTCTGGGTTTGGGGTGTGTGTCTGGGTCTGAGTCTGCATCTGGGGTCTGGGTCTGGGTCTGGGTCTGGGTCTGGTGTCTGGGTCTGTGTCTGGGTCTGGGGTCTGAGTCTGGGTCTGGGTCTGGGGTCGGTCTGGGTCAGGGGTCTGGGTCAGGGGTCTGCGTCTGTGTTTGGGTCTGCGTCTGTGTCTGGGTCTGGGTCTGGGATCTGGGTCTGGGTCTGGGGTCTTGGTCTGGGGTCTGAGTCTGCTCTGGGGTCTGGGTCTGGGGACTGAGTCTGCTCTGGGGTCTGGGTCTGGGGTCTGGGTCTGTGTCCATCTGGGTCTGGGGTCTCGGTCTGGGGTCTGGGTCTGGGTCTGGGGTCTGGGTCTGGGGTCTGGGTCTGGATCTGGGTCTGGGCTCTGAGTCTGGGCTCTGAGTCTAGGCTCTGAGTCTGCGTCTGGGTCTGGGTCTGGGTCTTTGTTCTGGGCTCTGGGTCTGTTTCTGGGTCTGCTGTCTGGTTCTGGGGTCTGGGTCTAGATCTGGGTTTGGGGTCTGGATCTGAGTCTGCATCTGGGGTCAGGATCTGGGTTTGGGTCTGGGATCTGGGTCTGGGTCTGGGTCTGGGTCTGGGCTCTGGGTCTGAGTCTGTGTCTGGGTCTGGGATCTGAGATTGCTCTGGTGTCTGGGTCTGTGGTCTGTGTCTGGCTCTGTGTCTGGGTCGGTCTGGGTCTGGGTCTGGGGTCTGGGTCTGGGTCTGGGTTCTGGGTCTGGTGTCTGGGGTCTGGGTCTGGGTCTGGGTCTGGGGTCTGGGTCTGGGGTCTGGGGTCTGGGTCTGGGTCTGGGCTCTGGGTCTGGGCTCTGGGTCTGGGTCTGGGATCTGAGTCTGCTCTGGTGTCTGGGTCTGGGGTCTGGGTCTGGCGTCTGTGTCTGGGTCGGTCTGGGTCTGGGTCTGGGGTCTGGGTCTAGGTCTGGGTTTGGGGTGTGTGTCTGGGTCTGAGTCTGCATCTGGGGTCTGTGTCTGGGTCTGAGTCTGGGACTGGGTCTGGGTCTGGGTCTGGGGTCTGGGTCTGGGTCTGGGGTCTAGGTCTGGGTCTGGTGTCTTGGGTCTAGGTCTGGGTCTGGGTCTGGTGTCTGGGATCTGGGTCTAGCTCTGGGTTTGGGATGTGTGTCTGGGTCTGAGTCTGCATCTGGGGTCTGGGTCTGGGTCTGTGTCTGGGTCTGGGTCTGGTGTCTGGGTCTGTGTCTGGGTCTGGGGTCTGAGTCTGGGTCTGGGTCTGGGGTCGGTCTGGGTCTGGGGTCTGGGGTCTGCGTCTGTGTCTGGGTCTGGGTCTGGGATCTGGGTCTGGGTCTGGGGTCTTAGTCTGGAGTCTGAGTCTGCTCTGGGGTCTGGGTCTGGGGACTGAGTCTGCTCTGGGGTCTGGGTCTGGGGTCTGGGTCTGTGTCCATCTGGGTCTGGGGTCTCGGTCTGGGGTCTGCGTCTGGGTCTGGGGTCTGGGTCTGGATCTGGGTCTGGGCTCTGAGTCTGGGCTCTGAGTCTATGCTCTGAGTCTGCGTCTGGGTCTGGGTCTGGGTCTTTGTTCTGGGCTCTGGGTCTGTTTCTGGGTCTGCGGTCTGGTTCTGGGGTCTGGGTCTAGATCTGGGTTTGGGGTCTGGATCTGAGTCTGCATCTGGGGTCAGGATCTGGGTCTGGGTGTGGGTCTGGGGCTGGGGTCTGGGTCTGGGGTCTGGGGTCTGGGTCTGGGGTCTGGGTCTGGGTCTGGGTCTGGGCTCTGGGTCTGGGTCTGTGGATTGGGTCTGGCGTTTGTGTCTGGGATCTGGGGTCTGGGTCTGGGCTCTGGGTCTGTTTCTGGGTCTGCGGTCTAGTGTCTGGGGTCTGGGTCTAGATCTGGGTTTGGGGTCTGGATCTGAGTCTGCATCTGGGGTCAGGATCTGGGTTTGGGTGTGGGTCTGGGGCTGGGGTCTGGGTCTGGGGTCTGGGTCTGGATCTGGGCTCTGGGTCTGGGTCTGTGGATTGGGTCTGGGGTTTGGGTCTGGGATCTGGGGTCTGGGTCTGGGTCTGGGCTCTGGGTCTGAGTCTATGTCTGGGTCTGGGATCTGAGATTGCTCTGGTGTCTGGGTCTGGGTCTGAGTCTGGCTCTGTGTCTGGGTCGGTCTGGGTCTGGGTCTGGGGTCTGGGTCTTGGTCTGGGGTCTGCGTCTGGGTCTGGGTCTGGGGTCTGGGTTCTGGGTCTGGTGTCTGGGGTCTGGGTCTGGGTCTGGGTCTGGGGTCTGGGTCTGGGGTCTGGGTCTGGGGTTTGGGTCTTGGGTCTGGGGTCTGGGTCTGGGTCTGGGCTCTGGGTCTGGGCTCTGGGTCTGGGTCTGGGATCTGAGTCTGCTCTGGTGTCTGGGTCTGGGGTCTGGGTCTGGCGTCTGTGTCTGGGTCGATCTGGGTCTGGGTCTGGGGTCTGGGTCTAGGTCTGGGTTTGGGGTGTGTGTCTGGGTCTGAGTCTGCATCTGGGGTCTGTGTCTGGGTCTGAGTCTGGGACTGGGTCTGGGTCTGGGGTCTGGGTCTGGGTCTGGGGTCTGGGTCTGGGTCTGGTGTCTTGGGTCTAGGTCTGGGTCTGGGTCTGGTGTCTGGGATCTGGGTCTAGGTCTGGGTTTGGGGTGTGTGTCTGGGTCTGAGTCTGCATCTGGGGTCTGGGTCTGGGTCTGTGTCTGGGTCTGGGTCTGGTGTCTGGGTCTGTGTCTGGGTCTGGGGTCTGAGTCTGGGTCTGGGTCTGGGGTCGGTCTGGGTCTGGGTCTGGGGTCTGGGTCTGGGGTCTGCGTCTGTGTCTGGGTCTGCGTCTGTGTCTGGGTCTGGGTCTGGGATCTGGGTCTGGGTCTGGGGTCTTGGTCTGGGGTCTGAGTCTGCTCTGGGGTCTGGGTCTGGGGACTGAGTCTGCTCTGGGGTCTGGGTCTGGGGTCTGGGTCTGTGTCCATCTGGGTCTGGGGTCTCGGTCTGGGGTCTGGGTCTGGGTCTGGGGTCTGGGTCTGGGGTCTGGGTCTGGATCTGGGTCTGGGCTCTGAGTCTGGGCTCTGAGTCTAGGCTCTGAGTCTGCGTCTGGGTCTGGGTCTGGGTCTTTGTTCTGGGCTCTGGGTCTGTTTCTGGGTCTGCGGTCTGGTTCTGGGGTCTGGGTCTAGATCTGGGTTTGGGGTCTGGATCTGAGTCTGCATCTGGGGTCAGGATCTGGGTTTGGGTCTGGGATCTGGGGTCTGGGTCTGGGTCTGGGTCTGGGCTCTGGGTCTGAGTCTGTGTCTGGGTCTGGGATCTGAGATTGCTCTGGTGTCTGGGTCTGTGGTCTGTGTCTGGCTCTGTGTCTGGGTCGGTCTGGGTCTGGGTCTGGGGTCTGGGTCTGGGTCTGGGTTCTGGGTCTGGTGTCTGGGGTCTGGGTCTGGGTCTGGGTCTGGGGTCTGGGTCTGGGGTCTGGGTTCTGGTTCTGGTCTCTGAGTCTAGGCTCTGAGTCTGCGACTGGGTCTGGGTCTGGTTCTGTGTCTGTGGTCTGGGTCTGTGTCTGGGTCTGGGGTCTGGTTCTGGGGTCTGGGTCTAGGTCTGAATTTGGGATGTGTGTCTGGGTCTGAGTCTGCATCTGGGGTCTGGGTCTGGGTCTGGGTCTGGATCTGGATCTGGGTCTGGGTCTGGGGTCTGAGTCTGGGTCTGGGTCTGGGGTCGGTCTGGGGTCTGGGTCTGGTGTCTGTGTCTGGGTCTCGGTCTGGGGTCTGGGTCTGGGGTTTGGGTCTTGGGTCTGGGGTCTGGGTCTGGGTCTGGGCTCTGGGTCTGGGTCTGGGATCTGAGTCTGCTCTGGTGTCTGGGTCTGGGGTCTGGGTCTGGCGTCTGTGTCTGGGTCGGTCTGGGTCTGGGTCTGGGGTCTGGGTCTAGGTCTGGGTTTGGGGTGTGTGTCTGGGTCTGAGTCTGCATCTGGGGTCTGTGTCTGGGTCTGAGTCTGGGACTGGGTCTGGGTTTGGGGTCTGGGTCTGGGTCTGGGGTCTGGGTCTGGGTCTGGTGTCTTGGGTCTACGTCTGGGTCTGGTGTCTGGGATCTGGGTCTAGGTCTGGGTTTGGGGTGTGTGTCTGGGTTTGAGTCTGCATCTGGGGTCTGGGTCTGGGTCTGTGTCTGGGTCTGGGTCTGGTGTCTGGGTCTGTGTCTGGGTCTGGGGTCTGAGTCTGGGTCTGGGTCTGGGGTCGGTCTGGGTCTGGGGTCTGGGTCTGGGGTCTGCGTCTGTGTCTGGGTCTGCGTCTGTGTCTGGGTCTGGGTCTGGGATCTGGGTCTGGGTCTGGGGTCTTGGTCTGGGGTCTGAGTCTGCTCTGGGGTCTGGGTCTGGGGACTGAGTCTGCTCTGGGGTCTGGGTCTGGGGTCTGGGTCTGTGTCCATCTGGGTCTGGGGTCTCGGTCTGGGGTCTGGGTCTGGGTCTGGGGTCTGGGTCTGGGGTCTGGGTCTGGATCTGGGTCTGGGCTCTGAGTCTGGGCTCTGAGTCTAGGCTCTGAGTCTGCGTCTGGGTCTGGGTCTGGGTCTTTGTTCTGGGCTCTGGGTCTGTTTCTGGGTCTGCGGTCTGGTTCTGGGGTCTGGGTCTAGATCTGGGTTTGGGGTCTGGATCTGAGTCTGCATCTGGGGTCAGGATCTGGGTTTGGGTCTGGGATCTGGGTCTGGGTCTGGGTCTGGGTCTGGGCTCTGGGTCTGAGTCTGTGTCTGGGTCTGGGATCTGAGATTGCTCTGGTGTCTGGGTCTGTGGTCTGTGTCTGGCTCTGTGTCTGGGTCGGTCTGGGTCTGGGTCTGGGGTCTGGGTCTGGGTCTGGGTTCTGGGTCTGGTGTCTGGGGTCTGGGTCTGGGTCTGGGTCTGGGGTCTGGGTCTGGGGTCTGGGTTCTGGTTCTGGTCTCTGAGTCTAGGCTCTGAGTCTGCGACTGGGTCTGGGTCTGGTTCTGGGTCTGTGGTCTGGGTCTGTGTCTGGGTCTGGGGTCTGGTTCTGGGGTCTGGGTCTAGGTCTGAATTTGGGATGTGTGTCTGGGTCTGAGTCTGCATCTGGGGTCTGGGTCTGGGTCTGGGACTGGATCTGGATCTGGGTCTGGGTCTGGGGTCTGAGTCTGGGTCTGGGTCTGGGGTCGGTCTGGGGTCTGGGTCTGGGGTCTGGTGTCTGTGTCTGGGTCTAGGTCTGGGGTCTGGGTCTGGGGTCTGGGTCCGGGTCTGAGGTCTGGGTCTGGGTCTGGGGTCTGGGTCTGGGGTCTGGGTCTGGGCTCTGGGTCTGGGGTTTGGGTCTTGGGTCTGGGGTCTGGGTCTGGGTCTGGGCTCTGGGTCTGGGCTCTGGGTCTGGGTCTGGGATCTGAGTCTGCTCTGGTGTCTGGGTCTGGGGTCTGGGTCTGGCGTCTGTGTCTGGGTCGGTCTGGGTCTGGGTCTGGGGTCTGGGTCTAGGTCTGGGTTTGGGGTGTGTGTCTGGGTCTGAGTCTGCATCTGGGGTCTTTGTCTGGGTCTGAGTCTGGGACTGGGTCTGGGTCTGGGGTCTGGGTCTGGGTCTGGGGTCTGGGTCTGGGTCTGGTGTCTTGGGTCTAGGTCTGGGTCTGGGTCTGGTGTCTGGGATCTGGGTCTAGGTCTGGGTTTGGGGTGTGTGTCTGGGTCTGGGTCTGCATCTGGGGTCTGGGTCTGGGTCTGTGTCTGGGTCTGGGTCTGGTGTCTGGGTCTGTGTCTGGGTCTGGGGTCTGAGTCTGGGTCTGGGTCTGGGGTCGGTCTGGGTCTGGGGTCTGGGTCTGGGGTCTGCGTCTGTGTCTGGGTCTGCGTCTGTGTCTGGGTCTGGGTCTGGGATCTGGGTCTGGGTCTGGGGTCTTGGTCTGGGGTCTGAGTCTGCTCTGGGGTCTGGGTCTGGGGACTGAGTCTGCTCTGGGGTCTGGGTCTGGGGTCTGGGTCTGTGTCCATCTGGGTCTGGGGTCTCGGTCTGGGGTCTGGGTCTGGGTCTGGGGTCTGGGTCTGGGGTCTGGATCTGGGTCTGGGCTTTGAGTCTGGGCTCTGAGTCTAGGCTCTGAGTCTGCGTCTGGGTCTGGGTCTTGGTCTTTGTTCTGGGCTCTGGGTCTGTTTCTGGGTCTGCGGTCTGGTTCTGGGGTCTGGGTCTAGATCTGGGTTTGGGGTCTGGATCTGAGTCTGCATCTGGGGTCAGGATCTGGGTTTGGGTCTGGGATCTGGGGTCTGGGTCTGGGTCTGGGTCTGGGCTCTGGGTCTGAGTCTGTGTCTGGATCTGGGATCTGAGATTGCTCTGGTGTCTGGGTCTGTGGTCTGTGTCTGGCTCTGTGTCTGGGTCGGTCTGGGTCTGGGTCTGGGGTCTGGGTCTGGGTCTGGGTTCTGGGTCTGGTGTCTGGGGTCTGGGTCTGGGTCTGGGTCTGGGGTCTGGGTCTGGGGTCTGGGTTCTGGTTCTGGTCTCTGAGTCTAGGCTCTGAGTCTGCGACTGGGTCTGGGTCTGGTTCTGGGTCTGTGGTCTGGGTCTGTGTCTGGGTCTGGGGTCTGGTTCTGGGGTCTGGGTCTAGGTCTGAATTTGGGATGTGTGTCTGGGTCTGAGTCTGCATCTGGGGTCTGGGTCTGGGTCTGGGTCTGGATCTGGATCTGGGTCTGGGTCTGGGGTCTGAGTCTGGGTCTGGGTCTGGGGTCGGTCTGGGGTCTGGGTCTGGGGTCTGGTGTCTGTGTCTGGGTCTAGGTCTGGGGTCTGGGTCTGGGGTCTGGGTCCGGGTCTGGGGTCTGGGTCTGGGTCTGGGTCTGGGTCTGGGTCTGGGTCTGGGTCTGGGTCTGGGGTCTGGGGTTTGCGTCTGTGTCTGTGTTGTTGACACTTGCTTCTAACTCTGGCTTTTTGTGAATGCAGCTTTCTGCTGGAGAAGAAGTTAATTCCTCGACGTGATGTCCCTGCGTACCCCAAGGTAATCTCATTACTCACTAGACAGATCGACCAAGAATAGATCCCAGCACAGCCTGGCTCCCGGTAACCAGATAACCAGATAACCAGCACAGTCAGGCCCACGGTAACCAGGTAACCAGATAACCAGCACAGCCTGGCTCACGGTAACCAGGTAACCAGGTAACCAGCACAGTCAGGCCCACGGTAACCAGGTAACCAGATAACCAGCACAGCCTGGCTCATGGCAACCCGGTAACCAGGTAACCAACACAGTCTGGCTTACGGTAACCAGGTAACCAGCAGATGCTTAGAACTATATTTCTTTTGCCTCACCCTTAAACTGATTCCTGTAACTTTATCTAATCCCACTGCTGGCCCATCAACCTGGAGAGGGAGAGAGAGAGAGAGAGAGAGAGAGAGAGAGAGACAGAGAGAGAGAGAGGGAGAGAGAGACAGAGAGAGAGACAGAGAGAGGGACAGAGAGAGAGAGAGAGAGAAAAGGAGAAAGATAGAGACAGAGAGACAGGGAGAGAGACAGAGAGACAGAGAGAGAGAGACAGAGAGAGAGCGAGACAGAGAGAGAGATAGAGAGAGAGAAAAGGAGAAAGATAGAGACAGAGAGAGAGAGACAGAGAGAGAGTGTGTCTGTGAGAGCCTGGGTGTGAGATAGAGTGTGATTGAGAGTGTGTGAGTGTGTGAGAGAGAGTGTGTGAGTTTGTCTGTGAGAGTCTGGGTGTGAGATAGAGTGTGATTGAAAGTGTGTGAGTGTGTGAGAGAGAGAGTGTGTGTGAGTGTGTCTGTGAGAGTCTGGGTGTGAGATAGAGTGTGATTGAGAGTGTGTGAGTGTGTGAGAGAGAGAGTGTGTGAGTGTGTCTGTGAGAGTCTGGGTGTGAGATAGAGTGTGATTGAGAGTGTGTGAGTGTGTGAGAGAGAGTGTGTGAGTGTGTCTGTGAGAGTCTGGGTGTGAGATAGAGTGTGATTGAGAGTGTGTGAGTGTGTCTGTGAGAGTCTGGGTGTGAGATAGAGTGTGATTGAGAGTGTGTGAGTGTGTGAGAGAGAGTGTGTGAGTGTGTCTGTGAGAGTCTGGGTGTGAGATAGAGTGTGATTGAGGGTGTGAGTGTGTGAGAGAGAGAGTGTGTGAGTGTGTCTGTGAGAGTCTGGGTGTGAGATAGAGTGTGATTGAGAGTGTGTGAGTGTGTGAGAGAGAGAGTGTGTGAGTGTGTGAGTCTGGGTGTGAGATAGAGTGTGATTGAGAGTGTGAGTGTGTGAGAGAGAGTGTGTGAGTGTGTCTGTGAGAGTCTGGGTGTGAGATAGAGTGTGATTGAGAGTGTGAGTGTGTGAGAGAGAGAGTGTGTGAGTGTGTCTGTGAGAGTCTGGGTGTGAGATAGAGTGTGATTGAGAGTTTGTGAGTGTGTGAGAGAGAGAGAGTGTGTGAGTGTGTCTGTGAGAGTCTGGGTGTGAGATAGAGTGTGATTGAGAGTGTGTGAGTGTGTGAGAGAGAGAGTGTGTGAGTTTGTCTGTGAGAGTCTGGGTGTGAGATAGAGTGTGATTGAGAGTGTGTGAGTGTGTGAGAGAGAGAGTGTGAGTGTGTCTGTGAGAGTCTGGGTGTGAGATAGCGTGTGATTGAGAGTGTGTGAGTGTGTGAGACAGAGTGTGTGAGTGTGTCTGTGAGAGTCTGGGTGTGAGATAGAGTGTGATTGAGAGTGTGAGTGTGTGAGAGAGAGAGTGTGTGAGTGTGTCTGTGAGAGTCTGGGTGTGAGATAGATTGTGATTGAGAGTGTGCGAGTGTGTCTGTGAGAGTCTGGGTGTGAGATAGAGTGTGATTGAGAGTGTGAGTGTGTGAGTGAGAGAGTGTGTGAGTGTGTCTGTGAGAGTCTGGGTGTGAGATAGAGTGTGATTGAGAGTGTGTGAGTGTGTGAGAGAGAGAGTGTGTTAGTGTGTCTGTGAGAGCCTGGGTGTGAGATAGAGTGTGATTGAGAGTGTGTGAGTGTGTGAGAGAGAGAGTGTGTGAGTGTGTCTGTGAGAGTCTGGGTGTGAGATAGAGTGTGATTGAGAGTGTGAGTGTGTGAGAGAGAGAGTGTGTGAGTGTGTCTGTGAGAGTCTGGGTGTGAGATAGAGTGTGATTGAGAGTGTGTGAGTGTGTGAGTTTTTTTCTATCCATTCACAGGATGTGGACCTCTGGCTGGGCCAGCATTTATTGCCCATCCCTAATTGCCCTTGAGAAGGTGGTGGTGAGCTGCCTTCTTGAACCACTGCAGTCCATGTGGTGTAGGCACACCCACAGTGCTGTTAGGGAGGGATTTCCAGGATTTTGACCCAGCGACAGGGAAGGAACGGCGATATATTTCCAAGTCAGAATGGTTTGTTGCTTGGAGGGGAATTTCCTGGTGGTGGTGTTCCCATTTGCTGCCCTTGTCCTTCTAGATGGTTGTGGCCGTGGGTTTGGAAGGTGCTGTTTAAGGAGCCTTGGTGAATTCCTGCAGTGCATCTTCTAGATGGTACACACTGCTGCTACTGTGCATCGATGGTGAAGGGAGTGAATGTTTGTGGATGGGGTGCCAATCAAGTGGGGCTGCTTTGTCCTGGATGGTGTCAAGCTTCTTGAGTGTTGTGGGAGCTGCACTTATCCAGGCAAGTGGGGAGTATTCCATCACACTCCTGAATTGTGCCTTGTAGATGGTGGACAGGCTTTGGGGAGTTAGGAGATGAGTTGCTTGCTGCAGGATTCCTAGCCTCTGACCTGCTCTTG
Organism: Isurus oxyrinchus; assembly: GCA_026770705.1. Classification (NCBI taxonomy): domain Eukaryota; kingdom Metazoa; phylum Chordata; class Chondrichthyes; order Lamniformes; family Lamnidae; genus Isurus; species Isurus oxyrinchus. Next base: position 113,631,005 of record JANJGN010000018.1, read on the forward strand.
TAGCCACAGTATTTATGTGGCTGGTCCAGTTCAGTTTCTGGTCAATGGTAACCCCCAGGATGTTGATAGTGGGGGATTCAGTGATGGTAATGACATTGAATGTCAAGGGCCAATGGCTGGATTCTCTCTTGTTGGAGATGGTCATTGTCTGGCACTTGTGTGGCACAAATGTTACTTGCCACTTGTCAGCCCAAGCCTGGATATTGTCCAGGTCTTGCTGCATTTGGACATGGACTGCTTCAGTATCTGAGGAGTTGTGAATGGTGCTGAACATTGTGCAATCATCAGCGAACATCCCCACTTCTGACCTTATGATGGAAGGAAGGTCATTGATGAAGCAGCTGAAGATGGTTGGGCCGAGGACACTACCCTGAGGAACTCCTGCAGTGATGTCCTGGAGCTGAGATGACTGATCGCCAACAACCACAACCATCTTCCTTTTGTGCTAGGTATGACTCCAACCAGTGGAGAATTTTCCCCCTGATTCCCATTGACTCCAGTTTTGCTAGGGCTCCTTGATGCCACACTTGGTCAAATGCTGCCTTGATGTCAAGGGCAGTCACTCTCACCTCATCTTGGGAGTTCAGCTCTTTTGTCCATGTTTGAACCAAGGCTGTAATGAGGTCAGGAGCTGTGTGGCCCTGGCAGGACCCAAACTGAGCATCAGTGAGCAGGTTATTGCTAAGCAAGTGCCGTTTGATAGCACTGTTGATGACCCCTTCCATTACTTACTGAGTGCATGCGAGAGTGCAAGTGTGAGAGTGTGTGTGTCTGTCTATGTGTCTGTGTGTGTGTGTGTTTGTGTGTGAGAGAGAGACAGCGTGTCAGAGACAGTTGTTGAGAGCGAGTATGTATGTGTGTGTGTGAAAGAGGTGTGAGAGTGTGTGTGAGCATGTGTGTGTCCGTGAGTGAGTGTGTCTGAGAATATGTGTGAGTGTGAGTGCATGTGAGTGAGTGTGTGTTTGTGTGAGTGCGTGTATGAGAGTGTAAGGGTGCATGTCAGTGTGAGTGAATGTGTGAGAATGCGTAAGAGAGTGTGTGTATGTGAGTGTTTGTGAGATAGAGTATGTGTGAGTGAGAGTGTGAGAGAGAGTGTGTGCATGTTTGTATGAATGTGTGAGAATGTGTGTGTGAGTGAGAGTGTGTGTCTATGTGAGAGTGTGTAGGAGTGTGTAAGACTGCATGTGTGTGTGTGTTTGTGTGTGTGTCTGTGTGTGAGTGTGTGTATGCATGACAGTGTGTGAGCATGTGTATGAGAGTGTATGAGCAGGTGTATGACAGTCTGAGTATGCATATGAGAGACTGAGAATGTGTATGAAAGTGTGTGAGTGTGTATGAGAGTGTACGAGTGTGTGTAGGAGAGTGTGTGACCTTGCGTATGAGACTGTGTGAGTATGAGTATGAGAGTGTGTGAGCATGTGTATAAGAGTGTGTGAGTGTTTGTATGAGAGTGTGGGAGTATGTGCATGAGATAGTGTGAGCATGTCAATGAGAGTGTGTGTGTATGTGTATTAGAGTGTGTGAGTGTGGGTGAGAAAGTGTGCATATGTGCATGAGAGTGTGTGAGCATGTGTATGAGAGTGTGTGAGCATGTGTATGAGTGTGCGTGTGAGTATGAGAGTGTGTGTATGTGTTTATGAGAGTCTGTGTGTGTGTATGAGATTATGTAAGCGTGTGTATGAGAGTGTTTGAGTATGTGTATGAGAGTGTGTGACCTTGCGTATGAGACTGTGTGAGTATGAGTATGAGAGTATGTGAGTGTGTGTATGAGAGTCTGTGAGTATGTGTATGAGAGTGTGTGAGCATGCGTATGAGAGTGTGTGTGTATGTGTATTAGAGGGTGCGAGTGTGTGTGACAGTGTGTGCATATGTGTATGAGAGGGTGTGAGTGTGTGTATGAGAGTGTGTGAGTATGTGTATAAGAGTCTGTGTGTAGGTGTTTCAGAGTGTGTGACTGTATGTGAGAGTGTATGAGTATATGTATGAGAGTGTGTGAGCATGTGTATGAGAGTGTGTGACTGTATGTGAGAGTGTATGAGTATATGTATGAGAGTGTGTGAGCATGTGTATGAGAGTGTGTGACTGTATGTGAGAGTGTATGAGTATATGTATGAGAGTGTGTGAGCATGTGTATGAGAGTGTGTGACTGTATGTGAGAGTGTATGAGTATATGTATGAGAGTGTGTGAGCATGTGTATGAGAGTGTGTGACCTTGCATCTGAGACTGTGTGAGTAAGAGTATGAGAGTGTGTGTGTGTGTATGAGAGTCTGTGAGTATGTGTATGAGAGTGTGTGAGCATGCGTATGAGAGTGTGTGAGTATGCGTATGAGAGTGTGTGAGTATGTTTATGAGAGTGTGTGAGTGTTTATGACAGTGTGTGAGCATGTGCATGAGATTGTGTTAGTGTGTATAAGAGTGTGAGAGTATGCATATGAGAGTGTATGAGTATGTGTATGACAGTGTGTGAATGTGTGTTTGAGAGTGTGTATGAGAGTTTGTCAGTGTGAATGAGAGTGTATGTATGAGAGTGTGTGAGCATGCATATGAGAGTGTGTGTGTATGAGATTGTGTGAGCGTGTGCATTAGAGTGTGTGAGTATGAGTAGGAGAGTGTGTTATGAGCGTGTGTGAGTAGGTGTATGAGCATGTGTGAGTAGGTGTATGAAAGTGTGTGAGTATGTGTATGAGAGTGTGTGAGTTTGCGTATGAGAGTGTGTGAGCATGCGTATGAGTGTGTGTGTGTGTATGAGAGTGTGTGAGTATGTGTATGAGAGTGTGTTAGTGTGTATGGGAGTGTGTGAATGTGTGTATGAGAGTGTGTGAATGTGTGTATGAGAGTTTGTCAGTGTGAATGAGAGTGCGTGAGTGTGTGTATGAGTGTGTGTGAGCATGCGTATGAGAGTGTGTGAGTGTGTATGAGATTGTGTGTGTGTATGTGTATGAGAGGGTGTGAGCATGTGTATGAGAGTGTGTGAGTATGTGTATGAGAGTGTGTTTATGTGTATGAGAGTGTGTGAGTATGTGTATGAGAGTGTGTGAGTATGTGTATAAGAGTCTGTGTGTAGGTGTATCAGAGTGTGTGACTGTGTGTGAGAGTGTATGAGTATATGTATGAGAGTGTGTGAGCATGTGTTTGAGAGTGTGTGAGTGTGTGTATGAGAATGTGTGAGTATGGGTAAGAGAGTGTGTGAGTAGGGTATGAGAGTGTGTGAGCAGAGTATGAGAGTGTGAGCGTTTGTGTATGAGAGTGTGTGAGTGTGTGTATGAGAGTGTGTGTGTCTATGAGAGTGTTTGAGTATCTGTATGAGAGTGTGTGAGTATGTGTATGAGAGTGTGTGTATGAGAGTCTGAGTGTGTGTATGAAAGTGTGTGAACATGCGTATTAGAGTGTGTGAGTATGTGCATGAGAATGTGTGGGAGTGTGTACGAGAGTGTCTGAGTAAGTGTATGAGACTGGGTGAACATGCGTGTGAGAGTGTGTGAGTATGTGTATGAGAGTGTGCGTGCATGCGTATGAGAGTGTGTGAACATGCATATGAGAGTGTGTGAGAATGCGTATGAGACTGTGTGAGTGTGTGTATGAGAGTGTGTGAGTGTGTGTATGAGAGTGCATGAGTGTGTATGAGAGTGTTTGTGTATCTGTATGAGAGTGTGTGGGCATGCGTATGAGAGTGTGTGAGTGTGTGTATGAGAATGTGTGAGCATGTGTAAGAGAGTGTGTGAGTATCCGTATGAGAGTTTGTGAGTATGTGTAGGAGAGTGTGTGAGTAGGGTATGAGAGTGTGTGAGCGGAGTATGAGAGTGTGTGCATTTGTGTATGAGAGTGTGTGAGTGTGTGTATGAGAGTGTGTGAGTGTCAATGAGAGTGTTTGAGTATCTGTATGAGAGTGTGTGAGTATGTGCATGAGAATGTGTGGGAGTGCATACTAGAGTGTCTGAGTAAGTGTATGAGATTGGGTGAACATGCATGTGAGAGTGTGTGAGTATGTGTATGAGAGTGTGCGTGCATGCATATGAGAGTGTGTGAGCATGCATATGAGAGTGTGTGAGAATGTGTATGAGAGTGCGTGAGTGTGTATGAGTGTTTGTGTATCTGTATGAGAGTGTGTGAGTATGTGTATGAGAGTGTGTGAGTTTGTGTATGAGAGTGTGTGAGTATGTGTATGAGAGTGTGTGAGCATGTGTATGAGAATGTGTGAGTATGTGTATGAGAGTGTGTGAGTTTGTGTATGAGAGTGTGTGAGTATGTGTATGAGAGTGTGTGAGTATGTGTATGAGAGTGTGTGAGTTTGTGTATGAGAGTGTTTGAGTATGTGTATGAGATTGTGTGAGTGTGCATGAGAGTGTCTGAGCATGCATATTAGAGTTTGTGAGTATGTGTATGAGAGTGTGTGAGTGTGTGTATAAGCGTGTGTGAGCATGTGTATGAGAGTGTGTGTGTATGTGTATGAGAGTGTGTGAGAGTCTGGGGGAGTGTATGAGTATGTGTATGAGAATGTGTGAGCATGTGTATGAGAGTGTGTGAGTATGTGTATGTGAGTGTGTGAGTCTGTATGAGTGTGCGTGAGAATGTGAATGAGAGAGTGTGAGTGTGTATGGGAATGTGTGAGTATGTGTATGAGAGTGTGTGTATGAGAGTGTATGAGAGTGTGTGACTGTATGTGAGAGTGTATGAGTATATGTATGAGAGCGTGTGAGCATGTGTATGACAGTGTGTGAACTTGCGTATGAGACTGTGTGAGTATGAGTATGAGAGTGTGTGAGTGTGTGTATGAGAGTCTGTGAGTATGTGTATGAGAGTGTGTGTGAGTATGTTTATGAGAGTGTGTGAGTATGTGTATGAGAGTGTGAGTGTGTATATGAGCGAGTGGGAGTATGTGCATGAGATTGTGTGAGCATGTCAATGAGTGTGTGTGTGTGTATGTGTATTAGAGTGTGTGAGTGTGGGTGAGAAAGTGTGTGTATGTGCATGAGAGGGTGAGAGCATGTGAATGAGAGTGTGTGAGTTTGTGTATGAGAGTGTGTGAGTATGTGTATGAGTGTGTGAGCCTGTGTATGAAAGTGTGTGAGTATGTGTATGAGAGTGTGTTAGTGTGTATGAGAGTGTGAGAGTATGTATATGAGAGTGTATGAGTATGTGTATGACAGTGTGTGAATGTGTGTATGAGAGTGTATGTGTGTGTGGGAGTTTGTCAGTGTGAATGAGAGTGTATGTATGAGAGTGTGAGAGCATGCATATGAGAGTGTGTAAGTGTGTATGAGATTGTGTGAGCGTGTGTATTAGAGTGTGTGAGTATGAGTAGGAGAGTGTGTATGAGCGTGTGTGAGTAGGTGTATGAGAGTGTGTGAGTTTGCGTATGAGAGTGTGTGAATGTGTTTATGAGTGTGTGTGTGTGTATGAGAGTGTGTGAGCATGTGTATGAGTGTGTGTGTGTGTATGAGAGTGTGTGAGTATGAGTATGAGAGTATGTAAGTGTGTATGGGAGTGTGTGAGTACGTGTATGAGAGTGTGTGAATGTGTGTATGAGAGTGTGTGAATGTGTGTATGAGAGTTTGTCAGTGTGAATGAGAGTGTGTGAGTGTGTGTATGAGTGTGTGTGAGCATGCGTATGAGAGTGTGTGTGTGTATGAGATTGTGTGTTTGTATGTGTATGAGAGGGTGTGAGCATGTGTATGAGAGTGTGTGAGTATGTGTATCAGAGTTTGTGAGCATGCGTATGAGAGTGTGTGAGTTTGCGTATGAGAGTGTGAGCATGTGTATGAGAGTGTGTGAGACTGTGTATGAGAATGAGTCTGTGTTTAGGTGTTTCAGAGTGTGTGACTGTGTGTGAGAGTGTATGAGTATATGTATGAGAGTTTGTGAGCATGCATATGAGAGTGTGAGAATGCGTATGAGAGTGTGTGAGTGTGTGTATGAGAGTGTGTGAGTATGTTTATGAGAGTGTTTGTGTATCTGTATGAGAGTGTGTGGGCATGCGTATGAGAGTGTGTGAGTATGCGTATCAGAGTTTGTGAGCATGCGTATGAGAGTGTGTGAGTTTGCGTATGAGAGTGTGTGAGTTTGCGTATGAGAGTGTGAGCATGTGTATGAGAGTGTGTGAGACTGTGTATGAGAATGAGTGAGTGTGTATGAGAGTGTGTGAGTGTGCGTATGAGAGTGTGTGAGCATGCTTATGACAGTGTGCGAGTGTGCATGAGAGTGTCTGAGCATGCGTATGAGAGTGTGTGAGGGTGTATGGGAATGTGTGAGTATGTGCATGAGAGTGTGTGTGTGTTTGATAGTGTATGAGTGTGGATAAGAGTGTGTGAGTGTGTGTATGAGAGTGAGTGAGTGTGTATGAGAGTCTGTGAGTGGGTGTATGAGAATGCGTGAGCATGCATATGAGAGTGTGTGAGTGTGCATGAGAGTGTCTGAGCATGCGTATGAGAGTGTGTGAGCATGTGTATAAGACTGTGTGAGGATGAATATGACAGTGTGTCAGTATGTGTATGAGAGTGTGTGAGCATGCGAATGATAGTGTGTGAGCATGTGTATGAGACTGTGTGAGTATGTGTATGAGAGTCTGTGAGTGGGTGTATGAGAGTATGTGAGCATGCATATGAGAGTGTGTGAGTATGTGTATGAGAGTGTGTGAGCATGTGTATGAGAGTGTGTGAGTGTGTCAATGAGAGTGTGTGTGTATGTGTATGAGAGTGTGCGAGAGTGGTTGAGAGTGTGTGCGTATGTGTATGAGAGAGTGTGAGCATCTGTACGAGTGTGTGTGAGTGTGTATGAGAGTGTGTGAGCATGCAGAAGAGAGTGTGTGTGTATGTGTATGAGAGTGTGTGAGCATGAGTATGAGAGTGTGTGAGCATGTGTATGAGAGTGTGAGAGTGTGTGTATGAGAATGTGTGAGCGTGCGTATTAGAGTGTGTGAGTATGTGTATGAGAGTGTGTGAATGTGTGTATGAGAGTGTGTGAATGTGTGTATGAGAGTTTGTCAGTGTGAATGAGAGTGCGTGAGTGTGTGTATGAGTGTGTGTGAGCATGCGTATGAGAGTGTGTGAGTGTGTATGAGATTGTGTGTGAGTATGTGTATGAGAGTCTGTGAGTGGGTGTATGAGAGTATGTGAGCATGCATATGAGAGTGTGTGAGTACGTGTATGAGAGTGTGTGAGTGTGTCAATGAGAGTGTGTGTGTATGTGTATGAGAGGGTGTGAGCATCTGTACGAGAGTGTGTGAGTGTGTATGAGAGTGTGTGAGCATGCAGAAGAGAGTGTGTGTGTATGTGTATGAGAGTCTGTGAGTATGAGAGTCTGTGAGTGCGTACAAGCGCATCTCAGTATGTATATGAGATTGGGTGAACATGCGTATGTGAGTGTGTGAGTATGTGTATGAGAGTGTGAGAGTGTGTGTATGAGAATGTGTGCGTGTGCGTATTAGAGTGTGTGAGTATGTGTATGAGAGTGTGTGAGTATGTGTATGAGAGTGTGTGAATGTGTGTATGAGAGTGTGTGAATGTGTGTATGAGAGTTTGTCAGTGTGAATGAGAGTGCGTGAGTGTGTGTATGTGTGTGTGAGCATGCGTATGAGAGTGTGTGAGTGTGTATGAGATTGTGTGTGTGTATGTGTATGAGAGGGTGTGAGCATGTGTATGAGAGGGTGTGAGTGTGTGTATGAGAGTGTGTGAGTATGTGTATGAGAGTGTGTGAGTATGTGTATAAGAGTCTGTGTGTAGGTGTATCAGAGTGTGTGACTGTGTGTGAGTGTATGAGTATAGGTATGAGAGTGTGTGAGCATGTGTTTGAGAGTGTGTCAGTGTGTGTATGAGAATGTGCGAGCATGTGTATGAGAGTGTGTGAGTATGCATATGAGCATGTGTGAGTATGGGTAAGAGATTGTGTGAGTAGGGTATGAGAGTGTGTGAGCGGAGTATGAGAGTGTCAGCGTATGTGTATGAGAGTATATGAGTGTGTGTATGAGATTGTGTGTGTCTATGAGAGTGTTTGAGTATCTGTATGAGAGTGTGTGAGTATGTGTATGAGAGTGTGTGTATGAGAGTCTGAGTGTGTGTATGAGAGTGCGTGAACATGCGTATTAGAATGTGTGAGTATGTGCATGAGAATGTGTGGGAGTGCGTACGAGAGTGTCTGAGTATGTGTATGAGATTGGGTGAACATGCGTGTGAGAGTGTGTGAGTATGTGTATGAGAGTGCGCGTGCATGCGTATGAGAGTGTGTGAGCATGCATATGTGAGTGTGTGAGTGTGTCTATGAGAGTGTGTGAGCATGCATATGAGAATGTTTGAGTATGTGTATGAGATTGTGTGAGCATGCGTATGACAGTGTGTGAGCATGTGTATGTGAGTGTGTGAGACTGTGTATGCAAATGGGTGAGTGTGCATGAGAGTGTTTGAGTGTGTGTATGAGAGTGCGTGAGTGTGTATGAGAGTGTGTGTATGAGAGTGTGTGAACATGCGTATTAGAGTGTGTGAGTATGTGCATGAGAATGTGTGGGAGTGCGTACGAGAGTGTCTGAGTATGAGATTGGGTGAACATGTGTGTGAGAGTGTGTGAGCATGCGTATGAGAGTGAGTATGTGTATGACATTGTGTGAGCATGCGTATGACAGTGTGTGAGCATGTGTATGTGAGTGTGTGAGACTGTGTATGCAAATGAGTGAGTGTGTATGAGAGTGTTTGAGTGTGTGTATGAGAGTGCGTGAGTGTGTATGAGAGTGTTTGTGTATTTGTATGAGAGTGTGTGGGCAAGCATATGAGAGTGTGTGAGTATGTGTATGAAAGTGTGAGCATGTGTATGAGAGTGTGTGCGACTGTATGAGAATGAGTGAGTGTGTATGAGAGTGTGTGAGTGTGTGTAAGAGAGTGTGTGAGTTTGTGTATGAGAGTGCATGAATGTGTATGAGAGTGTTTGTGTATCTGTATGAGAGTGTGTGAGAATGTGTATGAGAGTGTGAGAGAATGCGTATGTGAGTGTGTGTATGAGAGTGTGTGAGTGTGTGTATGAGAGTATGTGAGTGTGTGTATGAGATTGTGTGAGTGTCTATGAGAGTGTTTGAGTATCTGTATGAGAGTGTGTGAGTATGTGTATGAGAGTGTGTGTATGAGAGTCTGAGTGTGTGTATGAGAGTGTGTGAACATGCGTATTAGAGTGTGTGAGTATGTGCATGAGAATGTGTGGCAGTACGTACGAGAGTGCCTGAATAAGTGTATGAGATTGGGTGAACATGCGTGTGAGAGTGTGTGAGTATGTGTATGAGAGTGTGTGTATGAGAGTCTGTGAGTGCGTACGAGCACGTCTGAGTATGTATATGAGATTCGGTGAACCTGCGTATGAGAGTGTGTGAGTGTGTGTTTGAGAGTGTGTGAGTGTGTGTATGAGAGTGTGTGAGTATGTGTATGAGAGTGTGTGAGTGTGTGTATGAGAGTGTGTGTGTGAGAATGAGAGTGTGTGAGTGTGTGTAGGAGAGTGTGTGAGTTTGTATGAGAGTGTGCATGTGTATGAGAGTGTGTGAGTATGTGTACAAGAGTGTGTTAGTGTGTGTATAAGAGTTTGTGAGCATGCGTATGATATTGTGTGCATGTTTATGAGATTGTGTGAGCGTTTGTATGAGAGTTTGTGAGTATGTGTATGAGAGTGTGTATATGTATGAGATTGTGTGAGCATGCATATGAGAGTGTGAGTATATGTATGAGAGTGTGTGAGCATGTGTATGAGAGTGTGAGTATGTGTTTGTGAGTGTGTGAGCATGCGGATGGGAGTGTGTGAGTATGTGTATGAGAGTGTGTGAGCATGTGTGAGAGTGTGTAAGCATGGGTATGAGAGTCTGTGAGTATGCCTATGAGAGTGTGTGAGCATGCGTATGAAAGTGTGTGAGTATGCATATGAGAGTGTGTGAGTGTGTGTATGAGAGTGTGTGAGCATGCGTATGAGAGTGTGAGTGTATATGAGAGTGTGTGAGCGTTTTTATGAGAGTGTGTGAGTATGTGTATGAGAGTGTGTGAGTATGTATGAGTGTGTGTGAGCATGCATATGACAGTGTGTGAGTATGTGTATGAGAGTGTAGGTGTGTGTATGAGAGTATTTGAGTATGTGTATGAGATTGTGTGATCATGCATATAAGAGTGTGTGTGTAAATGTATGAGAGTGTGTGAGTATGCGTATGACAGTGTGTGAGTATGCGTATGAGAGTGTGTGAGTATGTGTATGAGAGTGTGTGAGTACATGTATGAGAGTTTGTGAATATGTGTATGACAAAGTGTGAGAATGGATATGAGAGTGTATGAGCATGCATATGAGAGTGTGTGATTATGTGTATGCGATTGTGTGAGTGTGTGTATGAGAGTATGTGAGTATGCGTATGAGATTGTTTGAGTATGTGCATGAGAATGTGTGAGCGTGTGTATAAGGGTGTGTGAGAGTGGGTGAACATGCGTATGAGAGTGTGTGAGTATGTGTATGAGAGTGTGTGAGTTTGTATGAGAGTGTGTGAGTATGTGTATGAGAGTATGTGTGTGTATGAGAGTGTGAGTGTGTATGAGAGTGTGTAAGTGTGTGTATGAGAGTGCGTGAGCATGCGTATGAGATCGTGTGCATGTTTATGAGATTGTGTGAGCGTTTGTATGAGAGTTTGTGTGTATGTGTATGAGAGTGTGTGAGCATGTGTATGAGAGTGTGTGAGCATGCGTATGAGTGTGTGAGTATGTGTTTGTGAGTGTGTGAGCATGCGTATGAAAGTGTGTGAGTATGTGTTTGTGAGTGTGTGAGCATGCGTATGAGAGTGTGTGAGTATGTGTATGAGAGTGTGTGAGTATGTGTATGAGAGTGTGTCAGCATGTGTGAGAGTGTGTGAATAGGTGTAAGCATGCATATGAGAGTGTGTGAGAATGCATTTGCGAGTGTGTGAGCATGCGTATGAGAGTGTGTGAGTGTGTATGAGAGTGTGTGAGCATGTGAATGAGAGTGTGTAAGTGTGTGTATGAGAGTGTGTGAGCATGCGTATGAGAGTGTGTGAGTATGTGTATGAGATTGTGTGAGTTTGTATGAGAGTGTGTGAGTATGTGGATGAGTGTATGATAGAGTGTATGTGTGAGTATGAGAGTGTATGAGTGTGTGTATGAGAATGTGTATGTGTATGCGAGTTTGTGAGTATGTGTATGAGAGTGTGTGAGCGTTTGTATGAGAGTGTGTGAGTGTGCGTATGAGAGTGTGTGAGTGTGTATGAGAGTGTGTTAGTGTGTGTATGAGAGTGTGTGAACTGCGTATGAGAGTGTGTGAGTGTATATGGGAGTGTGTGAGCATTTGTATGAGAGTGTGTGAGTTTGTATGAGAGTGTGTGAGTATGTGTATGAGAGTGTATGTGTATGAGAATATGTGAGCATGCATATGAGAGTGTGTGAGTATATGTGTGAGAGTGTGTGAGTATGCATATGAGAGTGTGTGAGTATGTGTATGAGAGTTTGTCAGTGTGTGTATGAGAATGTGTGAGTATGTGCATGAGAGTGTGTGAGTATGTGTATGAGAGTTTGTCAGTGTGTGTATGAGAATGTGTGAGTATGTGCATGAGAGTGTGTGAGTATGTGTTTGACAATGTGTGAGCATGCATATGAGAGTGTATGAGCGTGTGTATGAGAGTGTGTAAGCATGTGTATGAGAGTCTGTGAGTATGCGTATGAGAGCATGTGATTATGTGTATGAGATTGTGTGAGCATGCGTATGAGAGTGTGTGAGCATGCATATCAGTGTGTGTGAGTGTGTGTATGAGAGTGTGTATGTGTATGAGTGTGTGTGAGTTTGTATGAGAGTGTGTGTGTGTGTGTATGAGAGTGTATGTTTGTGTATGAGAGTATTTGTGTATGTGTATGAGATTGTGTGAGCATGCATATGAGAATGTGTGACTATGTGTATGAGAGTGTGTGAGCATTCGTATGAGAGTGTGTGTGTGTGTGTATGAGAGTGTGTGATTGTGTGTATGGGAGTGTGTTAGTCTGTATGAGAGTGTTTGAGTATGTGTATGAGGGTGTGTGTGTGTGTATGAGAGTGTGTGTGTGTATGAGAGTGTGTGAGTTTGTGTATGAGAGGGTGTGAGCATGTGTATGAGAGGATGTGAGCATGTGTATGAGTGTGTGTGTATGAGAGTTTGCGTGTGTGTATGAGAGTGTGTGTGTGTGTATGAGAGTTTGTGTCTGTGTATGAGAGTGAGTGTGTATGTATGAGATTGTGTGAGTGTGTGTATGAAAGTGTGTGAGTGTGTGTATGAAAGTGTGTGAGTATGTGTATGAGAGTGTCTTAGTGTGTATGAGTGTGTGTGTGTATGAGAGTTTGTGTCTGTGTATGAGAGTGAGTGTGTGTGTATGAGAGTGTGTGAGTGTGTGTATGAAAGTGTGTGAGTGTGTGTATGAGAGTGTGTGTGAGTATGATAGTGTCTGAGTGTGTATGAGAGATTGTGAGCATGTGTATGAGAGTGTTTTAGTGTGTATTAGAGTTTGTGAGCATGTGTATGAGAATGTGTTAGTGTGTGTATGAAAGTGTGTGAGTGTGTATGAGAGTGTGTTAGTGTGTGAATGAGAGTGTGTGAGCATGTGTATGAGAGTGTGTGAGTATATATGAAAGTTTGTGAGCGTTTGTATGAGTGTGTGATTATGTGTATGAGAGTGTGTGAGAGTGTATGAGAGTGTGTGAGAGTGTATGAGAGTGTGTGAGCATGCGTATGACAGTGTGTGAGTATGTGTATGAGAGTGTATGTGTGTGTATGAGAGTATTTGTGTATGTGCATGAGAATGTTTGATCATGCATATGAGAGTGTGTGAGTATATTTATGAGAGTGTGTGAGCATGCGTATGAGAGTGTGTGAGTATATTTATGAGAGTGTGTGAGCATGCATATGAGAGTGGTGAGTATGTGGATGAGAATGTGTGAGTATGCATATGAGAGTGTGTGAGCATGTGTATGAGAGTGTGTGTGTGTGTATGAGAGTGTGTGAGTGTGTGTATGAGGGTATGAGTGTTTGTATGAGAGTGTGTGTGTCTGTGAATGAGAGTGTGTGTGAGTAAGAGAGTGTCTGAGTGTGTATGAGAGTTTGTGAGCATGTGTATGAGAGTGTGTTAGTGTGAGTATGAGAGTGTGTGAGCATGCGTATGAGAGTGTGTGTGAGTATGAGAGTGTCTGAGTGTGTATGACAATGTGTGAGCATGCATATGAGTGTGTGTGAGCATGCGTATGAGAGTGTGTGAGCGTATATGAGAGTGTGTGAGCATTTGTATGAGAGTGTGTGAGCATGCGTATGAGATTGTTTGAGTATGTGCATGAGAATGTGTGAGCGTGCGTATGAGGGTGTGTGAGAAGGTGTATGAGAGTGGGTGAACATGTGTATGAGAGTGTGTGAATATGTGTATGACATTGTATGAGTATGTGTATGAGAGTGTGTGAGTGTGTATGTGATTGTGTGTGTAGGTGTATGAGATTGTGTGAGCATGCATATGAGAATGTGCGAGTATAGGTATGAGAATGTGTGTGCTTGCGTATGAGAGTGTGTGAGTAGGTGTTTGAGAGTGTGTGGGCATGTGGATGAGAGTGTGTGAGTATGCGTATGACAGTGTGTGAGCAAGCATATGAGAGTGTGTGTGTGTGTATGAGAATGTGTGAGTCTTTGTATGAGAGTGTGTGTGTATGTGTATGAGAGTGTGTGTGAGTATCAGAGTGTCTGAGTGTGTATGAGAGTTCGTGAGTGTGTGTATGAGAGTGTGCGAGTGTTTCTATGAGAGTGTGTGTGTCTGTGTATGAGAGTGTGTGTGAGTATGACAGTGTCTGAGTGTGTTTGAGAGTTTGTGAGCATGTGTATGAGAGTGTTTTATTGTGTATGAGAGTTTGTGAACATGTGTATGAGAGTGTGTTAGTGTCAGTATGAGAGTGTGTGAGCATGCGTATGAGAGTGTGTGAGTGTATATGAGAGTGTGTGAGCGTTTGTATGAGAGTGTGTGAGTATGTGTATGAGAGTGTGCGAGTGTGTATGAGAGTGTATGAGCATGCGTATAACAGTGTGTGAGTATGTGTATGAGAGTGTATGTGTGTGTATGAGAGTATTTGTGTATGTGTATGAGAGTGTGTGTGCATGCATATGAGAGTGTGTGAGTGTATGTATGAGAGTCTATGAGCTTGCGTGTGAGAGTGTGTGAGTGTATATGATATTGTGTGAGCATTTGTATGAGAGTGTGTGAGTTTGTATGAGAGTGTGTGAGTATGTGTATGAGAGTGTATGTGTGTGTATGAGAGTATTTGTGTATGTGTATGAGAATGTGTGTGCATGCATATGAGAGTTTGTGAGTGTATGTATGAGAGTCTGTGAGCTTGCGTATGAGAGTGTATGAGTATATATGAGATTGTGTGAGCGTTTGTATGAGAATGTGTGAGTGTGCGTATGAGAGTGTGTGAGTGTGTATGGGAGTGTGTTAGTGTGTGTATGAGAGAGTGTGAACTGCGTATGAGAGTGTGTGAGTGTATATGAAAGTGTGTGAGCATTTGTATGAGAGTGTGTGAGTTTGTATGAGAGTGTGTGAGTATGTGTATGAGAGTGTATGTGTGTGTATGAGAGTATTTGTGTATGTATATGAGAATGTGTGAGCATGCATATGAGAGTGTGTGAGTATATGTGTGAGAGTGTGTGATCATGCATATGAGAGTGTGTGAGTATATGTGTGAGAGTGTGTGAGCATGCGGATGAGAATGTGTGAGTATGTGTATGAGAGTTTGTCAGCGTGTGTATGAGAATGTGTGAGTATGTGCATGAAAGTGTGTGAGTATGTGTATGACAATGTGTGAGCATGCATATGAGAGTGTGTGAGCGTGTGTATGAGAGTGTTTGAGTGTGTGTATGAGAGTATGTGAGCATGCCTACGAGATTGTTTGAGTATCTGCATGAGAATGTGTGAGCGTGCGTATGAAAGTGTGTGAGTATGTGTATGAGAGTGTTTGAGGTTGTATATGAGAGTATGTGAGCATGCGTATGAGATTGTTTGAGTATGTGCATGAGAATGTGTGAGCGTGCGTATGAGGGTGTGTGAGAAAGTGTATGAGAGTGGGTGAACATGCGTATGAGAGTGTGTGTATATGTGTATGACATTGTATGAGTATGTGTATGAGAGTGTGTGAGTGTGTATGAGATTGTGTGTGTAGGTGTATGAGATTGTGTGAGCATGCATATGAGAATGAGCGAGTATAGGTATGAGAGTGTGTGTGCTTGCGTATGAGAGTGTGTGAGTAGGTGTTTGAGTGTGTGGGCATGCAGATGAGAGTGTGTGAGTATGTGTATGAGAGTTTGTCAGCGTGTGTATGAGAATGTGTGAGTATGTGCATGAGAGTGTGTGTGTATGTGTTTGACAATGTGTGAGCATGCATATGAGAGTGTGTGAGCGTGTGTATGAGAGTCTGTGAGTATGTGTATGAGAGTGTGTGAGTATGTGTATGAGATTGTGTGAGCATGCGTATGAGAGTGTGTGAGCATGTGTATGAGAGTCTGTGAGTATGTGTATGAGAGTGTGTGAGTATGTGTATGAGAATGTGTGAGCGTGCGTATGAAAGTGTGTGAGTATGTGTATGAGAGTGTGTGAGGTTGTATATGAGAGTATGTGAGCATGCGTACGAGATTGTTTGAGTATGTGCATGAGAATGTGTGAGCGTGGTATGAGGGTGTGTGAGAAAGTGTATGAGAGTGGGTGAACATGCGTATGAGAGTCTGTGAATATGTGTATGACATTGTATGAGTATGTGTATGAAAGTGTGTGAGTGTGTATGAGATTGTGTGTGTAGGTGTATGAGATTGTGTGAGCATGCATATGAGAATGTGCGAGTATAGGTATGAGAGTGTGTGTGCTTGCGTATGAGAGTGTGTGAGTAGGTGTTTGAGAGTGTGTGGGCATACAGATGAGAGTGTGTGAGTATGTGTATGAGAGTGTCTGTATGAGTCTCTGTGAGTGTGTGTGAGCATGCGAATGAGTGTGTGTGTGTGTGTGTATGAGAGTGTGTATGTGTATGAGTGTGTGTGAGGTTGTATGAGAGTGTGTGTGTGTGTATGAGAGTGTATGTTTGTGTATGAGAGTATTTGTGTATGTGTATGAGATTGTGTGAGTGTGTGTATGAGAGTGTGAGTGTTTGTATGAGAGTGTGAGTGTCTGTGAATGAGAGTGTGTGTGAGTATGAGAATGTCTGAGTGTGTATGAGAGTTTGTGAGCATGTGTATGAGTGTGTTTTAGTGTGAGTATGAGAGTGTGTGCCCATGTGTTTGAGAGTGTGTGAGTGTATATGAGAGTGTGTGAGCATTTGTATGAGAGTGTATGAGTATGTGTATGAGATTGAGCGAGTGTGTATGATAGTGTATGAGCATGCGTATGACAGTGTGTGAGTATGTGTATGAGATTGTATGTGTGTGTATGAGAGTATTTGTGTATGTGTATGAGGATGTGTGAGCATGCATATGAGAGTGTGTGAGTGTATGTATGATAGTGTGTGAGCATGCATATGAGAGTGTGTGAGTATGTGTTTGACAGTGTGTGAGCATGTGGATGAGAGTGTGTGAGTATGCGTATGAGAGTTTGTGAGTATGCCATTGAGAGTGTGTGAGTATGTGTATGAGTGTGTGTGTGTGTGTGTGTGTGTGTGTGTGTGTATGACAGTGTGTGAGTACACGTATGAAAGTGTGTGAGTGTTTGTATGAGAGTGTGTGAGTGTGTATGAGAGTTTGTGAGCATGTGTATGAGAGTGTGTTAGTGTGAGTATGAGAGTGTGTGAGCTTGCGTATGAGAGTGTGTGTGTGTATATGAGATTGTGTGAGCGTTTGTATGAGAGTGTATGTGTGTTTATGAGACTATTTGTGTATGTGTATGAGAATGTGTGAGCATGCATATGAGACTGTGTGAGTATATGTATGAGAGTGTGTGAGCATGCGTATGAGAATGTGTGAGCATGTGTATGTGGGTGTGTGAGATTGTGTTTGACAGTGTGTGAGCATGCGGATAAGAGTGTGTGAGTATGCATATGAGAGTTTATGAGTATGCCATTGAGAGTGTGTGAGTATGTGTATGAGAGTGTGTGAGCGTTTGTATGAGAGTGTGTGAGTATGTGTATGAGAGTGTGTGAGTATGTGTATGAGAGTGTGTGAGTTTGTGTATGACAATGTGTGAGCATGCATATGAGACTGTGTGAGAATGTGTATGAGAGTGTGTGTGTGTCGGTGTGTGCGTGTGTGTATGACAGTGTGTGAGTACATGTATGAAAGTGTGTGAGGGTTTGTATGAGAGTGTGTGAGTGTGTATGAGAGTTTGTGAGCATGTGTATGAGAGTGTGTTAGTGTGAGTATGAGAGTGTGTGAGCTTGCGTATGAGAGTGTGTGTGTGTATATGAGATTGTGTGAGCGTTTGTATGAGAGTGTGTGAGTTTGTATGAAATTGTGTGAGTATGTGTATGAGAGTGTATGTGTGTGTATGAGAGTATTTGTGTATGTATATGAGAATGTGTGAGCATGCATATGAGACTGTGTGAGTATATGTATGAGAGTGTGTGAGCATGCGTATGAGAATGTGTGAGCATGTGTATGTGGGTGTGTGAGATTGTGTTTGACTGTGTGAGCATGCGGATAAGAGTGTGTGAGTATGTGTATGAGAGTTTGTCAGCGTGTGTATGAGAGTGTGTGAGTGTGTGCATGAGAGTGTGTGAGTTTGTGTATGAGAGTGTGTAAGCATGTGTATGAGAGTCTGTGAGTATGAGTATGAGAGCGTGTGAGTATGTGTATAAGATTGTGTGAGCATGCGTATGAGAGTGTGTGAGCATGCATATGAAAGTGTGTGAGTATGTGTATGAGAGTGTTTGAGTGTGTATATGAGAGTATGTGAGCATGCGTATGAGATTGTTTGAGTATGTGCATGAGAATGTGTGAGCGTGCGCATGATGGTGTGTGAGAAAGTGTGAGAGTGGGTGAACATGCGTATGAGAGTGTGTGAGTATGTGTATGCCATTGTATGAGTATGTGTATGAGAGTGTGTGAGTGTGTATGAGATTGTGTGTGTATGTGCATGAGATTGTGTGAGCATGCATATGAGAATGTGTGAGTAGGTGTTTGAGAGTGTGTGGGCATGCGGATGAGAGTGTGTGAGTATGTGTATGAGAGTGTCTGTATGAGTCTCTGTGAGTGTGTGTATGAGAGTGTGTGAGTGTGTGTATGCGAGTGTGTGAGCATGCGTATCAGTGTGTGTGAGCATTTGTATGAGAGTGTGTGAGTTTGTATGAGAGTGTGAGTGTGTGTATGAGAGTGTATGTTTGTGTATGAGAGTATTTGTGCATGTGTATGAGATTGTGTGAGCACGCATATGAGAATGTATGAGTATAGGTATGAGAGTGTGTGAGCATGCGTATGAGAGTGTGTGAGCATGCGTATGGGAGTGTGTGAGCATGTGTATGAGAGTGTGTGAGTGTGTATGGGAGTGTGTTAGTGTGTGTATGGGAGAGTGTGAACTGCGTATGAGAGTGTGTGAGTGTATATGAAAGTGTGTGAGCATTTGTATGAGAGTGTGTGAGTTTGTATGAGAGTGTGTGAGTATGTGTATGAGAGTGTATGTGTGTGTATGAGAGTATTTGTGTATGTATATGAGAATGTGTGAGCATGCATAGGAGAGTGTGTGAGTATATGTGTGAGTGTGTGATCATGCATATGAGAGTGTGTGAGCATGCGGATGAGAGTGTGTGAGTATGTGTATGAGAGTTTGTCAGCGTGTGTATGAGAATGTGTGAGTATGTGCATGAAAGTGTGTGAGTATGTGTATGAGTGTGTGTGAGCATGTATATGAGAGTTTGTGAGTGTGTGTTTGAGAGTGTGTATGTGTATGAGTGTGTGAGTTTGTAAGAGAGTGTGTGATTTTGTGTATGAGAGTGTGTTAGTCTGTATGAGAGTGTGTGAGTATGTGTATGAGGGTGTGTGAGAAAGTCTGTGAGAGTGGGTGACCATGCGTATGAGAGTGTGTGAGTACGTGCACGAGAATGTGTGAGCATGCGTATGAGAATGTGTGAGTAGGTGTTTGAGAGTGTGTGAGCATGCGGACGAGAGTGTATGAGTGTGTGTATGAGAGTGTCTGTATGAGTGTCTGTGAGTGTGTGTATGAGAGTGTATGAGCATGCTTATGAGAGTGTGTGAGCATGCATATGAGAGTGTGTGAGTATGTGTATGAGAGTTTGTCAGCGTGTGTATGAGAATGTGTGAGTATGTGCATGAAAGTGTGTGAGTATGTGTATGACAATGTGTGAGCATGCATATGAGAGTGTGTGAGCGTGTGTATGAGAGTGTTTGAGTGTGTGTATGAGAGTATGTGAGCATGCGTACGAGATTGTTTGAGTATCTGCATGAGAATGTGTGAGCGTGCGTATGAAAGTGTGTGAGTATGTGTATGAGAGTGTTTGAGGTTGTATATGAGAGTATGTGAGCATGCGTATGAGATTGTTTGAGTATGTGCATGAGAATGTGTGAGCGTGCGTATGAGGGTGTGTGAGAAAGTGTATGAGAGTGGGTGAACATGCGTATGAGAGTGTGTGTATATGTGTATGACATTGTATGAGTATGTGTATGAGAGTGTGTGAGTGTGTATGAGATTGTGTGTGTAGGTGTATGAGATTGTGTGAGCATGCATATGAGAATGAGCGAGTATAGGTATGAGAGTGTGTGTGCTTGCGTATGAGAGTGTGTGAGTAGGTGTTTGAGTGTGTGGGCATGCAGATGAGAGTGTGTGAGTATGTGTATGAGAGTTTGTCAGCGTGTGTATGAGAATGTGTGAGTATGTGCATGAGAGTGTGTGTGTATGTGTTTGACAATGTGTGAGCATGCATATGAGAGTGTGTGAGCGTGTGTATGAGAGTCTGTGAGTATGTGTATGAGAGTGTGTGAGTATGTGTATGAGATTGTGTGAGCATGCGTATGAGAGTGTGTGAGCATGTGTATGAGAGTCTGTGAGTATGTGTATGAGAGTGTGTGAGTATGTGTATGAGAATGTGTGAGCGTGCGTATGAAAGTGTGTGAGTATGTGTATGAGAGTGTTTGAGGTTGTATATGAGAGTATGTGAGCATGCGTATGAGATTGTTTGAGTATGTGCATGAGAATGTGTGAGCGTGGTATGAGGGTGTGTGAGAAAGTGTATGAGAGTGGGTGAACATGCGTATGAGAGTCTGTGAATATGTGTATGACATTGTATGAGTATGTGTATGAAAGTGTGTGAGTGTGTATGAGATTGTGTGTGTAGGTGTATGAGATTGTGTGAGCATGCATATGAGAATGTGCGAGTATAGGTATGAGAGTGTGTGTGCTTGCGTATGAGAGTGTGTGAGTAGGTGTTTGAGAGTGTGTGGGCATACAGATGAGAGTGTGTGAGTATGTGTATGAGAGTGTCTGTATGAGTCTCTGTGAGTGTGTGTGAGCATGCGAATGAGTGTGTGTGAGTGTGTGTATGAGAGTGTGTATGTGTATGAGTGTGTGTGAGGTTGTATGAGAGTGTGTGTGTGTGTATGAGAGTGTATGTTTGTGTATGAGAGTATTTGTGTATGTGTATGAGATTGTGTGAGTGTGTGTATGAGAGTGTGAGTGTTTGTATGAGAGTGTGAGTGTCTGTGAATGAGAGTGTGTGTGAGTATGAGAATGTCTGAGTGTGTATGAGAGTTTGTGAGCATGTGTATGAGTGTGTTTTAGTGTGAGTATGAGAGTGTGTGCCCATGTGTTTGAGAGTGTGTGAGTGTATATGAGAGTGTGTGAGCATTTGTATGAGAGTGTATGAGTATGTGTATGAGATTGAGCGAGTGTGTATGATAGTGTATGAGCATGCGTATGACAGTGTGTGAGTATGTGTATGAGATTGTATGTGTGTGTATGAGAGTATTTGTGTATGTGTATGAGGATGTGTGAGCATGCATATGAGAGTGTGTGAGTGTATGTATGATAGTGTGTGAGCATGCATATGAGAGTGTGTGAGTATGTGTTTGACAGTGTGTGAGCATGTGGATGAGAGTGTGTGAGTATGCGTATGAGAGTTTGTGAGTATGCCATTGAGAGTGTGTGAGTATGTGTATGAGTGTGTGTGTGTGTGTGTGTGTGTGTGTGTGTGTGTGTGTATGACAGTGTGTGAGTACACGTATGAAAGTGTGTGAGTGTTTGTATGAGAGTGTGTGAGTGTGTATGAGAGTTTGTGAGCATGTGTATGAGAGTGTGTTAGTGTGAGTATGAGAGTGTGTGAGCTTGCGTATGAGAGTGTGTGTGTGTATATGAGATTGTGTGAGCGTTTGTATGAGAGTGTATGTGTGTTTATGAGACTATTTGTGTATGTGTATGAGAATGTGTGAGCATGCATATGAGACTGTGTGAGTATATGTATGAGAGTGTGTGAGCATGCGTATGAGAATGTGTGAGCATGTGTATGTGGGTGTGTGAGATTGTGTTTGACAGTGTGTGAGCATGCGGATAAGAGTGTGTGAGTATGCATATGAGAGTTTATGAGTATGCCATTGAGAGTGTGTGAGTATGTGTATGAGAGTGTGTGAGCGTTTGTATGAGAGTGTGTGAGTATGTGTATGAGAGTGTGTGAGTATGTGTATGAGAGTGTGTGAGTTTGTGTATGACAATGTGTGAGCATGCATATGAGACTGTGTGAGAATGTGTATGAGAGTGTGTGTGTGTCGGTGTGTGCGTGTGTGTATGACAGTGTGTGAGTACATGTATGAAAGTGTGTGAGGGTTTGTATGAGAGTGTGTGAGTGTGTATGAGAGTTTGTGAGCATGTGTATGAGAGTGTGTTAGTGTGAGTATGAGAGTGTGTGAGCTTGCGTATGAGAGTGTGTGTGTGTATATGAAATTGTGTGAGCGTTTGTATGAGAGTGTGTGAGTTTGTATGAAATTGTGTGAGTATGTGTATGAGAGTGTATGTGTGTGTATGAGAGTATTTGTGTATGTATATGAGAATGTGTGTGCATGCATATGAGAGTTTGTGAGTGTATGTATGAGAGTCTGTGAGCTTGCGTATGAGAGTGTATGAGTATATATGAGATTGTGTGAGCGTTTGTATGAGAATGTGTGAGTGTGCGTATGAGAGTGTGTGAGTGTGTATGGGAGTGTGTTAGTGTGTGTATGAGAGAGTGTGAACTGCGTATGAGAGTGTGTGAGTGTATATGAAAGTGTGTGAGCATTTGTATGAGAGTGTGTGAGTTTGTATGAGAGTGTGTGAGTATGTGTATGAGAGTGTATGTGTGTGTATGAGAGTATTTGTGTATGTATATGAGAATGTGTGAGCATGCATAGGAGAGTGTGTGAGTATATGTGTGAGTGTGTGATCATGCATATGAGAGTGTGTGAGCATGCGGATGAGAGTGTGTGAGTATGTGTATGAGAGTTTGTCAGCGTGTGTATGAGAATGTGTGAGTATGTGCATGAAAGTGTGTGAGTATGTGTATGAGTGTGTGTGAGCATGTATATGAGAGTTTGTGAGTGTGTGTTTGAGAGTGTGTATGTGTATGAGTGTGTGAGTTTGTAAGAGAGTGTGTGATTTTGTGTATGAGAGTGTGTTAGTCTGTATGAGAGTGTGTGAGTATGTGTATGAGGGTGTGTGAGAAAGTCTGTGAGAGTGGGTGACCATGCGTATGAGAGTGTGTGAGTACGTGCACGAGAATGTGTGAGCATGCGTATGAGAATGTGTGAGTAGGTGTTTGAGAGTGTGTGAGCATGCGGACGAGAGTGTATGAGTGTGTGTATGAGAGTGTCTGTATGAGTGTCTGTGAGTGTGTGTATGAGAGTGTATGAGCATGCTTATGAGAGTGTGTGAGCATGCATATGAGAGTGTGTGAGTATGTGTATGAGAGTGTGTGAGCATGCGTATTTGTGTGAGTGTGTGTATGAGAGTGTGTGAGTGTTTGTATGAGAGTGTGAGTGTCTGTGAATGAGAGTGTGTGTGAGTATGAGAATGTCTGAGTGTGTATGAGAGTTTGTGAGCATGTGTATGAGTGTGTTTTAGTGTGAGTATGAGAGTGTGTGACCATGTGTTTGAGAGTGTGTGAGTGTATATGAGAGTGTGTGAGCATTTGTATGAGAGTGTATGAGTATGTGTATGAGATTGTGCGAGTGTGTATGATAGTGTATGAGCATGCGTATGACAGTGTGTGAGTATGTGTATGAGATTGTATGTGTGTGTATGAGAGTATTTGTGTATGTGTATGAGGATGTGTGAGCATGCATATGAGAGTGTGTGAGTGTATGTATGATAGTGTGTGAGCATGCATATGAGAGTGTGTGAGTATGTGTTTGACAGTGTGTGAGCATGTGGATGAGAGTGTGTGAGTATGCGTATGAGAGTTTGTGAGTATGCCATTGAGAGTGTGTGAGTATGTGTATGAGTGTGTGTGTGTGTGTGTGTGTGTATGACAGTGTGTGAGTACACGTATGAAAGTGTGTGAGTGTTTGTATGAGAGTGTGTGAGTGTGTATGAGAGTTTGTGAGCATGTGTATGAGAGTGTGTTAGTGTGAGTATGAGAGTGTGTGAGCTTGCGTATGAGAGTGTGTGTGTGTATATGAGATTGTGTGAGCGTTTGTATGAGAGTGTATGTGTGTTTATGAGACTATTTGTGTATGTGTATGAGAATGTGTGAGCATGCATATGAGACTGTGTGAGTATATGTATGAGAGTGTGTGAGCATGCGTATGAGAATGTGTGAGCATGTGTATGTGGGTGTGTGAGATTGTGTTTGACTGTGTGAGCATGCGGATAAGAGTGTGTGAGTATGTGTATGAGAGTTTGTCAGCGTGTGTATGAGAGTGTGTGAGTGTGTGCATGAGAGTGTGTGAGTTTGTGTATGAGAGTGTGTAAGCATGTGTATGAGAGTCTGTGAGTATGAGTATGAGAGTGTGTGAGTATGTGTATAAGATTGTGTGAGCATGCGTATGAGAGTGTGTGAGCATGCATATGAAAGTGTGTGAGTATGTGTATGAGAGTGTTTGAGTGTGTATATGAGAGTATGTGAGCATGCGTATGAGATTGTTTGAGTATGTGCATGAGAATGTGTGAGCGTGCGCATGATGGTGTGTGAGAAAGTGTGAGAGTGGGTGAACATGCGTATGAGAGTGTGTGAGTATGTGTATGCCATTGTATGAGTATGTGTATGAGAGTGTGTGAGTGTGTATGAGATTGTGTGTGTATGTGCATGAGATTGTGTGAGCATGCATATGAGAATGTGTGAGTAGGTGTTTGAGAGTGTGTGGGCATGCGGATGAGAGTGTGTGAGTATGTGTATGAGAGTGTCTGTATGAGTCTCTGTGAGTGTGTGTATGAGAGTGTGTGAGTGTGTGTATGCGAGTGTGTGAGCATGCGTATCAGTGTGTGTGAGCATTTGTATGAGAGTGTGTGAGTTTGTATGAGAGTGTGAGTGTGTGTATGAGAGTGTATGTTTGTGTATGAGAGTATTTGTGCATGTGTATGAGATTGTGTGAGCACGCATATGAGAATGTATGAGTATAGGTATGAGAGTGTGTGAGCATGCGTATGAGAGTGTGTGAGCATGCGTATGGGAGTGTGTGAGCATGTGTATGAGAGTGTGTGAGTGTGTATGGGAGTGTGTTAGTGTGTGTATGGGAGAGTGTGAACTGCGTATGAGAGTGTGTGAGTGTATATGAAAGTGTGTGAGCATTTGTATGAGAGTGTGTGAGTTTGTATGAGAGTGTGTGAGTATGTGTATGAGAGTGTATGTGTGTGTATGAGAGTATTTGTGTATGTATATGAGAATGTGTGAGCATGCATAGGAGAGTGTGTGAGTATATGTGTGAGTGTGTGATCATGCATATGAGAGTGTGTGAGCATGCGGATGAGAGTGTGTGAGTATGTGTATGAGAGTTTGTCAGCGTGTGTATGAGAATGTGTGAGTATGTGCATGAAAGTGTGTGAGTATGTGTATGAGTGTGTGTGAGCATGTATATGAGAGTTTGTGAGTGTGTGTTTGAGAGTGTGTATGTGTATGAGTGTGTGAGTTTGTAAGAGAGTGTGTGATTTTGTGTATGAGAGTGTGTTAGTCTGTATGAGAGTGTGTGAGTATGTGTATGAGGGTGTGTGAGAAAGTCTGTGAGAGTGGGTGACCATGCGTATGAGAGTGTGTGAGTACGTGCACGAGAATGTGTGAGCATGCGTATGAGAATGTGTGAGTAGGTGTTTGAGAGTGTGTGAGCATGCGGACGAGAGTGTATGAGTGTGTGTATGAGAGTGTCTGTATGAGTGTCTGTGAGTGTGTGTATGAGAGTGTATGAGCATGCTTATGAGAGTGTGTGAGCATGCATATGAGAGTGTGTGAGTATGTGTATGAGAGTGTGTGAGCATGCGTATTTGTGTGAGTGTGTGTATGAGAGTGTGTGAGTGTTTGTATGAGAGTGTGAATGTCTGTGAATGAGAGTGTGTGTGAGTATGAGAATGTCTGAGTGTGTATGAGAGTTTGTGAGCATGTGTATGAGTGTGTTTTAGTGTGAGTATGAGAGTGTGTGACCATGTGTTTGAGAGTGTGTGAGTGTATATGAGAGTGTGTGAGCATTTGTATGAGAGTGTATGAGTATGTGTATGAGATTGTGCGAGTGTGTATGATAGTGTATGAGCATGCGTATGACAGTGTGTGAGTATGTGTATGAGATTGTATGTGTGTGTATGAGAGTATTTGTGTATGTGTATGAGGATGTGTGAGCATGCATATGAGAGTGTGTGAGTGTATGTATGATAGTGTGTGAGCATGCATATGAGAGTGTGTGAGTATGTGTTTGACAGTGTGTGAGCATGTGGATGAGAGTGTGTGAGTATGCGTATGAGAGTTTGTGAGTATGCCATTGAGAGTGTGTGAGTATGTGTATGAGTGTGTGTGTGTGTGTGTGTGTGTGTGTATGACAATGTGTGAGTACACGTATGAAAGTGTGTGAGTGTTTGTATGAGAGTGTGTGAGTGTGTATGAGAGTTTGTGAGCATGTGTATGAGAGTGTGTTAGTGTGAGTATGAGAGTGTGTGAGCTTGCGTATGAGAGTGTGTGTGTGTATATGAGATTGTGTGAGCGTTTGTATGAGAGTGTATGTGTGTTTATGAGACTATTTGTGTATGTGTATGAGAATGTGTGAGCATGCATATGAGACTGTGTGAGTATATGTATGAGAGTGTGTGAGCATGCGTATGAGAATGTGTGAGCATGTGTATGTGGGTGTGTGAGATTGTGTTTGACTGTGTGAGCATGCGGATAAGAGTGTGTGAGTATGTGTATGAGAGTTTGTCAGCGTGTGTATGAGAGTGTGTGAGTGTGTGCATGAGAGTGTGTGAGTTTGTGTATGAGAGTGTGTGAGAAAGTGTGAGAGTGGGTGAACATGCGTATGAGAGTGTGTGAGTATGTGTATGCCATTGTATGAGTATGTGTATGAGAGTGTGTGAGTGTGTATGAGATTGTGTGTGTATGTGCATGAGATTGTGTGAGCATGCATATGAGAATGTGTGAGTAGGTGTTTGAGAGTGTGTGGGCATGCGGATGAGAGTGTGTGAGTATGTGTATGAGAGTGTCTGTATGAGTCTCTGTGAGTGTGTGTATGAGAGTGTGTGAGTGTGTGTATGCGAGTGTGTGAGCATGCGTATCAGTGTGTGTGAGCATTTGTATGAGAGTGTGTGAGTTTGTATGAGAGTATGAGTGTGTGTATGAGAGTGTATGTTTGTGTATGAGAGTATTTGTGCATGTGTATGAGATTGTGTGAGCACGCATATGAGAATGTATGAGTATAGGTATGAGAGTGTGTGAGCATGCGTATGAGAGTGTGTGAGCATGCGTATGGGAGTGTGTGAGCATGTGTATGAGAGTGTGTGAGTGTGTATGGGAGTGTGTTAGTGTGTGTATGGGAGAGTGTGAACTGCTTATGAGAGTGTGTGAGTGTATATGAAAGTGTGTGAGCATTTGTATGAGAGTGTGTGAGTTTGTATGAGAGTGTGTGAGTATGTGTATGAGAGTGTATGTGTGTGTATGAGAGTATTTGTGTATGTATATGAGAATGTGTGAGCATGCATAGGAGAGTGTGTGAGTATATGTGTGAGTGTGTGATCATGCATATGAGAGTGTGTGAGCATGCGGATGAGAGTGTGTGAGTATGTGTATGAGAGTTTGTCAGCGTGTGTATGAGAATGTGTGAGTATGTGCATGAAAGTGTGTGAGTATGTGTATGAGTGTGTGTGAGCATGTATATGAGAGTTTGTGAGTGTGTGTTTGAGAGTGTGTATGTGTATGAGTGTGTGAGTTTGTAAGAGAGTGTGTGATTTTGTGTATGAGAGTGTGTTAGTCTGTATGAGAGTGTGTGAGTATGTGTATGAGGGTGTGTGAGAAAGTCTGTGAGAGTGGGTGACCATGCGTATGAGAGTGTGTGAGTACGTGCACGAGAATGTGTGAGCATGCGTATGAGAATGTGTGAGTAGGTTTTTGAGAGTGTGTGAGCATGCGGACGAGAGTGTATGAGTGTGTGTATGAGAGTGTCTGTATGAGTGTCTGTGAGTGTGTGTATGAGAGTGTATGAGCATGCTTATGAGAGTGTGTGAGCATGCATATGAGAGTGTGTGAGTATGTGTATGAGAGTGTGTGAGCATGCGTATTTGTGTGTGTGTGTGTATGAGAGTGTGTGTGTGTATGATAGTGTTTGTGTGAGTATGAGTGTGTGTATGAGTGTGTGTGTGTGTATGAGAGTGTGTTTGTGTGTATGAGAGTGTGTCAGTATGTGTATGAGACTGTGTGTGTGTGTATAAGAGTGTGTGTGTGTGTATGAGAGCGTGTGTGTGTGTATGAGAGTGTGTGATTTTGTACGAGAGTGTGTGTGTGTATAAGAGTGTGTGAGTGTGTATGAGAATTTGTGTGTGTGTGTGTATGTGATTGTGTGATCATGCATATGATTGTGTGTGTGTATATGTATGAGAGTGTGTGAGTATGTGTATGAGAGTGTGTATGATAGTGTGTGAGCATGTGTATAGCAGTGTGTGAGTATGTGTATGAGAGTGTTTGTGTATGTGTATGAGATTGTGTGTGCATGCATATGAGAGTGTGTGAGTATATGTATGAGAGTGTGTGAGCATGCGTATGAGAGTGTGTGAGTATAGGTATGAGAGTGTGTGAGCATGTGTATGAGAGTGTGTGAGCATGCGGATGAGAGTGTGTGAGTATCTGTAGGAGCGTGTCTGTATGAGTGTCTGAGAGTATGTGTATGAGAGTGGGTGAACATTCGTATGAGAGTGTGTGAGTATGTGTATCAGAGTGTGGGAATGTGTGTATGAGACTGTGTCAGTATGTACATGAGAGTGTCTGAGTATGTATGAGAGGTTGTGAGTATGTGTATGAGAGTGTCTGAGTGTGTGTATGAGAGTGTGTGTGTGTGTGTGCATGAGAGTGTATGAGTGTGTGGATGACTGTGTGAGTTTGTATGAGAATGTGTGAGTGGGTGTATGAGTGTGTGAGTGTATGTGAGTGTTTGAGTCTGTGTGTGAGAGTGTGTGAGTGTGAGTATGAGACTGTGTGAGTGTGTGTATGAGAGTGTTTGAGCACGTGCATGAGCATGAGTGAGTGAACACAGTCCCGTTTTATTTACAGTACACGCTGTCTGAGGAGACCATCGAAACTCTCAGAAAACCAACATTCGACGCCTGGCAATGGGAGGCCAATGAGGTAAGTGGATCCCCTCACCCTTTCCCATCAATTCACACCCCCTCCCCTTCCATCCTCACCTCCCCTCACCCCCTCCCATAAAGTCACACCCCTCGCCTCCCACCCCAGCCTCCCCTCATCTCTCACCTTATTTGTGTTTTAAAATGAAATCATCACTACATGTCCTATCTGGCTTTTTGTAGTCATGTGACCTCTGCCATGAAGGACTCCCTGCAGGTGATAAGTTCAGTTCAATAAAGGCACCAAAGTAGAGAGACTATAGTCTTTGAGCTCGTAAAACACACCCTCCCTCCTTGTTTTCCCTCACCCTTCCAACCTCCACTTCCCACATTATCTTCCCTCTTCCCAGCCTCTCTCTAACCCCTTTCCTTCTTCCTGTTGCCCTTCGCAACTCCTCCAGTTTGAAGAATCCAGACTGTTTCAATGCTGCTGGATTCCAGCGTGATGATCCAGACATGGGCTCACACACTTCTTGTCCCAATTTGTTGAGGATTCCCAGCCTCTGACTTTCTCTTGTAGCCACAGTATTTATATGGCTCGTCCGGTTCAGTTTCTGGTCAATGGTAACACCCAGGTGTTGATAATGGGGATTCGGTGATGGTAATGCCATTGCACATCAATGGGCAATGGTTAAATTCTCTCTTGTTGGAGATGGTCATTGCCTGGAACCTGTGTGGTGTGAATGTCACTTACCACTTGTCAGCCCAAGCCTGGACATTGTCCAGATCTTGCTGCATTCGGACATGGACTGCTTCAGTATCTGAGGAGTCACGAATGGTGCTGAACTTTGTGAAATCATCAGCGAACATCCTCACTTCTGACATTACGATGGACTATGTCAGGCTGTTTCTTGACTAGTCTGTGAGACAGTTCTCCCAATTTTGGCATTAGCTTCCAGATGTTAGTAAGGAGGACTTTGCAGGGTCGACAGGGCTGAGTTTGCCATTGTTGTTTCCTGGGCCTAGGGTGGTCCGTCCGGTTTAATTCCTTTCTTGTGACTTTATAGCAGTTTGATATAACTGAGGTTCGTGCTAGGCCATTTCAGAGTCAACCACATTGCTGTGGGTCAGGAGTCACATGTAGGCCAGACCAGGTAAGGATGGCAGATTTCCTTCCCTAAAGGACATTAGTGAAGCAGTTGACAATCAACGATAGTTTCCTGGTTACCAGACTAGCTTTTAATTCCAGATTTATTAATTGAATGGTGTGATTTGAACCTGTGTCCCAAAGCATCAGCCTGAGTCTCTGGATTACTAGCCCAGTGATATTATGACTATGCCATCACCTACATCCTAGATTATTATCTAGGAAGCCTGACCCTGATCCTGATCCTGATCCCGATCCCGATCCCGATCCCGATCCCAATCCCGATCCCGATTCTGATCCCGATCCCGATTCTGATCCTGATCCCAATCCCAATCCTGATCCCGATTCTGATCCCGATCCCGATTCTGATCCTGATCCCGATCCCAATTCTTATCCCGATCCTGATCCCGATCCTGATCTCGATCCCGATCCCAATCCTGATCCCGATCCTGATCCCAATCCCGATCCCAATCCTGATCCCGATCCCGATTCTGATCCTGATCCCAATCCCAATCCTGATCCCGGCCCTGATCCCAATCCTGATCCTGATCCTGATCCCGATCCCGATCCCGATCCCGATCCTGATCCTGATCCCGATCCCGATCCTGATCCCGATCCCGATCCCGATCCCAATCCCGATCCCGATCCCGATCAATCTATTTTAAAGTTTAACTCTGTCCAGGACAGCTCCCTCTTGTAATGAGCAGTGGGAATGACACTGCTGCTATCAGAGCTAACGGTGAACATTTTCTTTAAGGGTCTAGCTGACACTCAGTTCAGTTTATTAATATCAGTGCCTGTCCCACACTCTGGATGATCTTTCTAACTGATCTGAGAGAATATTTCGTCACCCTCAGACTCTTAATGGGG
This sequence comes from Isurus oxyrinchus, assembly GCA_026770705.1. Classification (NCBI taxonomy): domain Eukaryota; kingdom Metazoa; phylum Chordata; class Chondrichthyes; order Lamniformes; family Lamnidae; genus Isurus; species Isurus oxyrinchus. The sequence goes on from JANJGN010000018.1 coordinate 113,661,669, forward strand.
CTGAAAGATTTTCCCACCATCCCTCGGCTCTCATTGTTAATTTATAAAAACACTTTAAGTCTTCATTGTTTTTTGTGCAGAATCTTTCAGTCAATCTTGTTTCTCCTCATTGTTACTATTACATGATTAGTGTGAACAAAGTGTAACTTCTGTATATGAACATACACATCTGTACAATTCTTCAAAAATAACATTTGTTCAAATTCCAGTGCTGTTCCAAAGGGCTCAGTGTTGGGGCCCTTGCTGTTTGTTGTATATGTCAATGATTTTAGGCTTAAATGTGGGAGGCATGACTGGGAAATTTGCAGATGACACAAAAATTGGCCATGTAGTTGGTAAAGTGGATAGCTGTCAACTCCAGAATGATATCAATGGTTTGGTTGAGTGGGCGGAGAAGTGGAAAATGGAATTCAATTTGGAAAAGTGTGAGGTAATGCATTTGGGGAGGGCAAACAAAGCGAGGGAATACTCAATAAACGGGAAGTTATTAAAAGGGGTTGAGGAAGTGAGAGACCTTGGAGTGCATGTCCCCAGGTCCCTAAAGGTGGCAGGACATGTGGATAAGGTGGTAAAGAAAGCATATGAAGTGCTTTCCTTTACTGGGTGGGGTATTGAATACAAAAGCAGGGATGTAATGATGGAACTATACAAACACTGGTTAGGCCACAGCTGGAATTTTGTATATAGTTCTGGTCACCACATTACAGGAAGGACATAATTACTCTGGAGAGAGTGCAGAGGAGATTGACAAGAGTGCTGCCAGGGCTTGAAACTTGCAACTACGAGGAGAGATTGGATCAGCTGGGGCTGTTTTCTTTAGAACAGAGGAGGCTAAGGGGTGACCTCATTGAGGTGTACAAAATTATGAGGGGCCTGGATAGGGTAGACAGAAAAGACCTGTTTCCCCTAGCTGAGGGGTTCAATTACCAGGGGGCATAGATTTAAGGTGATAGGTAGAAGGACTAGAGGGGATAAGAGGAAAAACGTTATCACCCAGAGGGTGGTGGGCATCTGAAATTCACTGCCTAAGTTGGTGGTTGAGGCGGAAATGCTCAATTCATTTAAAAGGGACCTGGATCTGCATCTGAAGCACTGGAACCTGCAAGGCTACAGACCAAGTGCTGGAAAATGGGATTAAAATGAGCGGCTAGTTTCTTTTTACTCTTTTTGGCCGGCACAGACATGATGGGCTGAATGGCCTCTTTCTGTGTCGTAGCTTCTATGGTTCTATGACCTGGATCAATATTAGCACAGCAAAGACCCGCGTGTTTGCAACAAACAGTCAAATGATCAATAACCAATGTTATGACTGCAGCCGGTGTTCCATGCTGAGCAAGCCTAACCCCAGGGAAACTTCTCTCACTGACCATAACCTTTTTTTTTGTATTTTGAAGACAAGGGGAAAAGTACTGACCCCAGAAGCATAGAATCCCAGTGACACTTTTAGGATTTTAAAATTAAAAGATTTGTTAACAAGAAAAAAAAGCTTAAACACACAAGATTAAAATTACACAGCTGAAACAGTCTTACAAAACATTTCCCAAAATACCCACATGGTCAGAATACACAAATAAACTACTTGGCAACAGATCCCTGATAGATTTTTAACCATAAAAATCAAGTAACATTACCCAAGGCAAAAATTGCTACTGCTTTATTAAAATATACCACATGACTTCTCGCTCTCTTGCACTCCGCTGTGAGAATCTGAAGGAAGTTCAGAAACTGACTTTTCTAAAATCAAAGACTTTTCTGGCTTGAAACCGGACAGCTGCTTCAAATTCACAGCTTCTCTCAGCACAGAACTGGTCACAGGACATCTCCACAACCCCCCCAACCCCGCCCCCGCCCCCCACAGCCAACACAACATCTCCCTTAAATATCTTTTCTCCCTGTCATCCTAGACTCCATTGTCCTAAGCACCTCTTTGAACTCAACTTTTAGAAAATATAAAAGTCTTTCATGTTTTCCTGTTCTCTCCACTTTCGGGTCAAATAAAATTTAATAACCTTCCCTTGTTTACTTATGAAACCTTTGTAAGTTATAAAAGTCCCTTAAACTCCCTTTGAAATTTAGCAGCTGAAAAATCAACTCCTTACCTATCACCTAATGCAAATCTTAACCCAATTTATTCATTTGTAATCCCAACCTCACCACAGCCTCTCATTACAAATGCACACATCTAGCATTTACCTTTCATCTCAGCTCCCACAGACAGCCTGTCTTTACTAACCTTCCCCCAGTTTAATTATCCATGGACACACACACACACACACACACACAAACACTGTCACGCACATAGGGATGCACACACACATACATGCATGTACACACACGCATGCGCACATATGCACATGCACACACTAACACACATTCACACACACACGCGCACACACTCACACATGCACATGCACACTCACAGATACCCTCACATGCTCACACCCTCACACCTGTGTGCACACACTCCTCACACGCACACACTGTCTCTCTCTCACATGCACACACACAGACACACTCTCTCTCACACGCACGCATGCACACACACAGACACACTCTCTCTCACACACACACATGCACACACACACACACTCTCTCTCACGTGCACACACACAGACACACTCTCTCACACACACACATGCACACACACACACACTCTCTCTCACATGCACACACACAGACACACTCTCTCACACGTACACATGCACACACACACACACTCTCTCTCACATGCACACTCACAGACACCCTCACACATGCTCACACCCTCACACCTGTGTGCACACACACACACACTCTCTCTCACATGCACACACACACACACACTCTCTCTCACATGCACACACACAGACACACTCTCTCACACGTACACACGCATACACACACACACTCTCTCACACGTACACACACATACACATACACTCTCTCTCACACACACGCACACACACAAACACACAACCTTCTTTACAGAATACCACCATATTCCCAGAAATATTTTAAAAAGATGATATCCATCTTCACACAGAAGACAGATTTTTGCATTGATAGGAACGTTCACAGAAACTAATTATGGAAAGGGGCAAGTATTATAGGGTAGTTATAATGGGGGATTTCAACTATCCAAATATAGAGCGAGATAGTGGTAGTGTAAAGGGCAGAGAGGGGAAAGAGTTCCTAGAGGGTGTCCAGGTGAATTTTCTACAGCTGTATGTCCCCGGTCTAATGAGGGAGGAGGCACTGCTGGAACTGGTTCTTGGGAATGACGTGGAGTTCCAGGAGGATGCCACTAGAAGCACTGGAGAGGTCAGGGGTCGCTCCTATGGTGGGGTTTGTGGGGGTGGGGGGGGGGGGAGGGTGGCGAGATTGGATTGTCCCAGCAACATAGTATGGATCACTCCTCCATCACTTCATCACTTCCTGACAATTACAGTGAGTGACATGCAGTCTTATCCTCTTCATACTCATCTACTAAAGCTCCATTCTCTATCTATAAGAACGAGGCCCACAAGGGACGCCACCAGAACTCCCAGTCCCCAGATGAAGTAGACCTGTCACTGCTCTCACCCGCACCCTCCACCAGCGCAGAGACACACACCTCAGTGGGACACAGCTCTTGATGAGGCTCAGAGTCACTGTCTGGGGAACACCTCACTAACAGGTCCCCGCAGCAGTCAGAGGCAGGGACAGCCCAGCTCTCCGGCACTTGGAGGGTTGCTGGAGACCAGCCACCCGCTCAGTCCGAGCCAGATGATGAGCCTCTGGAAGTGACTGTCAAATCAATGCTGGAGATGCAACAACAGGCAGATCATCGGGCAGAGATTCGACAGTCACTCAGCAGACTAGAGCGAACGATGGAGGAGTCCTTCTGCATTCTGTCTGATGTTGTGGTTCTGACATGTGAGTGTCTCGAGGTCACCATGGGAAGGCTGGTGACCACCATGGAGACCTGGGTCCAGCAGGTTTTGCTGGATTTACACTGGGCCCTACACTCCATGGCCACACACCCTGGGGGGCACCATCAGGATGTAGGTGACATGAGGATGAGGCACCTTGACCTCCCTCCAGGTGTTCCCACCATCTCCTGCAGCAGTGAGGACAGGGGTCTCGGGCACCCACAGGGATAATGAGCGTCAGCCAGACACCCCGGGGGTCTCCTCTCAGGTCACTCCAAGGCTGTGCAGCTGCTCACAGACCCCGTCTGCCTGTGACCCCATCCACTCCGGCTCAGCCCGCTGAGGGTGATTCTGCCCTCAGCAAGTGACCCTTATCAGACAGGGGTCTTCCAGGCCTCAGGCCACCAGAGGACGTCTGCCATGGTCATCAGGATGTAGCAGTCAGCAGCTGCCTCCACCTCCGCTGTGTATGTCAGGGCTGCAGCCAGGAGTAGCACTAAAGTTAGGAAAGTTAAGGAATTTTTTGTTCACATTTGGATCATGCTGTGCATTCTCTGTATAAATGCTGCATTGTTGTAAATATATTTGATGGGTATATGAGCGGCTTAGTCGACTGAAGCCATTGTAATTATTTACATATGCATCCTCTTATTTTGAGGTTTAGCCATCGTCCCACTCAGTGATAGTCTTCCCCTGTGAGATTCCCATTCCTGTGTTGTCACCCTCACACTCAGCCTCCGCACCCAGGTGTAATGTCAGAGGGAAGTGTTAAAATCTTGATTCGAGGCATGTGATTCCTGCACTCTGAACCCTTCCTCACAGAAGGGCCATTGTGTGAGGGCAGCTCATCAGCCTCATGAGATTAGGGGCACTTGTGTCTCCTCAGTGCAGTGGGGGAGGCGATGGCACAGTGGTATTGTCGCTAGACCAGAGACCCAGGATAATGCTCTGGTGGACCAGGGTTTGAATCCCACCACGGCAGATGATGAAATTTGAATTCAATAAGAATCCTAGAATTAAAAGTCTGAAACCATGTCTGCCTTTCGAGAAGGAAATCTCCTGGTCTGGCCTATGTCTGACTCCAGACCCATAGTGATGTGGCTGAATCTTAAAAGCATTTAGGGATGGGCAATAAATGCTAGCCTGGCCATTGATATATGAATTTAAAAAAAGGGCAAGGAGTGGAAGAGGAGACCCCTAACCATGCCCACATCTCACCCTGTCTTGTGCTTTCTCCATTAAGTGGTAGGTGCTGCTTCAAGTCACTTCTCGCATTCATCTTGCTGTTGTTGAGTGGACTCTCACTCCCCAGAGGGCAGCACAGACCTTTGTGGAGACCATGGGGGGTGAATCACGAGGCCAGGAGGTACAAGTGTCATTTTTTTTTAATTCAGCTTTATGGAATCTGGGTATCTTTGGCTGGGCCAGCATTTATTGCCCATCTCTAGTTGCCCTTCAGAAGGTGGTGGTGAGCTGCCTTCTTGAACCACTGCAGTCCATGTGGTGTAGGTACACCCACAGTGCTGTTAGGGAGGGAGTTTCAGGATTTTGACCCAGCGACAGTGAAGGAACAGCGATATATTTCCAAGTCAGGGTGGTGAGTGACTTGGAGGGGAACTTCCAGGCGGTGGTGTTCCCATCTATCTGCTGGCCTTGTCCTTCTAGATGGTAGCAGTCGTGGGTTTGGAAGGTGCTGTCTAAGGAGCCTTGGTGAATTCCTGCAGTGCATCTTGTAGATGGTACACACTGCTGCTACTGTGCGACAGTGGTGGAGGGAGTGAATGTTTGTGGATGTGGTGCCAATCAAGCAGCTGCTTTGTCCTAGATGGTGTTGAGCTTCTTGAGTGCTGTTGGAGCTGCACTTATCCAGGCAAGTGGGGAGTATTCCATCACACTCCTGACTTGTGCCTTGTAGATGGTGGACAGGCTCTGGGGAGCCAGGAGATGAGTTACTCACCGCAGGATTCCAGCCTCTGACCTGCTCTTGTAGCCACAGTATGTATACTGTTAGTCCAGTTCAGTTTCTGGTCAATGGTAACCACCAGGATGTTGATAGTGGGGGATTCAGTGATGGTAATGCCATTGAATGTCAATGGGAGATGGTTAGGTTTTCTCTTGTTTGAAATGGTCATTGCCTGGCACTTGAGTGCCATAAATGTTACATGCCACTTTTCAGCCCAAGCTTGGATATTGTCCAGGTCTTGCTGCATTTGGATATGGACTGCTTCAGTATCTGAGGAGTCACGAATGGTGCTGAACATTGTGCAGTCATCAGCGTACATCCCCACTTCTGACCTTATAATGGAGGGAAGGTCATTGATGAAGCAGCTGAAGATGGTTGGGCCGAGGACACTACCCTGAGGAACTCCTGCAGTGATGTCCTGGAGCTGAGATGATTGACCTCCAACAACCACAACCATCTTCCTTTGTGCTAGGTATGACTCCAACCAGTGGAGAATTTTCCCCCTGATTCCCATTGACTCCAGTTTTGCTGGGGCTCCTTGATGCCACACTCGGTCAAATGCTGCCTTGATGTCAAGGGCAGTCACTCTCACCTCACCTCGGGAGTTCAGCTCTTTTGTCCATGTTTGAACCAAGGCTGTAATGAGGTCAGGAGCTGAGTGGCCCTGGCAGGACCCAAACTGGGTATCAGTGAGCAGGTTATTGCTAAGCAAGTGCTGCTTGATAGCACTGTTGATGACCCATTCCATCACTTTACTGATGATGGAGAGTAGACTGATGGGGTGGTAATTGGCCAGGTTGGATTTATCCTGCTTTTTGTGTACAGGACATACCTGGGCAATTTTCCACATAGCTGGGTAGATGCCAGTGTTGTAGCTGTACTGGAACAGCTTGGCTAGGGGTGCAGCAAGTTCTGGAGCACAAGTCTTCAGTACTATTGCCGGAATATTGTCAGAGCCCATAGTCTTTGCAGTATCCAGTGCCTTCAGCCTTTTCTTGATATCACGTGGAGTGAATCGAATTGGCTGAAGACTGGCATCTGTGATGCTGGGGACCTCCAGAGGAGACTGAGATGGATCATCCACTTGACACTTCTGGCTGAAGATTGCAGTGAATGCTTTGGCTTTATAGAATGTGGTAGATATGACCTATCAGAGCTGGGACAAGCGCAGACATGCCCAACATTGAGGGCAGGATTCTCCCTTTGGTGACCAGGTGCGGGACTCAACATCAACGCGTGTCATTTAGATTTTCAGTTTGATGGACGTGCCCTGGAGTCAGCTACGTGCCTGCCAACTGACAAAGGCTCAGTAAGACCTACTGAAAAGTAATTAAAACTGTTCCAGGAGCTGCCTGTCGATGAGCAGGCAAAGAGCCCAGGCGGCCTTCAGATAAAACGTCAATCCATGGCTGGGATGAGGTTTCATGAAGGATTTATAATTTGTGTAACATTTTTAATAAAAGAAATTGCCATGTCCCAGCTCATGTGATAGTGTCACATCAGGGGACATGTTAGCCAAATTTTTCTCATCGTTTATTATCTTTTTAAAAGTAACACTGATCTCTGTGAGGCAGCACTTTGCCTCAGGGAGATGAATGCGCTCTTTCATGTGCATGTGTGAAAGAATGCACTCTCAGTTCAGGGAATCCCCACCCACCTCCACCCACACAGAGAGCGGACAGCGCTTCCAGGCACACGTCACGCTGGGTGGACCTTAATTGGCCCGCCCATGTAAAATGGCAGCGTGCCCCCAACCAGGGGTGCCAATCGGAACCTGCCCACTCACCCCCACTCCCACACATCACCCCCCAACAGGGGGAAAATGCTGCCCTATATCTCACTCATTTCTAAATAGGAGAGTCTTCTTTGGTAGACCCTTGGGCTGGTGATTCACCTCCATTTTCTGGCTCTCTCCTCCTGACCCTCTTGCTCTTGCTCTGATTCCCCTTGAGTCTGGACCTGGAGCTGTGCTCAGCGTCACCTCTCCCTCCTTCATCTCCTCCATTGTATTAGGACCCTCGAAAAGTCAGCATTGGGCCCTGGATCCATTTCTACTTTGACCTTCTCTTTGAAATCAAACATTGAAGACATTAAAATGTGTAACAGGTCCAGATAATGAAGCTCACTATCTGTTACCTATGATAACTGGAATGGTTGAGAGTCGTTCCTGCCCTAGTTGCATTTTCACTGCTGCAGCCTTATCTGTGAGGTGCTACCACTCATACTGAGGTGATTAAAATGCCATCCCAGAAACGTTCCATCTGAATCCTTCATTGCTGAGAGAAGGTTTGAGTAATGAACGCTGGCCTATCGAGGCTCAGCGCTCCTATCTCTGATCTGACATTCTAATGAACAATGAGTTGCTGATGATTAAAGACTGGATGCCCTTTGATCTGTCAGAAATGTCAATTCCAGAGAGCATGTGACTGGCCTCCATTAATGCAATGCCATATATGCTGCACCTGTGCCTCCTAACCAATTACCCGCATTTCCAAATTTTACATTCCAGTGTGTTAATGTTGAGATGCAGCTGCTGTGACGTGAAGCCATTGAATTCTGAGCAGCTCTTTGACAGAACAGAGAAAGGCATTGGCTTCAAATGGCTATCTTCACAGGGAGGTCTTCCTCCTTTCTCAGTAATCAGACTCCACTTCACTCTTGTGGCACCAACAAGTTAGAGGGCACCACAAGAAATGGCCCCTTAAGTCCAGCGATACACTTCTCCCCCACCGCCCCAGAATATCCTGTTCAGAATTGCTTCTATTTTTGACTTATGACTGTGCCATAACTCCGATAGAACAAGAAGTGGATCTGCACTATTATTTTGAAATCAGCTGCAATGTTCCCCCTCTCACTGTCCGCGTCCCAGAAATCTACCTGGAACCTCCCAGTGTGCAGGTACAGCTCTCTCCTGTTGTTCTCCAGCCTCCCCCAATAATACTGGATCCCACTGTTGTTGTGGTCACTATTCCTACCCTCCCCCCCTGAGCCCATCACTACTGATGTGCCCATTCCCCATGTGGACCTCACCCCTCCCTATCTGGAGGTACATGGTCACCTAGCGAGGGGAACGCCCTGCCCCAGGAAAGCTTCACAAACTACCCCCTGACCCCCTGCTTTATTATGCTTTTCCCAAATCCAGGCTGCAGATACCTCACAAACCATCACCATCCCACCCACAGCCCAGTACACAGACTGACAAGCCCATGGACAGCAACTGGCAAAATGCCTTGCACACCAAACTATGCATTATTCCTACTGAGCACACAACCCTTGCCCCTCCCAATACAGCGTGCCCACTGCACCCCATCGCCACCTTCACTCTCTGACTCGAGGCTGCAAGCCCCAGGGCAAAGACTTTGACTTTCACTGAGTTCCCCATTGCCCTCAGATGACGTCGATGCCTACACTGTCTCCTTTACTGACACCCCCCATATTCCCCACCCCTTCCCTGGTGGAAATGCTGGTTCCTGAATGCTCAGCCCTATATGAAAGTCACTGCACTGCGCTGCCCTTCTGGATAATGGTGGCACTGGGAGCCGAACCCCCCCACACATCCCCCTGCCCACCCCCACCATCAACTGGTTGCAATACTGGTCCCTGAAAGTTGAGCCCTGCCTGAATACCGCTGTGCTGTGCTGACAACGGTGAGAACCGGGAGCAGACCACCCCTCCAGCCCCGGCAGGGTGGTGTTCCACCAGCACCTCAGTGAGACCAGTGCAGCACTGCGGCAGGTAGGCTGTGCCTATTGCACCCACCTCAAAGTCACGAATGAAGTGAGGTCTGACCCACTGCACAGCACCTTTCCCAATCAAGATTCAGACTGACGAGGCAAATGCACATGGGATACAGGGTAATTTGATAAGGTGAATTCAAAATAGGCTTAGTTGTAGGAGACAGAGGGTGATGACAGAAGGATGCTTTAGTGACTGGAAGCCAGTGTCCAGTGGCGTACCACAGGGATCTGTGCTCGGTCCCCTATTATTCGTCATTTATATAAACAACATAGATGACTATGTGGGGGGTAGGATTAGTAAGTTTGCGGATGACACAAAGATTGGCCAGGTGGTTAACAGTGAAGTTGAGTGTCTTGGGCTACAGGAAGATATAGACGGGATGGTCAAATGGGCAGATAAGTGGCAGATGGAATTTAACCCTGAAAAGTGTGAGGTGATACACTTTGGAAGGAGTAATTTGACAAGGAAGTATTCAATGAACGGCATGGCACTAGGAAGTTCTGAGGAACAAAGGGACCTTGGTGTGTGTGTCCGTAGATCTCTGAAGGCGGAGGGGCATGTTAGTGGGGTGGTGAAAAAGGCATATGGGACACTTGCCTTTATCAATTGAGGCATAGATTACAAAAGTAGGGAGGTCATGCTGGAGTTGTATAGAATCTTGGTGAGGCCACAGCTGGAGTACTGTGTCAGTTCTGGTCACCACATTATAGGAAGGGGGTGCACTGGAGGGGGTGCAGAGGAGATTCACCAGGATGTTGCCTGGGATGAAACATTTAAGTTATGAAGAGAGGTTGGATAGACTTGGGTTGTTTTTGTTGGAGCAGGGGCGACCTGATCGAGGTGTACAAGATTATGAGGGACATGGACAGGGTGGATAGGGAGCAGCTGTTCCCCTTAGTTGAAGGATCAATCACAAAGGGACATAAGTTCAAGGTGAGGGGCAGGAGGTTTAGGGGGGATGTGAGGAAAAACATTTTTACCCAGAGGGTGGTGACGGTCTGGAATGCGCTGCCTGGGAGGGTGGTGGAGGCGGGTTGCCTCACATCCTTTAAAAAGTACCTGGATGAGCACTTGGCATGTCATAACATTCAAGGCTATGGGCCAAGTGCTGGTAAATGGGATTAGGTAGGTAGGTCAGGTGTTTCTCACATGTCAGTGCAGATTCGATGGGCTGAAGGGCCTCTTCTGCACTGTGATTCTGTGATCGTGTGAGATTTCCTGCCAGCATTGACACAAGATTGGAAAGCGGCCGGTGATTCTAGTGAGAAGCTAACTTAGTGAGCTGTTATTCGTGAGGTGGTAATGATGTAAATGGAATTCACGCCACTGCTCATTGGGATACCTGACCCACCATTAACCTGCCATTGGGAAAATTGCAAACTATTTTTATGCTAGCAAGTTTCCAATTGTTGGCCTCCTACTAGATTTTTCACTTCTGCTGCCAGGATTCTCGCCACGGGCGGGTGGAACCGTTCCACCCAGTGACCAGTGTTTTGGATTACACCTTTAAGGGTTATCAGCATGACAGCACTTAAGGGAATGTGACCTGTGATCCAGTCTTAGTTTCACTTTTGCTTTTAGAGGACAGCATAGCTCCTGGTGCTCCAAGCTTCACCACAGCAGCACACAGTTCATATGTGCCTTGTCTTAATTAATAAACCAACACTGTGTGTCCCCAATCTTTTAGGAGTGATTGGTGCTTCATGTCTTGTACAGTGAATAAACCCAAGGATTATATCATTATAAAAACACAACACATTGTATCATAAGCATTTTGCTGGTAAATCTCAGCAGGTCTGACAGCATCTGTGGAAAGAAAGACAGAGTTAATGATTCTGTATGAATCTTCATCAGTGCAGAACTCTGTCTGTCTCTCCACAGACGCTGTCAGACCTGCTGAGATTTTCCAGCATTTTTTGTTTTTGTTTCAGATTTCCAGCAACTGCAGTATTTTGCCTTTAACATTTTATCATAAGGTTTAGGCTGACTATGGAAAAGGACACAGAACGATCCAGAGTGAGAATAATTAACTGGGGGAAAGCCAACTTCAATGGGGTAAGAATGGATCTGGGCCAAATTAATTGGAGTCAAAGGCTGGCAGGAAAAACAGTAGCTGAACAATGAGCTACCTTCAAAGAAGAGATGATTCTGGCACAGTCAAGGTATATTCCCTGGAAAGGGAAAGGTAGGGTAAACAAATCCAGAGCTCCCTGGATAACAAAGGAGGTAGAAATTAAGATAAAGAAGAAAAAATGTGCTTATGACAGTTGTCAGGTTGAAAATACAGTTGATGCCAGGCTGCATATAGAAAGTTCCAAGGAGAGGTGAAGAAGCAAATAAGAGCAACAAAGAGGGAGTATGAAAGAGATTGGCAGCCAAGATGAAAGGAAATCCCAAAGTCTTCAATAGGCATATAAATAAATATAAATATAAAAGAGCGGTAAGAGGAGGAGGAGGGCCAATTAGGGACCAAAAGGGGATTTATGCATGGAGACAGGGGCCATGGCTGAGGTATTAAATTAATACTTGACACCTGTATTTACCAAGGAAGAAGATGCTACCCAGGCCATGGTGACTGAGGAGGTAATTCAGGCAAAGTTATAGCTCTTGGAATAAAAGGGGGAAGTAGCAACATGGATATGAAATTGACTGAGTAACAGGAAACAGAGAGCAGTGTTAAAGGATGTTAACCTGTAATTCAATAAGATCATGACTGATCTGATTGTGTCTCAGACCCATTCTCCACTCCGCCTCCCATAAGCTTTGACTCCCTTGTCGATCCAAAATCTGTGTTTTCACAAGAATGGTTCTGTAGATGAGATATTTCAGTTACATAGCTCAACGGGAGAAGTCAAACTGTTTATCTTGGAGAAGAGAAGGCTGAGTGGAGATTTGATAGAGGTGTTCAAAATCGTGAGGGGTCTGGACAGAGTAGATAGGGGGAAACTGTTCCCACTCGTAAAAGGATCGAGAAGCATAGGGCCCAGATTTAAAGTGATTGCCAAAAAAAGCAAAAGTGACACAAGGAAAAACATTTTCACACAGTGAGTGGTTAGGGTCTGGAACGCACTGTCTGAGAGTGTGGGGGAGACAGGGTCAATCGTGTGGTTAGGGATGGAATGCACTGTCTGAGAGTGTGGGGGAGACAGGATGAATCAAGTAATTCAGAAGGGAATTGGATTATTATGTGATATGGAAGAATGTGTAGGGTTACGTGTAGAACATTTGGTGAGTGGGACTAGATGAATTTCCCCTTAAGAGACTCAACATTACAGGCTGAATGGCCCCCCCTTCTCAGCTGTAACAATCCTGTGATTCCATAATACAAGTAAGAATTGTACTCAGCAATCACATAGAATCCACACACAGGAGGTGTTCTGCTCAGAGTGTTTATCACCCCTGCCTCATCGGTACCAATGACATAGGTAGAAAGAGGGATGAGGTCCTGCGAGCAGAACTTAGGGAGCTAGGAAACAGGGACCTCAAAGGTAGCAATCTCTGGATTACTTCCAGTGCCATGAGTGAGTATCGAAATAGGAGGTTAGTCCAGATGAATGTGTGGCTGGAGAGATGGTGCAGGAGGGAGGGCTTTAGATTTCTGGGACATTGGGATAGTTTCTTGGGGCAGTGGGACCTGTACAAGGCAGACGGGTTGCACCTGAACTGGAATGGGACCAACATCCTTGTGGGGAGGTTTGCTAGTGTTGTTGGGGAGGGTTTAAACTAACTTGGCAGGGGGATGGAATCCTGAGAGGAGGTTCAGCAGGGGAGATGCACAGCCAAAATTAGAAGAGAGAACAAGTGAGTCAGGAAGGCATAGAAATTGTTGGCCAGTTAAGGCACAAGGGAGTTTGGCCAGGTGGGGTGGTATTTATTTTAATGCAAGGAGTCTGATGAATAAGGCAGATGAGTTGAGGGCACAAATTAACATATGGAAGTATGATGTCATTGCTGTCACAGAGACATGGTTGAGAGAGGGGCAGGATTGGCAGCTCAATACTCCAGGATATAGGATTGTCTTCAGGCAAGACAGGGGAGGAGGTAAAAGAGGAGGGGGTATCACAATATTGACCAAGGAATCAATTACAGCAGTGAGGAGAGATGTCATCTTAGAAGGCTCCTCAAATGAAGCCACATGGGTAGAACTTAAAAACAAAAAGGAACAATCACATTACTGGGAGTGTACTATAGGCCCCCAAACAGTCAGAGAGAAATAGGAGAGCAGACATGTAGGAAAATTTCAGAGAAGTGTAAAAATAATAGGATAGTAATAGTGGGGGATTCCACCTTCCCCAACATTAACTGGGTTAGTCATAGTGTGATAGGTTTAGAGGGAGCGGAATTCTTAAAATGCATCCAGGAGAGCTTTTTAAGCCAGTACGTAGAAGACAGGAGACGGTCCTGGACTTAATTTTAGGGAATGAAGCCGGGCAGGTGGTAGAGGTATCGGTGAGGGAGCATTTTGCAGATAGTGATCACAACTCTGTTAGATTCAAGGTTGTTATGGAAAAGGACAAGGAAGGGCCAGAAATCAGAGTTCTAAATTGGGGGAAGGCTGATTTTAATAAGATCAGATATGATTTGGCCAGAGTGGACTGGGAGCAGCTACTTTTAGGTAAATCTGCGTCAGAGCAGTGGGACTCATTCAAGAAGGAAATAGGGAGAGTACGGGGCCAACATATTCCAGTAAAGACAAAGGGTGGGACCAACAAATCCAGGGAACCCTGGATGTCGAGGGATATACAGGATTGGATAAAGAGAAAAAGGGAGGCTTATGGCAGATACCGAGGGCTCAAAACAGCGGAAGCCCGAGGGGAGTATAGAATGTGTAGGGGGGAACTTATAAAGGAAATTAGGAGGGCAAAAAGGGGGTATGAAGAAACATTGGCAGGTAAAATAAAGGAAAATCCAAAATTATTTTACAAGTACATTAAAAGTAAGAGGATAACTAGGGAAAGAGTAGGGCCCATTCAGGATCATAGTGGTAATTAGTGTGCGGAGCTGGAAGATGTAGATAGGGTTCTAAATGAATACTTTGTGTTGGTATTCAAAAGTGAGAGGGACGATGTGGATATGGATATCAGGCAGAAGGACTGTGATATAATATTAAAAATTAGCAAAGAAAGGGAGGAGGTTCTAAGTGGTCTGGCAGGCTTAAAAGTAGATAACTCTCCAGGCCCGGATGATATGTATCCCAGGCTGTTGGGTGAGGCAAGGGAGGAGATAGCAGGGGCACTGGCAATAATTTTCAATACCTCTCTGGCCACAGGAGAGGTGCCAGAGGACTGGAGGACAGCCAATGTGGTACCATTGTTCAAGGTAAGGATAAACCAGGGGACTACAGGCCAGTCAGTCTAACCTCAGGGGTGGGGAAACTATTGGAAGCAATTCTGAGGGACAGAATTAATCTACACTTGGAGAGGCAGGGATTAATCAAGGACAGTCAGCATGGTTTTGTTAAGGGGAGGTCATGTCTGACCAATTTGATTGAATTTTTCGAAGAGGAGACCAGGTGTGTAGATGAGGGCAATGCATTTGACGTAGTCTACTTAGACTTCAGCAAGGCTTTTGATAAGGTCCTGCATGGGAGACTGATAACGAAGGTAAGAGCCCATGGGATCCAAGGCAATTTGGCAAATTGGATCCAGAATTGGCTGAGTGGCAGGAAGCAGAGAGTGATGGTCGAGGGGTGTTTTTGTGACTGGGTGCCTGCGTCCAGTGGGATTCCACAGGGATCGGTGTTGGGTCCCTTGCTGTTTGTGGTATATATAAATGATTTAGACTTGAATGTAGGAGGGTTGATCAGTAAGTTCACGGATGACACAAAATTTGGTGGGGTGGTAAATAGTGAGGAAGATAGCCTTACAGATTAATTATTAATTAATTAATTAATAAGATAGATTACAGGAGGATATAGACGGGCTGGTCAGATGGGCTGATCAGTGACAAATGGAATTTAATCCGGATAAGTGTGAGGTGATGCACTTGGGCAGGACAAACAAGGCACGGGAATACATGATGAATGGTAGGACTCTGGTAAGTACCAAGGATCAGAGGGACCTTGGTGTGCATGTCCACCGGTCCCTTAAGGTATCAGGACAGGTTGATAAGGTGGTTAAGAAGGTATATGGGATACTTGCCTTTATTAACCGAGGCATAGAATATAAGAGCAGGGTGGTTATGCTGGAACTGTATAAAATGCTGGTTAGGCCACAGCTAGAGTATTGTGTGTAGTTCTGGAATCTGCATTATAGGAAGGATGTGATTGCACTAGAGAGTGTGCAGAGGAGATTTACCAGGATGTTGCCTGGGCTGGAGAGTTTTAGTTATGAGGAGAGTTTGGATAGACTGGGGTTATTTTCCCTGGAGCAGAGGAGATTGAGGGGGGAACATGATTGAGGTGTATAAAATTATGATGAGCATAGAAAGGGTAGGTAGGAAGGAACTTTTTCCCTTGTGGAGGGGTCAATAACCAGGGGCCTATATTTAAGGAAAGGGGCAGGAGGTTTAGAGGGGATGTGAGGAAGGATTTTTTCACCCAGAGGGTGGTGGTATCTGGAACTCACTGCCTGAAAGGGTGGTAGAGGCAGAAACCCTCATAACATTTAAGAAGTATTTGGATGTGCACTTGCGATGCCATGGCATACAAGGCTATGGGCCTAGTGCTGGAAAATGGGATTACAATAGTTAGGTACTTGTTTGACCGGCGCAGACTCGATGGGCTGAAGGGCCTTTTTCTGCACTGTAGACCCCTATGACCCTATGACTCTATGACACCTCCTTGCCACACTGGGACATGCTGTACTTGTGCTTTACTGTCTGTAGGTAGAGGGGCTGCACTGTCGTTGAGCCACAACAGAACACACAATGACTTATTTCTCTGCTCTCCAGATGCTCAGCTGTTTGGAGCACATGTACGAGAGCCTGGGTCTCATCAAAGATTTCAACATCAACCCCATCACACTGAAGAGGTGGCTGGTAAGGGTCTACTGACAGAGAGCACAGAGGGACTGCTGCACTGTCAGAGGGTCAGTACTGAGGGAGCGCTGCACTGTCAGAGGTTCAGCACTGAGGGAGTGCTACACTGTCAGAGGGTCAGTACTGAGGGAGTGCTGCACTGTCAGAGGGTCAGCACTGAAGGAGTGCTACACTGTCAGAGGGCCAGTACTGAGGGAGTGCTACACTGTCAGAGGGTCAGTACTGAGGGATGCTGCACTGACAGAGGGTCAGTACTGAGGAAGTGCTGCATTGTCAGAGGGTCAGCACTGAGGGAGTGCCGCACTGTCAGAGGGTCAGTACTGAGGGAGTGCTGCACTGTCGGAGGGTCAGTACAGAGGGAGTGCTGCACTGTCAGAGGGTCAGAACTGAGGGCATGCTGCACTGCCAGAGGGTCAGTACTGAGGGAGCGCTGCACTGTCAGAGGGACAGTACTGAGGAAGTGCTGCACTGCTGGAGGGTCAATACTTAGGGATGGCTGCACTGTCGGAGGGTCATTACTGAGGGAATGTTGCAGTGCCAGAGGGACAGTCTTATGACCCAGAAGTTGGTAAAACTGAGTTAATTAAAAATCCCAGAGGGAAACTTTAAACAACTGTCATAACCTATATCTTTAACTGTTATGTTTGAGATGCAGCTCTAAATTCAAGAATCAGACCACTAGTTCTCAAGTGGTTTTATATTAACCTAAATGAAACATTTTATTAAGTTACAATATATTAAACATATACACATGGCTACAAATTACTACGATCATAACTTTTAACAAATTCCTGAACTAATCTTCACTAAGGCAACATTAACCAATAAACTTTAACCAGACACCAGGCAAAGCATTTTCACCTTACAAATTCTAAATGAGATTCCTTTCACTTTGGTTCCTGTGGTGACAGTTGTAGACTTACAGCTACTTTGATCTTACATTGCCTCTGCCCTGCACACACAAAATTGCTGTCTGTTATAATCAACACAGCTCATTGAATGTAAATTCTCATTGTATCACCAACCTCTTTGATCCCACCTCTTCTAACAATATAACCCCTTTCATAGTACCAGTTTCATTAGTAATATAAACACATTGCTTGGTCTCTGCTAGCTAGGGGCCAGATTTCACCCCACTTCTTGAATGCTCTATTCAGAAAAATACAAATATACTCTACCTCTCTTACATCTCAAAACTAGTACACATCAAAGTGCCCAGACTACCAGACTAGCTGGCTTTAATTCAATTAAGACACACCCACAGGCTAAACCTCTATTTAAAAAATAATAACTTTCAATAACACTACATACATTAATAGTTTCATGAGATCTCCTGCCTATCGAAAACTAAACCCTCATAATTCTAAAAGACGGCTTCATTTTAATAATCCATCTCACACTATCTCCTATACTTATCACACTATTACATTACCAGATGCCTGTATTAACATAACAATATATACACACGAGTCCTTGTATCAACAGAAATCGCTCCAGTTCAGTCTCCAGGTTTTTTTTAAATGTCCTATTTTCCTTTAAGCTTCAAACTCTTGATAACGTATCTGCGAACAGGTTTTCTCTTCCGGCAATATGAATAATAGGTAGATTAAATGGTTGTAATAGTAGAACAGCCTTGCACTTTTGTCTCAGAATTTGTCCAAAACTTCAAAGATTTATGGTCTGTTTAAACAATTGTTTCAGATGAATTGTTAACAATTGCAGTTGTTTTCCAGATCATTGCTCGCTCACTAAACCTATCCATATCTTTTTGTAGCATCCTTATGTCTTCTTAACAACCTACTTTCATATTTATCTTTGTGTCATCAGCAAAATTGGCAGCCATCCCATCCATCCATTCAGCAAAGTAATTTATGTAAATTGTAAGAACTTGAGGTCCCAGCACTGATCCCTGTGGCATATACTCGTTATATCTTGCCAACCTGAAAAAGACCCGTTTATGCCTACTCTCTGCTTCCTGTTAGCCAGCCAATCTTCTATCCATGCCAATGCTACCCCTTACACTATGAGCTTTTATTTTCTGCAATAACCTTTGGTGTGGCACTTTATCAAATGCCTTCTGGAAATATAAGTACAGTACGTCTACCAATTCCCCTTTATCCACAGCACATTACTTCCTCAAAGAACTCCAATAAGTTGGTTAAACACAAGTTCCCTTTCACAAAACCATGTTAAATCTGTCTGATGACCCTCAGCTTATCCAAATGCCCTGCTATAACTTTTTCATAATAGGTTCTAACATTTTCCCAAGGACAGATGTTAAGCTAACTGGCCTTTAGTTTCCCGCTTTCTGTCTCGCTCCCTTTTGGAATAATGGAATTACATTTGCTATCTTCCAATCTAATGGGTCCTTCTCCAAATCTAGGGAGTTTTGAAAAATTAAAACCATTAAATGCATCAACTATCTCACTGGACACTTCTTTTAAGACGCTAGGATGAAGTCCATCAGGACTCGGGCTCTTGTCAGCCCACAGCTCCAACAACTTACTCAGTATCACTCTAGTGTCTGTAATTTTCCTGACTTCCTTCCCCACTTGCATTTCCTGGTTTATAACTGCTTCTGGGATGTTACTTGTATCCTATACAGTGAAAACTGATGCAAAATAACTGTTCAATTCATCTGCCATCTCCTTATTTTCCAGTAGCAATTCTCCAGACTCACTTCTTTAGGACCAATCCTCACTTTGTTAACTCGATTCTTTTTAAAATATTTATAAAAGCTCTTACGATCTGTTTTTATATTTCTGACTAGGTTTCTCTCATACTCTAATTTTTCCCTCCTTATTAGTCATTCTATGCTGTTCCATATATTCTGTCCCAATCTTCTGACCTGTCATGTGCCTTTGTTTATTATATGCTTTTCCTTTAAGTTTGATACTATCTTTAACCTTTCTAGTTAACCACGGATGTTGTGTCCTTCCCTTGGACTTTTTCTTACTCGTTGGAATGTATCTATTCTGTGTATTCTGAAATATCGCCTCAAATATTAGCCGTCGCATCTCTATTGGCCTATCCCTTAACCTAATTTGCCAATTCACTTTTGCCAGCTCAGCTTTAATGCCCTCATATTTGACCTTATTTAAGTTTTAAAACATAAGTCTCAGACCCACACCTCTCTCCCTCAAACTAAATGTAAAATTTAATCAAATTATGGTCGCTGCTAATCCGTGTGTCAAGGGGTACAGGAGCTGGTACATGGTACAGGGAACTGGGAGCTCCCTGTGACTCCAGTTTAACCTGGATGCCATTTTCCTTTTTAAAGCTCTGCATTCAGGGAGAATTACCGGAACAATCCATTCCACAATTTCCGGCACTGTTTCTGTGTGACCCAGATGATGTACAGCATGATCTGTTTTTGCAATCTGCAGGTTAGTGACACAGGATGGGAGGGTCACATGGGGAGAGGAGGGAGGGTCACATGGGGAGAGGAGGGAGGGTCACATGGGAAGAGGAGGGAGGGTCACATGGGGAGAGGAGGGAGGGTCACATGGGGAGAGGAGGGGAGGGTCACACTGGGGAGAGGAGGGAGGGTCACATGGGGAGAGGAGGGAGGGTCACATGGGGAGAGGAAGGATGGTCACAGGGGAGGGAGACAGGGAGGGGGAGGGTCAGAGGAGGGGGGGAGGGGAGTCACATGGGGGAGGGGAGGGGGAGGGTCAAGGGGAGGTGGGTCACACGGGGAAGGGCAGGGAGAGTCAGAGGTAAAGGGGGAGGAGGGTCAGACGAGGACGGGGAGGGGCAGGGAGAGGGTCACAGGGGGAGGGGAAGGGGGAGGGGGGTCACACTGGGAGGGGGAGGGGGGAGGGTCACAGTGGGGGGGGGGAAGCTGTTTTGCTCCGAGCAGTAGTTGATGGGATAACTGTCTGTTCCAGGAGAAGTTCACTCCGCTCGATATCCTGATCCTGATGAGTGCGGCCATCTGTCATGACCTGGATCACCCGGGGTACAACAACACGTGAGTCCCTTCACCTCCCCACCCCCTCCGTCCTGCCCTCCCCACCCCCTCCATCCTGCCCTCCCCACCCCCCTCCGTCCTACCCTCCCCCACCCCCTCCCGTCCTGCCCTCCCCACCCCCTCCATCCTGCCCTCCCCCCTCCATCCTGCCCTCCCCACCCCCTCCGTCCTACCCTCCCCACCCCCCCCTCCGTCCTGCCCTCCCCACCCCCCTCCGTCCTGCCCTCCTCACCCCCCTCCATCCTGCCCTCCCCCCCTCCATCCCTGCCCTCCCCACCCCCTCCATCCTCCCTCCCCACCATCTCCATCCTGCCCTCCCCCACCCCCCTCCATCCTCCCTCCCCACCCCCCTCCGTCCTGCCCTCCCCCACCCCCCTCCATCCTGCCCTCCCCCCCCTCCATCCTACCTCCCCCACCCCCCTCCATCCTGCCCTCCCCACCCCCTCCATCCTGCCCTCCCCACCCCCTCCATCCTGCCCTCCCCCCTCCGTCCTGCCCTCGCCACCCCCTCCATCCTGCCCTCCCCCCTCCATCCTGCCCTCCCCCCTCCATCCTGCCCTGCCCACCCCCCTCCATCCTCCCTCCCCACCCCCTCCGTCCTGCCCTCCCCACCCCCTCCGTCCTACCTCCCCACCCCCCCCTCCATCCTACCTCCCCACCCCCTCCGTCCTACCTCCCCACCCCCTCCGTCCTGCCCTCCCCACCCCCTCCGTCCTACCTCCCCACCCCCTCCATCCTGCCCTCCCCCCTCCGTCCTACCTCCCCACCCCCTCCATCCTGCCCCCTCCCCACCCCCTCCATCCTCCCCTCCCCCACCCCCTCCATCCTACCCTCCCCCCCTCCATCCTGCCCTCCCCCCTCCGTCCCTGCCCTCCCCCACCCCCCCTCCATCCTACCTCCCCACCCCCTCCATCCTATCCTCCCCCCTCCATCCTGCCTTCCCCACTCCCTCCATCCTGCCCTCCCCCCCTCCATCCTGCCCTCCCCCCCTCCGTCCTGCCCTCCCCACCCCCTCCATCCTGCCCTCCCCACCCCCTCCCTCCTACCCTCCCCACCCCCTCTGTCCTGCCCTCGCCACCCCCCTCCATCCTACCCTCCCCCCTCCTTCCTGCCCTCGCCACCCCCCTCCATCCTGCCCTCCCCCCTCCATCCTGCCCTCCCCACCCCCTCCATCCTGCCCTGCCCACCCCCTCCATCCTCCCTCCTCACCCCCCTCCGTCCTGCCCTCCCCACCTCTCCGTCCTACCCTCCCCCACCCCCTCCGTCCTGCCCTCCCCACCCCCTCCGTCCTACCTCCCCACCCCCTCCGTCCTGCCCTCCCCACCCCCCTCCGTCCTACCTCCCCACCCCCTCCATCCTGCCCTCCCCACCCCCTCCATCCTGCCCTCCCCACCCCCTCCATCCTACCATCCCCCCTCCATCCTGCCCTCCCCCCTCCGTCCTACCTCCCCACCCCCTCCATCCTGCCCTCCCCACCCCCTCCATCCTCCCTCCCCACCCCCTCCATCCTACCTCCCCCCCTCCATCCTGCCCTCCCCCCTCCGTCCTGCCCTCCCCACCCCCTCCATCCTACCTCCCCCACCCCCCTCCATCCTACCCTCCCCCCCTCCATCCTGCCCTCCCCCACCTCCCTCCATCCTGCCCCTCCCCCCTTCATCCTGCCCTCCCCCCCTCCGTCCTGCCCTCCCCATCCCCTCCATCCTGCCCTCCCCCACCCCCTCCGTCCTGCCCTCCCCCACCCCCCTCCGTCCTGCCCTCGCCACCCCCTCCGTCCTGCCCTCCCCACCCCCCCTCCGTCCCTGCCCTCCCCACCCCCTCCGTCCTGCCCTCACCACCCCCCTCCATCCTGCCCTCGCCACCCCCTCCATCCTGCCCTCCCCACCCCCTCCATCCTGCCCTCCCCACCCCCTCCATCCTGCCCTCCCCACCCCCTCCCTCCTGCCCTCCCCACCCCCTCCGTCCTGCCCTCCCCACCCACTCCGTCCTGCCCTCGCCACCCCTTCCATCCTACCCTCCCCCCTCCTTCCTGCCCTCCCCACCCCCTCCATCCTGCCCTCCCCACCCCCTCCATCCTGCCCTCCCCACCCTCCACCTGCCCTCCCCACCCCCCTCCGTCCTACCCTCCACTCCCCCTCCGTCCTGCCCTCCCCCACCCCCCTCCATCCTGCCCTCCCCACCACCCTCCGTCCTACCCTCCCCACCCCCTCCGTCCTGCCCTCCCCACCCCCTCCGTCCTGCCCTCGCCACCCCCTCCATCCTACCCTCCCCCCTCCTTCCTGCCCTCCCCACCCCCTTCATCCTGCCCTCCCCACCCCCTCCATCCTGTCCTCCCCCACCCCCTCCATCCTGCCCTCCCCACCCCCTCCGTCCTACCCCTCCACTCCCCCTCTGTCCTGCCCTCCCCACCCCCTCCATCCTGCCCTCCCCACCCCCTCCGTCCTACCCTCCACTCCCCCTCTGTCCTGCCCTACCCTTCCCTCCCCTGGCCTCAATCTGCCCTCCCCTCCCTCCCCACCCTCAGTCTGGGTCACTCGGTGGTCTCAGTGTCAGGCACTGGGTAACTATCCCACAGGAACTCCATTACTCACTCTGTGTTTCTCTTTCAACACAGTTACCAAATAAACGCTCGCACTGACCTCGCTGTCCGATACAACGATATCTCACCCCTGGAGAATCATCATTGTGCCATCGCATTCCAAATCTACTCCCAGCCTGAGTGTAACATCTTCAGCAACACCGAGCCAGAGATCTTCAAACAAATTCGTCAGGTGAGCTACATGGGTAAGGGAAGAGGTTAGGCTAGAGAGAGAGAGAGAGAGACAGAGAGACAGAGAGAGAGAGAGATAGAGAGAGAGAGATAGAGACAGAGAGATAGAGAGAGAGAGAGATAGAGAGAGAGAAATAGAGACAGAGAGACAGAGAAAGAGAGACAGAGAGACACAGAGAGAGAGAGAGAAACATAGAGAGAGAGATAAAAAAACAGAGAGACAGAGACAGAGAGACAGAGAGAGAGAGATAGAGAGACCGAGAGAGACAGAGGGAGAGAGACAGAGAGAGAGACAGAGAGAGAGAGGCAGAGAGAGAAGGAGACAGGCAGACAGCCAGACAGACAGAGAGAGAAAGAGAGACAGAGAGAGAGACACACACAAACAGACAGATAGACAGAGAGAGGGGGCCAGAGAGGGAGAGAGAGAGAGAAAGAGAAAGACCGAGAGAGAAAGGTAGACAGACAGACAGACAAACAGAGAGAGAGAGAGACACAGAGAGAGTGATAGATAGAGAGAGAAATAACAAGAGAGAGGCAGACAGACAGAGAGAGACAGACAGACAGACACAAAGAGAGAGAGAGACAGAGAGAGTGACAGAGAGACAGAGACAGAGAGATAGAGACGGAGAGACAGAGAGAGAAACTCTCAGGCAGAAAAACAGCGAGAGAAAGACAGACAGACAGATGGACGGACAGACAAAGAGAGAGAGAGAGAGACAGGGAGAATGACAGAGAGTGAGATAGGACAGACAGGCAGAGAGAGAGAGACACACAGGCAGAGAGAGAGAGAGATGCACAGACAGACAGAGAGAGACAGACAGACATATAGAGAGAGACAGACAGACATATAGAGAGACATAGAAAGAGAGAGAGAGAGGCAGAGAGAGTGAGAGACAGAGTGAGACAGAGAGGGACAGGGAGAGGGAGATAGAGGGATTTCCAGCTCCTAACCAGTGATCTGCTTCATTAGATGAACATAGAGAAGAGGCCATTTCTGTCCCCTCAAGTCTCTTCTGTAATTTAATAGGATCACAGCTGATCTGTGACCTAACTCTATATTCCTGCCTTTCCTCATATCCACAATACCTCAGGATAATAAAAATCTATCAGTCTCAGATTTAAAATCAACAATTGATCTCAGATCAATAGCATTTGTAGAATAGAGTTCCAAACTTTTACCACCTATTGTCTGCCTGGGGGGTGGGGGGTGGGGGGGCGGGACCCAGGGGGCGGGGTGGGGGCGGGGGCCAGGGGTGGGGGGTGGGGGTGGGGCCTGGGGCGGGGCTCAGGGCGGGGCGGGGCCAGGGGCGGGGCCCACTCGCCAACGTGTAAAATGACACGGGATGATGTCGGGCGGGACTCCCGACGTTGCCCTGCGTCATTTCCATTTTCAGGTGGGTGGGGGTACAGCCGAATCAGCTGTGCACCCGCTGACCTGTCAACGGCCCTATTGAGGCCATTTAAAAGCTAATTGAAGTGCCTAAAGGGACCCTGCCCGTCCAACCTTAAGGCTGGCGGGAGGCCGGGAGACCTGGCGGGAATTAGAAAAAGCATCAGACCTCATCCACAGGCGGATGGGGTTTCATGAGGGTTTTTAAAAATTTAATAAATGTTTAATTAAAAGTGATGGACATGTCCCAACTTATGCGATAGTGTCACATGAGGGGACATGTCAGGGAAATTTTATTTTTCTATATTTCAGATTTTTGAATTTGGCGCCGATCTCCCTGAGGCAGCACTTAGCCTCATGGGGATGAATGCGCTCCTTCAGCGCACTGCCGGCTTAGGGAATGTCCCCCCCCCAACCCACCGGCCCCCTGCACAGGGGAGTGCATAGCTTAATTGGCCCACCCACGTAAAATGGCAGCGAGGCCACTCCTGCACTTCCCTCTCAAGGGGGGGGAATATTCTTCCCTAAATGATGCACAGTGACATCAGGGCGCACGCTGAGTGTCACGCCTTGTCATTTTACAACCAACGGATCAGATCTAAGCTCTGCAGTCCTGCCACATCCAGTCGTGAATGGTGGTGGACAATTAAACCAACTCACTGGAGGAGGAGGCTCCACAAATATCCCCATCCTCAATGATGGAGGAGCCCAGCACATCAGTGCAAAAGATAAGGCTGCAGTATTTGCTGCAATCTTAAGCCTAAAGTGCCAAGTGGATAATCCATCTCGGCCTCCTCCAGAGGTCCCCAGCATCACAGATGCCAGTCTTCAGCCAATGCGATTCACTCCACGTGATATCAAGAAATGGCTGAAGGCACTGGATACTGCAAAGGCTCTGGGGCCCTGACAATATTCCGGCAGTAGTACTGAAAAACCTGTCCTTCTAGATGGTAGTGGTTGTGGGTTTGGAAGGTGCTGTGTAAGGAGTCTTGGTGAATTCCTGCAGTGCATCTTGTAGATGATACACACTGCTGCTACTGTGTGTCGGTGGTGGATGGAGTGAATGATGGAGGGTGTGGCAAGCTTTGGAACACAAGGTCTGCAGAGGACATGGGAACACCACCACCTGGAAGTTCCCCTCCAAGTCACTCACCATCCTGACTTGGAAATATATCGCCGTTCCTTCACTGTCACTGGGTCAAAATCCTGAAACTCCTAACAGCACTGTGGGTGTACCTACACCACAGGGACTGCAGCAGTTCAAGAAGTCAGCTCACCATCACCTTCTCAAGGGCAACTAGGGATGGGTAATGAATGCTGGCCCAGCCAGCGACACCCACATCCTGTGAATGAATTTTAAAAAGTTATCATTCTAAGGCCAGGATTTTCCGGTCATTGCGTGGGCTCGATGGAGGCAAATGGGAAAGTACGTGACTCTGAACGCCACCCCGTGATTGGCCTCGTCCGCCATTTCATACTGGCTGGCCAATTAACAACAGGGCGCTTTGCGCTCAGCGCTGCCTGTGTGTGGGCTGGGGGGAGGAAGGTGAGCGGGGAAATTCACGCTGGTGCCCGGGTGTGCACTGTACGATCTCTCGGAGACACAGAGCTGTTCCACGGAGCTGAAGGTTTTTGAAAATGAAAAATTAAGAATTTTAAAATGTTAATAACATTTCCCCTCATGTCAATCTGTCACATGAGCTGGGACAACTCTCAAATTAGTTTGAAAACTTGTTTCTTTTGTTAAATCACTAAGCGAAACCTCACCCGCCCATGGATGAGGTTACACACAAAAAATGCAAAGGCTGCTTGGCCTTTTTTCCTGCCCGCCAGCCATAATCACTCAAAATGTGGTGGGACTGCACGTTGACATCTGGACACTCACCCAACATCATCTTCCACTCATTCAGGCCGGGTGCCTGTCACCCAATGAGTGCAATATTCTGCCCTGGGATTAGTGACTTGATCTCAGGTTTCTTTCATGTCAAAATTCAGCTTGCTCATGTAAACATATGAACATCCAAACCAGGAGCAGGAGTAGACCATTCGGCCCCTCAATCCTACTCCGCCATTCAATAAGGTCATGGCTGATCTGACTGTAACCTTAACCGTGCAATCCTGTCTACCCCAATAACCTTTGTGACAGCAGCAACCTCAGCCCCTATCTTTTTCCAGGTCAGTTCCAGGATGACCCTGAGCTAGATTTTACTAGCATAGGAGATCAAAGTGACTGCACTGTGAATTCTGCACTGTTTCAGACCACCATTCTTTGGAAGAGAGATAAAGGTGGAATCTGGTCAGTCCTCCCTTGCAAAAAAAGGCCAATATGCCATTAACTTGGCAAATTACTTGCTGTACCTGCACGCTAACTTTCTGTGATTTTTGTACCAGCGCACCCCAGACCCCCCTGTACTGTGGCATTCTCTAGTCTCCCTCCATCTAATATTCTGCTTTTTTATTCTTCCTTCTGAAATGGACAACATCACATTTTCTCACCTTATACTCCATTCGCCCCATTTTTTCCTGCTCACTTAACCATTCTGTAACTCTTTGTAACCTCCTCACAACTTTATTTCCTTTGCTTTTCTATCATCAGCAAATTTGGCTACAAAAGAGTCTGTCCCTTCATCCAAGTCATTAGCATAGATCATTAATAATTGTGGCCCCAGGACTGACCCCTGTGGCACTCCACTAGTTACAGCTTGCCAACCTGAAAATGACTCATTTGATGTGGCACCTCATTCTCCTAGCTTGCTACATCCTCAAAGAACTCTAGTAAATTTGTCAAACGTGGTTTCCTTTTCATAAAGCCTGATTGGATTAAGATTTTCGAAGTGTCCTGCTACTACCACCTTAATGGATTCGAGCATTTTCCCAATATCAGATGTTAGACTAACTGGCCAGTAGTCTCCTGCTTTCTATCTCCCCCTGTTTCTTGAATAGTGGTGTTACATTTGTGGTTTCCCAATCCACTGGGACCTTTTCAGAATCTGGGGAATTTCGGTAGTATGCAGCAATACATCCACCATCTCTGCAGCCACTTCCATTAAGACCCTTGGATGCAGGCCATCAGGTCCTGGAGACTTGTCAGCCTTTAGTCCCAGTAGCTTTCCTCATACTTTTTCTGTAGTGAACATAACCAGGTTTCCCTCTCCCTTTTGCCCCCTGCTTTTCTGTTATTTTTGGGATGCTTTTTTGTGTCTTCTACTGTGATGACAGACACAGTATCCTTGCCCAAATTCTCTGCCATTTCCTTGTTTCCCGTTATTAATTCCCCAGTGTCACCCTGTAAGGAACCAAAGTTCACTTTGCTACTGTTCTCTCTTTTTTAAATGTTATTCATTCATGGGGTGAGGGAGTCATTGGCTTGACCAGCATTTATTGCCCTTGAGAAGGTAGTGCTGAGCTGCCATCTTGAACCACTGCAGTCCAGGTATTTGTAGAAGCTTTTACTGTCGGTTTTTATATTTCTTGCTCATTTTCTCTCAAACTCCAATTTCTCATTCTATTATTTTTTTAGTCATCCTTTGCTGGTTTCTAAAAATTTCCCAATCTTCTGGCCTACCACTAATCTTCACAGTATTGTAAACATGTTTCAAATTTGATACTGCTCTTGACTTTAATAGTTAGCTGCAGATGGTCCATCCGTCTCATGGAGTCTGTCTTTCTCAATGGAATATATCTTTGAGGGTTATGAACTATCTCTCCAGCTGCTTGGCACTGCTCCTTTTCCATCTTATCTTTTGACCTATTTTCCCACTCCACTTTAGCTAATGCCGCCTAGTTTTAGACATTAGTTTCAGACCTCAACCTTCTCTGTCTTAAACTGAATGTAGAATTCTATTATGATCACTCTTACCAAGAGGATCCTTTACCATCAATTCTCATCTGCCTCATAACACATTACTAGGACTAAAATAGCCTGTTCCTTAGTTGGTTCCAGAACTCATTGTTCTAAGGAACTGTCCCAAATATACTGGATGAACTCATCTTCCAGGCTACCTTTGCAATTAAGATTAAAATTTCCCACAATTATTGCCTTTCCTTGTACCTGTCCTACAGTGCAGCTACGGTCAGGGGACTTATAAACTACTCCCACCAGTGCCTTTTCTCCTTTGCTATTTCTTATATCCATCCAAACTGATCTCATTTTGATCCTCTGAGTCAAGATCACTTCTCATTATTGTACTGATCTCTCATCATTTATTTACAGAGATACCCCACCTCCTTTCTCCCTCCTCTTGTCTTTCTGAAATGTCAAATACCCTTGAATGTTCAGGTCCCAGTCACGGTCACTTTGCAACCATGTCTGTAATGGCTAACATATCGTACCCATTTATTTCTATTTGTGCTATCAATTCATCCATCTTGTTATGAATGCTGTCAGCATTTAGGTAAAGGGCCTTTAATTCTGTCTTTTTACTATTTTTCCCTGATCAGAATCACAGAATCACAGAATCACAGTGCAGAAGAGGCCCTTCGGCCCATCGAGTCTGCACCGACACGTGAGAAACACCTGACCTACCTACCTAATCCCATTTACCATCACTTGGCCCATAGCCTTGAATGTTATGATGTGCCAAGTGCTCATCCAGGTACTTTTTAAAGGATGTGAGGCAACCCGCCTCCACCACCCTCCCAGGCAGTGCATTCCAGACCCTCACCACCCTCTGGGTAAAAAAGTTTTTCCTCACATCTCCCCTAAACCTCCTGCCCCTCACCTTGAATTTATATCCCCCTTGTGATTGACCCTTCAACTAAGGGGAACAGCTGCTCCCTATCCACCCTGTCCATGCCCCTCATAATCTTGTACACCTCCATCAGGTCGCCCCTCAGTCTTCTCTTCTCCAACAAAAACAACCCAAGTCTATCCAACCTCTCTTCATAACTTAAATGTTTCATCCCAGGCAATATCCTGGTGAATCTCCTCTGCACCCCCTCCAGTGAAATCACATCCTTCCTATAATGTGGTGACCAGAACTGCACACAGTACTCCAGCTGTGGCCTCACTAAGGTTCTCTACAACTCCAACATGATCTCCCTACTTTTGTAATCTATGCCTCAATTGATAAAGGCAAGTGTCCCATATGCCTTTTTCACCACCCCACTAACATGCCCCTCCACCTTCAGAGATCTATGGACACACACAAGGTCCCTTTGTTCCTCAGAACTTCCTAGTGTCATGCCGTTCATTGAATACTTCCTTGTCAAATTACTCCTTCCAAAGTGTATCACCTCACACTTTTCAGGGTTAAATTCCATCTGCCACTTACCGGCCCATTTGACCATCCCGTCTATATCTTCCTGTAGCCCAAGACACTCAACTGCACTCTGTTTGTCTGCTCTGTCCCTCCCTATCGCATTCCGATTACCATCGCCTGCACTGTTACCCTACACGATTGCCATGTATTTTCTCTTTAAATTTCCAAATGCCCCCTAGTTATATGATCTGCAGCAGACTGGTTCCAGCGGTGCTGCTGCCTGTGCCCATCGATCAAAACCCATTCCTCCCACAGCCTTTGATACACACATTCTACTCTCTGAATTTATTTACCCTTTGCCACTTTGCTCATGACTCAGTAATCCAGAGATTATTACCTTTGAGGTTCTGCTTTTTAATTTAGTTCTGAGCTGTTCATACTCCCTATGCAGAGCCTCCTTCCTAGTTCTCCCTGTGTCATTGGTACCCACATGGACCACCACAGCTGGATCCTCCCCACCCCCACTGCAAGTTCAAACCCCTCTCCCGCCTGAGGAGATGTCCCTAACCCGGACACCTGATAGGCAGCACAGCCTTTGTGACTCACACTCTCAGTTGCAAAGAGCAGTTCCTATTCCCCTAACTGTACTGTCCCCCACTAAAACTACATTCCTTTTTACTGCCACACTTGAATAGCCCCTGCACCATGATGTCATCCTCTCTGCAGCTGCCCCTGTTCCCCTCCACTCAGGCCTCAAACCTGTGCAGGGTCTGAGGCTCTTCCATTGCTACCATCTCAATCCCCACAGCTGCCTGTCTCACAGTCACACACTCTCCCATCTGACCACTAACTAAATCCAGGTAACTTGCCCCTCCCTGAGGAATTGCAGTGTCCAAGGTCAGACTCCAGCTCAATCCAGAGCCAAAGTTCCTCCAGCTGCAAACACTTTCTGCAGATGTGGATCACATTGGTAAGCACCAACCCTGACATACTACAGCATCACCTGCCCTGCTTATCTTTATTTTGTCAAGAGGGCCAGATTTTCTGGTCTCTGGGTGGTTGGACTCTGGAGATACTCTGCCAGATGTGTTGGAGGAGCCCTCAGAAGCCCCAAACCAAAGCCTCCACAGTAATTGCCTGGAAAGTTTAAACTTCCAATAGGCAATTCTCCTGCTCCCTGGGACCATTTGAAAAAATCTCCAATTCTGAGTTAGATTAAAAACTTCGGAGGTTCCAACTCACTGATCAGAATAGTTACCCAGGAAACGTTAGACAGGAGAAAGCCTGTTTAAATATTGGGTAACTATACAACTGACATCAGCCTACTTCCCACAGATCTCTCTCCAGTGATCCCTGGGTTAGAGAGAGGGGTAATCAACCAGGGTTCCTGCTCCTGATCACTGTCCAGTGATCCCTGGGTTAGAGAGAGAGAGAGAGAGGGAATCAGCCAGGGTTCCTGCTCCTGATCACTGTCCAGTGATCCCTGGGTTAGAGAGAGAGAGAGAGAGAGGGAATCAGCCAGGGTTCCTGCTCCTGATCACTGTCCAGTGTTCCCTGGGTTAGAGAGAGGGGGTGGGGACATGAGTGACGATGTGGACATGTGCCAGGCAGCCTTTTGGCCTGTATCCCAGCTCAGAGTTAGCTTGGTCAGGAGCAGAAAGGGGAGAATGCACTCAGAGAACTTCCCTTGATGGAGTCTCAACCGACTGAGCATTTGTCTGTTGTTTATGTGCCTCTTTCAGGGGATTATCAATCTGATCCTGGCGACTGACATGGCGAGACATGGCGAGATCCTCGACTCCTTCAAACAGAAAGTCGACAACTTTGATTTCTCTAATGAGGAAGATGTGACCTGTGTAAGCATCGATCTGAGACGATTAATAACATCAAATATACGGGATCCTTTCAATTGTGACAGAAAATAAAGTAGCAAAGAAGTTTATATGAAACTGTTTCTAAAATGCTGGTTATCCCTCAGCTGGAGCATTGTTTCCAGTTCTGGGCTGTGCACTGTAGGGAGGATAGCGAGGCTGTGGAGAGGCTGTGGTGGAGATTCACCAGAACAGGACCAGGAATGAGGGAGTTCAGTTAATTTGGAGAGACTGGAAAAGCTGGGATTGTTCTCTTTAGAGCAGAGCAGGTTAAGGGAAGATTTAATAGAGGTGTTCAGAATGATGAGGAGTTTTGATAAAATAAATGAGGAGAAACTGTTTCCACTGGCAGGAGGATCAGTGATCAGAGAACACGGATTTTACACAGATTTAACACAGATTTAACATGATTGGCAAATGAACCAGGGAGAACATGAGAATTTGTTTTCGCCCAGTGTATTGTGATCGGGAAGGTGCTGCCTGTTAGTGCTCTGGAAGTGGATTCAATAGTAACTTTCAAAAGGGGAATTGAATAGTACTTCAAAAGGAAACATTTGCAGAGTTATGGGGTAAGAGTGGGGAATTTATTGGCTAGCTTGTTCAAAGACCCAGCACAGACAATTGGGCTGAATGGCCTCCTTCTGTGATGAATGATTCAATGATTCTCAGAGGGAGCTGGGTTTGGGGCTGGAGGAAGCTCCATCAGTCTCCCCATTCTGAAAGACGGCAGCACTGAGAACAAGTGCCAAAGGCTTCAGTCTAAAGTGCTGACTGTAACTGTGAGGAGTTGGGAATTTGGTTCAGGTGGAAATTCAGTGCAAAGGGACAAAGAGGTGCTCTTTTTTCCAGCCCCCAGTGGATGGTGAGTTTCCTTCATTGTCTCTAAGGTAGGCGAGTGCAACTTTCTATTATTTTATCTGTGTAAATTATCAACTAATTGACTAATTAAATAAATTAAGCTGGGCAGAAATGGCAGGGTTGGTGGTGTGCTGTAACTGCAGCGTGTGGAAATCTGAAATGCACTGCAATCCTGGACAAGCAGATCTACAGAACCTGTCTGCAGTTTAGGCAACTTCAGCTCCGAGTTACTAAACTGGAGGCTGAGAAACTGCGGCATGAGGGAGGGGGAAGAGTTACTTGGACATTTTGGAGGCAGTCACTGCCGTTAGATTAGGCAGAACTTTAGAGGTGGAATATGGTCAGGGACAGGAGGATGACTGTGAGTCGGGCAGGTAAAAGGATCTTCAGCCCCTGACTTTGTCCAACAGGTATGAGGTGCTTGCTACCTCTGCAGATGAGCAGACAGACCATGTCATCATGGTGAAGGATGCGATTCAAATGGGGGAAGTGAAGAGGTATGTGGTAGTGATGGGAGACAGCACAGCCAAGGGAATAGATACTGCTCTCTGCACTCAAGAGTGTGAACCTGGACAGCTGTGTTGACTGCAAGTGCCAGGGTTCAGGCCATCTGCTCAGGGCTGGAGAGGAACTTAAGAGTGGAGGGGGGGGGGATCCAGTGGCCATGGTCCATGTAGAGACCAACAACATCGGTAAGACTGGGAAAGAGACTCTGCACAGAGCAGGAGCAGCTAGGCACTACATTTAAAAACAGAATCTCAAAGAAAATAATCTCTGGATTATTATCTGAGCCACATGCAAATTGGCATAGGGTAAATAAAATTAGAGGTGAATGTGTGGCTCAAAGTCTGGTGTGGGAGAAGTGGGTTCCAGTTCGTGGGGCACTGGCACCAGCACTGGGGAAAGTGGGGGCTGTACTGTTGGGATGGTCAACACCTGAACAGTGCTGGGACCAGTGTTCCCGTGAGTCACATAACTAGGGAGGTAGAGGCAGTTTTAAACTAAATAGTGGGGGCAAGGGATCAAATTTGGAAATATGTGGTAAATCAAAAAGTAGAGATAAGGCAAGAGTGAAAGGTATTAATATGGGAAATTATAAACAGACTGTGACAGGAAGGGACAGAATACAAATCTAAGATTAAATCAGCAGATAAGGCTAGCCACAGCAAAAATAATAAAAGGACAAAACTAAAGGCTGTATCTAAACACATTTAGCATTGGAAACAAAACAGATGAACTGATAGCGCAAATAGAAATAAATAAGTACGATCTGATACCCTTTACAGAGACATGGTTACAGGATGACATAGATTGGGACCTGAATATTGAAATGTATGTGACATTTAGGAAGGACGGGAAGTTAGGAAAAGATGGAGGGCTGGCTCTGTGAATTAATGATGGCGTTAGCATATTAGAGAGGGATGTCCTAAGTTCAGGAAACCAGGATGTCGAAGTGGTTTGTGTTGAGATGAGGAATGATAAAGGCAAGAATTCACTTGTGGGAGTGATGTACAGGCTCCTGATTGTAACTACACAGGAGGTTAGGGTATCAAAGAAGAGATAGTGGGAGCTTGCCAGGAAAGGTGCAGCAATAATCATGGGGAATTTTAATCTACATATAGACTGGAAAAATCAGATGGGCAAAGGTAGCGTAGATGAGGAATTCTTAGATTATCTTTGGAACAACGTGCCAACGACACAAAGACAGGTAGGAAAGTAAGTTGTGAAGAGGACGTAAGGAGGTTACCTATAGATAGGCTCAGTGAGTGGGAGAAGACCGGGAGTATAATGCGAGAAAATAGGAAATTGTTCATTTTGGCAGCAAGAGTGATAAAGAAGCTTATTATCTAAACGGTGAGAGATTGCAGAGCTCTGAGATACAGAGGGATCTGGGTGTCCTGGTGCATGAATCACAAAAGGCTAGAATGCAGGTACAGCAGGTAATTAGCAAAGCTAATAGAACGTTATCATTTATTGCAAGGGGAATTTCATTAGAAGTAAAGAGGTGTCGGGGGGCTAAGATCTCACTCTATATTTTTATAAAATATACCATCCTGGCTAATATATAAAATTACTTTTCTTAAAACTGGACAAAGGCTTTAAACTGACTGAAGGAATTTTTGGCCTTTGGAACAGCAGCAAACTCGTTATCTCTGAAGAGATGTTAATGCAGCGGTGACTGCAGAGATCAAACCCCCAGATCTTGTACAAAGGCCATTGACATTTCTAAGCTCAGGCCCCAATGAAGATGCTCCATCCATGAGGACTAAAGGACCTGAAACCTCTGCTGAACTTAATAATGGTTGAAACATTAACCATCTCAAGAATCCAGACCAGGAATATATATCCTTTGTCCAAACCAAGGTGGAGGAGTGGGAGTAATGTCACATGGCAACACCCCACCCCTCCGAACTTCCCCACCCCCCACCCCCACCCACCCCCACCACACCCCCCACACCCCTGCAAGCTGCTAGAACCTGTAACCTTGCCTTGTGAAGCTGAATGCAGGCCATTTGCCATCTTCCATCAACAAAGCAGCAGCAGAAACAGATCTCTGTCCAGGTTTAAATCGCCTGTTCCTCATCTGCACTGTTTCTACGAGAACTTTTGAAATTCTGCACTAGCATCAACAAGATCCATCTCTGTGGGCCTATCGCATCTGGCAAGTCATCTCTACTGCAAAAGTGAATCATCCAGCATCAGTCTTCAACCTGCCAATCCCTGTGAAGGAACACACCAGTGGACTCTGATTCTGGACTCTGCACTCATGTGAAATAATAATTCTTATCCTTCCCGTGGTCTTTGCCCTATACCTCTTTCTTTGCCTTATCCCTCCTTTATTATATAAATGTACCGGAGGCGATGTAGCATCACCCCGTCCTATGTTTTGAGTGTGTGTACAATAAAGTAACCCTTTGAGCTCACCCTATCTCGAGTTTGCTGTGGTGTTAATGATAGAAATTGCACCAGAAGTAACCTGATGGTTTGGGGAATCCACCACTGTTTACAAAGGGGAAAGTAACAGCAAAAACACCTTGAAGACAGAAATTTTTCTCAGAGGGTATTGAGTCTTTGGAACTCTGTTAACATTGTTTGTTGAGGAAGAGAGTCTTTGAATAGATTTAAGGCAGAGCTGGATAGATTCTGGATCGACAAGGGGGTGAAAGGTTACCATGGGGGGGTGGGGTGGGGTGGGGGTAGGCAGGAATGTGGGGTTAATGTTACAATCAGATCAGCCATGACCTTATTAATTGGCAGAACTGGCTTGAGGGGCCAAGTGGCCTCCTCCTGCTCCTTGTTCATATGTTCATGTGTGTGCCATGCCCTGTGGAGGCAGAGTTTCGGAGCCCATGTAAATTCTCCCTCTCTCTCTTTGTAGCTGAAGATGGTTTTGATAAAATGCTGTGACATCTCGAACGAGGTGAGGCCGATGGAGGTGGCAGAACCCTGGGTGGATTGTTTGCTACAAGAATATTTCATGCAGGTAAAGAACCGTCTCATTGCACCCCCATCACTTTAAACACCCCACCTGCCATAAACACCCCCTCCACCGTAAACACCCCTCCCACTGTAAACACCCCCTCCACCGTAAACACCCCCTCCCACTGTAAACACCCCCTCCACCGTAAACACCCCCTCCCACTGTAAACACCCCCTCCACCGTAAACACCCCCTCCACCATAAACACCCCCTCCCACTGTAAACACCCCCTCCACCGTAAACACCCCCTCCACCGTAAATACCCCCTCCCACTGTAAACACCCCTCCCACTGTAAACACCCCCTCCACCGTAAACACCCCCTCCACCGTAAATACCCCCTCCCACTGTAAACACCCCCTCCACCGTAAATACCCCCTCCCACTGTAAACACCCCCTCCACCGTAAATACCCCCTCCCACTGTAAACACCCCCTCCACCGTAAACACCCCCTCCACCGTAAACACCCCCTCCACCATAAACACCCCCTCCACCGTAAACACCCCCTCCACCGTAAATACCCCCTCCCACTGTAAACACCCCCTCCACCATAAACACCCCTCCCATTGTAAACACCCCTCCCACTGTAAACACCCCCTCCACCGTAAATACCCCCTCCCACTGTAAACACCCCCTCCACCGTAAATACCCCCTCCCACTGTAAATACCCCCTCCCACTGTAAACACCCCCTCCACCATAAACACCCCTCCCACTGTAAACACCTCCTCCACCGTAAATACCCCCTCCCACCGTAAATACCCCCTCCCACTGTAAACACCCCCCTCCACCATAATCACCCCCTCCCACTGTAAACACCCCTCCGACTGTAAACACCCCTTCCCAAAGTAAATACCCCTCCCACCGTAAACACCCCCCTCCCACTGTAAACACCCCCTCCACCATAAACACCCCCTCCACCGTAAATACCCCCTCCCACTGTAAACACCCCCCTCCACCATAAACACCCCCTCCCACTGTAAACACCCCCTCCACCATAAACACCCCCCTCCACCATAAATACCCCCTCCCACTGTAAACACCCCCTCCCACCTTAAACACCCCCTCCCACCGTAAATACCCCCTCCCACTGTAAACACCCCCTCCACCATAAACACCCCCTCCACCATAAATACCCCCTCCCACTGTAAACACCTCCTCCCACCGTAAACACCCCCTCCCACTGAAATCCCCCTCCCAATGTAAACCCCTCCCTCACCTTCCTCCCACTGGCCCCCTGGCCGTATTTACTCACTGCCTTGTTCCTGATCCCTCCCACCTCTCCTTTGATTTTCACAGAGTGACCGGGAGAAATCCGAGGGTCTCCCGATCGCCCCATTCATGGATCGGGACAAAGTGACCAAAGCCACGGCTCAGATCGGATTCATCAAGTTCGTACTCATCCCCATGTTTGAGACAGTGGCGAAAGTGAGTGAGACACCCGGACACATCCCCACACACACCCCCACACACACCCCCACACACACCCCCCCACACACCCCCCCCACACACCCCCACAAACACTCCCACACACACCCCCACACACACTCCCACACACACCTCCACACACACTCTCACACACACCCCCGCACACACACCCACACACAACCCCCACACACACCCCCACACACACCCACACACCCCCAAACACACCCCCATACACACTCCCCCACACACCACCCCACACACCACCCCCACACACACCCCCACACCCCACACACACACCCACACACACCCCCACACACAGCCCCACACACACCCACACACCCCCAAACACACCCCCACACACCCCCACACACCACCCCCACACACACACACCCACACACAACCCCCCACACACAATCCCCCACACACACGCCCACACACACAGCCCCACACACAACCCCTCACACACACACCCCCACACACACTCCCACACACACACACCCACACACAACCCCCCACAAACACACCCCCACACACACACACCCACACACACCCCCACACACAACCCCCCACACACACTGCCCCACACACACTCCCACACACACAACCCCACACACTCCCCCACACACACCCCCACACACACCCCCACACACACTGCCCAACACACACCCCCACACACACCCCCACACACCCCCACACACACCCCCACACACACCCCACCACACACTCCCACACACACACACCCACACACCCCCACACACACCTCCACACACAATCCCCCACACACACTGCCCCAAACACACTCCCCCACACACACACACACACACTGCCCCACACACTCCCCCACACACACACCCACACACACCCCCACACACACTGCCCCACACACACTCCCCCACACACACCCCCACACACACACCCACACACACCTCCACACACACTGCCCCACACACACCCCCACACACACTGCCCCACTCACACTCCCCCACACCCCCCCAAACACACCCCCACACACAACCCCACACACATTCCCACACACCACCACACACACACTCCACACAGACCCACACACACACTCCCACACACACCCACACACACCCCAAACACACCCCCACACACACCCCCACACACATTCCCACACACCACCACACACACACACACTCCACACACACCCCCACACCCCCACACACACCCACACACACCCCCACACACACTACCACACACACTCCCACACACACCCCCACACCCCCACACACACCCACACACCCACACTTCACACACACACCCACACACACCCCACACACACTCCCACAAACATACACCCACACACACACTCCCACACACACACCCCCACACACACACCCACACACACTCCCACACACACCCCCACACACACTCCCACACACACCCACACACACAACCCCACACACACTCCCACACACACCTCAACACACACCCCCACACACACTCCCACACACACACCCACGCACACCCCAACACACACCCCCACACACACTCCCACATACACTCCCACACACACCCCCAGACACACACCCACACCCGCCCCCACACACACACCCCCACACACACTCCCACACACACTCCCACACACACTCCCACACATACACTCCCACACACACTCCCACACTCATCCACACACACACCCCCCCACACACACCCGCACACCCACCGCCACACATACTCCCACACACACCCCCACACACACTCCCACACACCCCCACACACACACTCCAACACAGACCCCCACACACACCCCACACACACCCACACACACTCCAACACAGACCCCCCACACACACACCCACACACACTCGCACACACACACCCACACACACCCCACACACACACCCACACACACACCCCACACACACACTCCAACATACACCCCCCCACACACCCCCTCACACACTCCCCCACACACACCCCCACACACACTGCCCAACACACACTCCCCCACACACATCCCCACACACACTCCCCCACACACACACCCCCACACACACTCCCACACACATTCTCACACACACCCCCGCACACACTCCCCCACACACACTCCCACACACATTCCACACACACCCCCACACACACTCCCACAAACACTCCCCCCCACACACAACCCCACACACCCCCACACACAGTCCCACACACACTCCCACACACACCCCCACACACACTCCCACACACACTCCCACACACACCCCCGCATACACTCCCCCACACACACTCCCACACATACTCCCCCACCCACACACACCCCCACACACACTCCCCCACACATACCCCCACACACACTCCCCCACACACGCTCCCACACACGCTCCCACACACACTCCCATACACACTCCCCCACACACACCACCACACACTCCCCCACACACAACCCCACACCCACCCCCACACACACCCCCACACACACACCTCCACACACACACCCACACACCCCCACACACACACTCCACAAAAACCCCCACATAAACACTCCACACACGCCCCCACACACACTCCCACACACACTCCCACACACACCCTCACACACATTCCCACACACACCCCACACACCCCCCACACACACTCCCACACACACTCCCACACACACCCCCACACACATTCCCACACACCACCACACACACACTCCCACACACACCCACACACACACTACCACACACACTCCCACACACACCCCCACACACACCCACACACACACACTTCACACACACACCCACACACACCCCACACACACTCCCACACACACACACCCACACACACACTCCCACACACCCCCCACACACACTCCACATACACCCCCACAAACACTCCCACACACACCCCCTCACACACCGCAGACACACCCCCACACACACTCCCACACACATTCCCACACTCACTCCCACACACACACACACCCACCCCCACACACACTCCCACACACACACCCCCACACACACCCCAACACACACACCCCCACACACACTCCCACACACACCCCCACACACACTCCCACACACACCCACACACACACCCCCACACACACTCCCACACACACCTCAACACACACCCCCACACACACTCCCACACACATCCCCACACACACTCCCACAC
This sequence comes from Isurus oxyrinchus, assembly GCA_026770705.1. Lineage (NCBI taxonomy): Eukaryota > Metazoa > Chordata > Chondrichthyes > Lamniformes > Lamnidae > Isurus > Isurus oxyrinchus. The sequence goes on from JANJGN010000018.1 coordinate 113,702,319, forward strand.
ACACCCACATACACACCCCCACACCCATCCCCACACACACCCCCATACCCACCCCAACACACACACCCACACACACCCGCACACACACTCCCACACACACACCCACGCACAACCCAACACACACCCCCACACACACTCCCACATACACTCCCACACACATCCACACACACACCCACCCCCACACACACCCACCCCCACACACACCCCCACACCCACACACACTCACACACACACCCCCACACACACTCCCACACACACTCCCACACACACCCGCACACACACTCCCCCACACACACTCACACACACACCCACACCCACCCCCACACACACCACCACACCCACTCCCACACACCCCCCCATACACACCCCCACACACACACCCACAGATCCACTCCCACACACACCCGCACACCCACCGCCACACATACTCCCACACACACCCCCACACACACTCCCACACACCCCCACACACACACTCCAACACAGACCCCCACACACACACCACACACACTCCCACACACACACCCACACACACTCCAACACAGACGCCCACACACACACCCACACACACTCGCACACACACACACCACACACACCCCACACACACACCCCACACACACTCCAACACAGACACCCACACACACACCCACACACACTCGCACACACACACCCACACACACCCCACACACACACCCACACACACCCCACACACACTCTAACACAGACACCCACACACACACCCACACACACTCTCACACACACCCCACACAAACATACCACCCACACACACAGATTCACAGAATTTTAACGGCACAGGAGGAGGCCATTCAGCCTATTGTGTCTGCACCAGCTCTCCAAATGAGCATTATGGCCTAGTGCCATTGCCCGGTCTTTTGCCTGTACCCCTGCACATTGTTTCTAACCAAACAATCAGCTAATACCCCCTTGAATGCCTCAATTGAACCTGCCTTCACCACACTTCCAGGCTGTGCATTCCAGACCCAAACCACTCATTGTGTGAAAAAGCTTTTTCTCACCTCACATTTGCTTCTTGTGCAAATCACTTTAAATCTGTGCCCTCTCGTTCTTGATCTTTTTATGAGCGGGAACAGCTTCTCCCTATCTACTCTGTCCAGCCCCCTCATGATTTTGAACATCTCTATCAAATCTCCTCTTAGCCTTCTTCTCTCCAAGGAGAACAGTCCCAACCTCTCCAATCTATCTTCGTAACAGAAGTTTCTTATCCCTGAACCATCTTGTAAACCTCTTCTGCACGCTCTCTTATGTGTTCACATCTTTCCTATAATGTGGTGCCCAGAACTGTATACGATACTCTAGCTGAGGTCTAACAAGCGTCTTATATAAATTGAGCATAACCTCCTTGCTCTTTTACTTTATGCCCCTATTAATAAAGCCCAGGATACTATATGCTTTATTAACTGCTCTGTCCACCTGTCCTGCCACCTTCAATGATCCATGCACATATACACCCAGGTCTTTCTGCTCCTGCACCCCCTTCAAAATTTCACCCCTTATTTTATATTGTCGGTCCATGTCCTTCCTACAAAATGCATCACCTCACACTTCTCCACATTGAACTTCATCTGCCACCTATCTGCCCACTCCACCAACTTGTCCACATCCTCTTGAAGTTCCACACCATTCTCCTTGCAGTTTACAACACTCCCAAGCTTTGCACCGTCCACAAACTTTGAAATTGTCCCCTGCACACAAAGATCTAGATCATTAATACATCAATACCAAACCCCGGAGAACTCCACTACAAGCTTTCCTCCAGCCCAAAAAATATCCATTGACCATTATTCTCTGCTTCCTATTTTTCAGCCAATTTTGCATCCATGTTGCTACTGTCCCCTTTATTCCATGAGCAATAACTTTTCTCACAAGTCAGTTGTGTGGCACTGTATCAAATGCCTTTCCAAAGTCCTTGTACATCATATCAACAGCATTATCCTCATTGAACTTTTCCGTTACCTCTTCAAAAAACTCCAGCAAGTTAGTTAAACATGATTTCGCCTTTAGAAATCCACGCTGGCTCTTCCTTATCAAGCCATATTTTTCCATGTGACTACTAATTCTGTCCCGAATAATTGTTTCTAGAATCTTGGCCACCACTGAAGTTAAACTGACTGGTCTGTAATTGCTGGACTTATCCTTACAACCTTCTTTGAACAAGGGCAAAATGTTTGCAATTCTCCAGTCCTCTGGCACCACTCCTGAGTCTAGGGAAGACTGAAGGATTATGGCCAGTGCCCCTGCAATTTCTGCTCTTACTTCCTTCAATGGCCTTGAATGCATCTCATCCAGTCTCAGTGCTTTGTCAACTTTAAGTACCAACAGTCCATTCAACACTTCCTCCTTATCAATTTTGAATCCTTCTAGTGACAGAGTTTCCTCGTCTGTCACCATGGCCTGAGTAACATCTATCTCCTTGGTAAAGCCTGATGTAAAGTATTCATTTAATACCTCAGACATGGCCCCTTTCACGTGTAAATTTCCTTTAGGTCTCTACTTGGCCTTACTCCTCCTTTTACCACACTTGTACTATTTATATGCCTATTATGCCTATAGAAGACTTTGGGATACACTAAAATAAAGATCTGAAACGAAAACAAAAAATGCTAGAAAAACTCAGCAGGTCTGACAGCATTTGTGGAGAGAGAGACAGAGATAATGTTTCAAGTCCGTATGACACTTCTTCAGATTCTTCGTTTCAGACTTTGGGATTCCCCTTTATGATGGCTGCCAGTCTTTTCTGAAAATTTTGCTTCGCTTCTCTAGTATGCTTTTTCACCTCCCCTCTGGACCTTCTGTATTCCTCTTGGTTCTCAATTGTATTTTCTACCTGACACCTGTCATAAGCACACTGTTTCTTATTTATCTTAATTTCAATCTCCTTTTTTCATCCAGGGAGCTCTGGATTTGTTTGTCCTACCTTTCCCTATCAATGGATTATACCTTGACTGTGCCCGAACCAATTCTTTTTTGAAGGTAGCTCATTGTTCAGCTACAGTTTTTCCTGCCATTCTTTCGTTCCAGTCCAGCTTTGGCCCAGCTCCATTCTTCCCCATTAAGTCGGCTCTTGACCAGTTAATTATTTTTACTCTGGATTTCCTATCGTCCTTTTCTATCATAATCCTAAAACATACAATACAATGATCACTGTCTCCTAAATGTTCCCCCAATAACACTTGATCTACCTGGCTCACCTCATTTCAAGAACCAGGTCTAACAGTGCCTTTTCTTGTTGGATTGGACACATACTGCTGTCGAAAATTCTCTTCAACACAATGTGGGAACTTTTGCCCCTCTCCGCCCTTTACACTACCACTGTCCCAGTCTACATTCAGGTAATTAAGGTCCCCCATTATAACTACTCTATAATGCCTGCATGTCTCTGTAATATCCCAGCAAATTTGTTCTTCTACGTCCTTCTCACTAGTTGGTGATCTATAGACAACATCGAGCAATGTAATTGCATCCTTTTTGTTCCTTAGCTCTAGCCAGGTTGATTCTGTCCTTGAACCCTCTGGGACATCCTCTTTCTCCAGCACTGCAATGCTCTCCTTAACCAATACTGCCACCCCTCCCCCTTTCCTATCTCTTCTGAACACCTTGTACCCTGGAATATTTAACACCCAGTTCTGTCCTTCCTTGAGCCAGGTCTCTGTTATCGCCACAACATTATATTTCCACATGGCAATCTGCACCTGTAACTCCCCAATCTTATTTACTATGTTCCATACATTCACATACATGCATAGTAACCCTGATTTGGATTTTGTCACTTTCTCCCTTACCCCGACTTTACCTATTAACTTACTATTCTCTGTACTGGTGCTATCTGTCCCTCCCAGTATTTTGTGCACCCTGGTATTCCTCTCTAATATTTTCTCTTGGTTCCCACACCCCTGCCGAGTTAGTTTAAAACCCGCCCAACAGCACTGGCAAAGCACCACACAAGGCACTCAGTCCCAGCTCTGTTCAGGTGCAACCCGTCTGGCTTGTACAGGTGCCACCTCCCCCAGAGCCAGTCCCAGTGTCCCAGGAATCTAAAGCCCTCCCTCCTGCACCATCTTTCCAGCCACGTATTCATCTGCCTTATCCTCCATCTCTGTACTCACCGGCACGTGGTACTGGGAGCAATCCGGAGATTACCTCATTAGAGGTCCTGCTTGCTAATTTTCTACCTAGCTCTCTAAATTCTGATTGCATGATCACATCCCCCTTCCTACCTAAGTCATTGGTCCCAGTATGGATCACGACCTCTGGCTGTTCACCCTCCCCCAAAAGAATGTCCTGTAGCCGCTCTGTGACATCCTTGATTCTGGCACCAAGGAGGCAACACACCATCCTGGAGTCACGTCTACAGCCACAGAAATGCCTGTCTGCTTCCCTAACCAATGAATCCCCTATCACTATAGCTCTTCCTTTCTTCTTCCTCCCCTCCTGTACAGCTGAACCGCTCGTGGTGCCACAAACGTGGCTCTGACTGCGCTCCTCTGAGGAACCAGTGCTCTCACACAGACACACATACCCCCACACACCCCCACCCACATACACCCCCACCCCCCACCGACACCGCCCCCCCACCCACACATACCCCCCACACCAACAATTCCACCCAATTAACCCTCCAACCGCATACGTCCACCCACACATACATCCTCACCCCCACAACACCCAACCCCACCCCCACCCACATACGCCTACCCCCCACCCATACACCCCCACCCACAACCTTCACCCACACACCCCATGCATATACCCACTCAGACAGTTAAACACTCACTCATTCATTCCCACAAGTGATTACACAATCACTGGTATACAGTCAGTAATGAGAATTTTTGATCTTAAGATTATCTGCTGGGTAATGTCAGTTAGTAGATCTGATGTTTGATTGCTGTTTGAAGCTAATGGAATGTTATCCTTTATTATGACAGGAATTGAACATAAACGTAAGGATGTTATGCTTCAGTTATACAGGACATTAGTGAGACTGCACCTCGAATACTGTGTACAGTTTTGGTCTCCTTATTTAAGGAAGGAGGTAAATGTGTTGGAGGTGGTTCAGAGGAGGTTCACTAGATTGTTACCTGGAATGAGTGGGTTGTCTTATGAGGAAAGATTGGACAGACTGGGCTTGTTTCCACTGGAGTTTAGAAGAGTGAGGGGTGATTTGATTGAAGTATATAAAATCCTGAACGGCCTTGACAAGGTGGGTGTGGAAAGGATGTTTCCTGTTGTGGGTGAGTCCAGAACTAGGGGCACTGTTTTAAAATCAGGGGTCGCCCTTTTGGGACAGAGATGAGGAGGGTTGTGTGACTTTGGGACTCTCTGTCTTAAAACTATTCAGTGACCCATCACCACTGCCTTCTGAAGCAGAGGTAGATAGATTCTTGTTAGGGAATCAAAGGTTATCAGGGGTAGATGGAAATATGGAAATCGAAACACAAGAAGATCGGCCATGATCTTATTGAATGGCGGAGCAGGCTCGAGGGGCCGAATGGCCTACTCCTGTTCCTGTTTCTCATGTTCATATGGTACAGGGTGTAGGTCAGATATTTTTGAAAAGTCCAAATTCTCTTGTTTTTCTGAATAATTATCTTCTCTCCTTGTTTATCTCCACTCACTCTACTGGGCCTAGATCAACAAACTTAATCCCTACCTCAGGAACAGATCCCTCAGGGACAGATCCCAGCCACAGGAGTAGATCCCAGCCTGAGGCGTAGATCCCAGCCTGAGGGCAAGATCCTGACCTCAAGGGTAGATCCTGGCCTGTGAGGGTAGATCCCGGCCTGAGGGGTAGATCCCGGCCTGAGGGGGTAGATCCCGGCCTGTGAGGGTAGATCCCGGCCTGAGGGGGTAGATCCCGGCCTGAGGGGGTAGATCCCGGCCTGTGAGGGTAGATCCCGGCCTGAGGGGTAGATCCCGGCCTGAGGGGGTAGATCCCGGCCTGAGGGGGTAGATCCCGGCCTGCGTTTAGGGATTGGGAACATGAGTAATGAGGGGCTGTGAATCCCACTGAGACTTTCACAAACATACAGAGAGATTCTCTCTTTCCAGTCGATTAACTGTTGCTGACTCGATCCCTCTCAATTCAGCTCTTCCCTCAGATTGAGGAAATGATGGTGCAGCCCCTCCGAGATTCACGTGACCGCTATGAGGAGTTAAAGCAAATTGATGATGCTGCCACTGAGGTACAATTAATCTGCCCCCTCCTCCCCTTCCCTCTCTCCCTCCCTCCCTTTCTCTCCACTCCCATCACTCGCCCGCCCCCTCCTCACCTACTCCCCACTCCCCATCCCCTCCCCCCTCCTCCTTCCCCTGTCCCCACCACGCCTCCCCCTTCCCACTCCCACTCCCCCCTTCCCATCTCCACTGCTCCCTTCCCACCCCACCTTCCCTTCCCTCTGCCCCATCCCCACCCCCCTCTCCCCACCTCTCCTACACCTTCCCTGGCCCCCTCTACCAATACATCTCCCCTCTCCAGGAGACCCTCTGCCTCCCCCACCCCCTCCCTCATCTTCCCATTCCCCTCCACTGCCCCCTCCCCATTCCCTCCCCTTCCACCCCCAGCCTCCCCGCCCCCTCCCCTCCCCTCCCCTCCCTCCTTCCCTCCCCCTCCCCTCCCCTCCCCCTCCCCTCCCCTCCCCTCCCCTCCCCTTCCCCTCCCCTCCCCCTCCCCTCTCCCCTCCCCTCCCCTCCCCCCTCCCCTCCCCTCCCCTCCGCTTCCCTCCCCTCCCCCTCCCCTCCACTCCACTTCCCTCCCCTCCCCTCCGCTTCCCTCCCCTCCCCCTCCCCTCCACTCCACTTCCCTCCCCTCCCCTCCACTTCCCTCCCCTCCCCCTCCCATTCACTATCGCCCTCCACCTGTTATTGTCCAGCTCCCAAGTCTCGCTGTCCCACCCTTTCCTGTTCTGTCCGATTTGCTAATTCATGTTTTTTTGGTGCATCTTGTGCTGTTCATCTGATTGGTTGAGTAACATTGTCTAGTGATCAGTCAGCCAATGACAGACTCCCTTAGGTCAGTTCAATCCTGGCTGATTTTAAACTTCCTGAATATTTTCATTTTTAGATTCATAAGAAAAAGCAAGAACCTGTAACCGCCAGCAACAAGAAGAAGTGAAGCTGGAATGATGTTAGCCTGAGGTCAGCAGCTCACTGGGAATCAGATCTGGAATTTCAGTAATGGAATATTCTCATTCATTCTACCCTCCGTGGTTTGACAAAAGGGGGTTTGTTGGGCTTGCAGAGAGTAATTCATATCAACCCTGCTATCGTCAGACCAGTGTCCGGGGGGCAGAGGGTGAGAGTAGAACAGCAAGTGGCACGGTGTCTGTCGGTTTGTCTGTCTCTGCTGGGTGTCTGTCCCTGGGGGGGTGGGGAGTGGGGGGAGGGGTTGGTGTCTGTCTCTACGTCCCGGGGGGAGGGGGGGAGGTCTGTCTGTCTCTTGGAATGTCTGTTTCTCCATTTTATGGGATTCTTTGTTCCTGGAACGAGTTTAATATGTTGTCTCTTATGTTGTCTCTATAATTGAAGGACATTCTATGAATCCACAGGGAATAATCCTTCTTCCCTCGAGGATTCCACGTGGGTGGGATTGCTGTGCCTCCGTCTGCAGCAGTGGAAGTTGCTGCTTTGAAGCTGTCACATCCCCCTGGGCAGCTCCAGACAGGGAAGTGGGTCATTTCCCCAGTAACAAGACGTCATTGTGGCTGCACCAGGAGTCAGGCAACATTCCCTGATCAATTCTCACTTCTGCCAACGCTGCTCCCAGGACTTTTCTGATATTATTTGATTTGAATGTTCTGGACTGATGCAGTTTGAACTTTTTCTGCTGCTGGTGTGGAGGCTGTGGTGTCAAAAACACCGTGTGAACAAAGTGAGGCTATAAAACCTCATTTACTGTTGAGACTGTTGGTTTCTCACAACTTCCCACCAGAACATTTTCCCTTTAACCTGCTTTGTTTTATAGTGTATGCGTTTAACATCTGCATTTTTAACTTATATTTCATTAAAAAAATAATTCAGCTTCCCATCAGGCTGCAGGGTGTGTGAGCATTCACTGTGCCCGGGCCCTGTTTCTAGCCCTTTACTCACTTTGTAATGCAGGCGCCTGTTACACAGATCGATAAGTTGCAAAAAACGCTGTGAAAATGGACATTTTATTTGTTACAGTTTATTTATCTTGTTTGGTATTGATCAAATTCTTTAAACTTTATTTGATGCTGAAGTAAAGATTACTATCAGCTTCATCTGATCGGCTGTTTAAATCATGTTATATATTTATTGATTTTTACATTAATTTTTAATCAGTTACAATAATTTTTTTCTTTATAGTTTCCTGTTTATTTGCTTCATCAAAATAATATAACAATTCTCAAATTCCATCCCTCTCGTACCCTCATCCAGACGATCATTAGACTTTCAAAATTCAACTATTTCTTCATCTGTTTTTTGGTGGAGGTTGGGGGAGAAACCAAACTAAGCTCAAAAAAACTCTCTATCTATCCCCCTGTCTCCCTCCCTCTCTCTCTCTCCCTCTCTGCCCTCTCTCTCTGCCCTCTCTCAATCTCTCTCCCTCTCTGCTCTCTCTGTCTCTCTCTGCTCTCTGCTCTCTCTCTGCTCTCTACCTCTGCTGTCTCTATCTCTGCTCTCTGCTCTCTCTCTCCTCCACCTCCCTGCTCTCTCTCTCTTTCTTTATCTCTCCCTCTGCTCGCTCTTTCTCTCTTTCTGCTTGCTCTCTCTCTGCTCTTTCTCTGCTCTCTCTTTCTGCTCTCCCGCTATTTCTCTCTCTCTTTCTCTCTGTCTCTGCACACTCTCTCTCTGCTTGTTCTCTCTCTGCTCTCTCGTACTCTCTCTCTCTCTCTGCTCGCACTTTCCCTCTCTGCTCTCTCTCTCTCTGCACTCTCTCTGCTCTCTCTTTCACTCTCTGCTGTCTCGCTCTGCTGACTCTCACTCTGCTCTCTCTCTCTCTCTCTCACTGCTCTCTTTCTCTCTGTTCTCCTCTCTTCCCACTCTCTGCTCTCTCTCTGCTCTCTCTCAATGTATCTCTGTTCTCTCTCTCTACTCCCTCTCTCTGCTCTCTCTCTGAAACAAAGCAGCAGGTCAGCATGTGGCGGTGGGGTGGGGGGAGGTGGGTGGATTCAACTTCATGGAAAATTATGAAAAAACTGAAAAGAAAGGAGAGCCCAGGAGAGGCTATTAAAGTCTCCAGAACACAAAATAGGACAGAGTGTTTGGAAAGGTCTAGGAATCTAACTTCAAGCACATCAGATAAAGGGACGACAATGAGAAAGGGGACGGGAAATACAGGACTGAAGGTGTTGTATTTGAATGCACGCAGTATACGAATTAAGGTAAATGAGTTTGTGGTGCAGATTGAAATTGACAGGTATGATGTGGTGGGCATCACGGAGACATGGCTGCAAGAGGATCAGGACTGGGAGCTAAATATCCAAGGATATACATCCTATCGAAAAGATAGACAGGTTGGCAGAGGGGGTGGCGTTGCTTTGTTAGTAAGAAATTAAATTAAATCGATAGCAAGAAATTATGTAGGGTCAGATGATGTAGAATCTGTGTGGGTAGAGCTGAGGAACCACAAAGGTAAAAAAACCATAATGGGAGTTATGTACAGGCCTCCGAACAGTAGTCAGTATGTGGAACACAAAATACATCAGGATATAGATAAGGCATGTAAGAAAGGCAAGGTTACAGTGATCATGGGGGATTTCACTATGCAGGTAGACTAGGAAAATCAGGTTGGTAGTGGATCCCAAGAAAAGCAATTTGTGGAATGTCTACGAGATGGCTTTTTGGAGCAGCTTGTGGTGGAGCCCACTAGGGAACAGGCAATTCTAGATTTAGTGATGTGTAATGAGGCAGATTTGATAAGGGAGCTTAATGTGATGGAACCCTTAGGAGGAAGTGACCATAATATGAATGAATTTACACTGCAATTTGAGAGGAAAAAGCTGGAATCAGATGTAACGGTATTACAGTTGAATAAAGGCAACTACAGAGGCATGAGGGAGGAGCTGGCCAGAATTGACTGGGAGATGAGACTAGCAGGAAAGACAGTGGAACAGCAATGGCAGGAGTTTCTGGGAGTAATTTGGGAGACAGCAAAAATTCATCCCTAGGAAGAAGAAGCATACTAAAGGGAGGACGAGGCAACCATGGCTAACAAGGGAAGTCAGGGACAGCATAAAAGCTAAAGAGAAAGTATACAATGTGGCGAAGAGCAGTGGGGTTAAGAGCAAAGAACAAAGATAAGTACAGCACAGGAACAGGTTCTTCGGCCCTCCAAGCCTGCGCTGATCATATTGCCCATCAACTAAAACATTTTGCACTTCTGGGGTCCGTATCCCTCTATTCCCATCTTATTCATGTATTTGTCAAGTTGCCTCTTAAACACCACTATCGTACCTGCTTCCACCACCTCCTCTGGCAGCGAATTCCAGACACTCACTACCCTCTGCATAAAAAACTTGTCCCGCACATCTCCTCTATAGTTTTCTCCTCTCACCTTAAATCTATGTCCCCTAGTAATCGACTCTCCCACCCTGGGAAAAAGCTTCTGACTATCTACTCTGTCCATGCTACTCATAATTTTGTAAACTTCTATCAAGTCGCCCCTCAATCTCCGTCGCTGTAGTGAGAACAATCCGAGTTTCTCCAACCTCTCCTCATAGCTAATAACCTCCAGACCAGACAGCATCCTGGTAAACCTCCTCTGCACCCTCTCCAACGCCTCCACATCCTTCTGGTAATGTGGTGACCAGAATTGCACGCAATATTCCAAGTGTGGCCTAACCAAGGTTCTATACAGATGCAGCATGACTTCCCAGCTTTTATACTCATTACCCCTGCCAATGAAGGCAAACATGCCATATGCCTTCCTGACTACCTTATCCACCTGCATTGCCACTTGCAGTGACCTGTGGACCTGTACACCCAGATCCCTCTGCCCATCAATGCACTTAAGGGTTCTGCCATTTACTGTATAATTCCTGCCTGTATTAGACCTTCTAAAATGCATTACCTCACATTTGTCCGGATTAAACTTCATCTGCCATTTCTCCACCCAAGTCTCCAACCGATCTATATCCCATTGTATCCTTTGACAATCCTCTTCACTATCTGCAACTCCTCCAACTTTAGTGTCATCTGCAAACTTACTAATTAGCCCAGTTACATTTTCCTTCAAATCATTTATGTATACTATAAACAGCAAAGGTCCCAGCACTGATCCCTGCGGAACTCCACTAGTCACAGCTCTCCATTCAGAAAAGCACCCTTCCACTGCTACCCTCTGTCTTCTATGACCAAGCCAATTCTGTATCCATCTTGCCAGCTCACCTCTGATCCCGTGCGACTTTACCTTCTGTACCAGTCTGCCATGAGGGACCTTGTCAAAGGCCTTACTGAAATCCATGTATATAACATCCACTGCCCTTCCATCGTCAATCATCTTTGTCACTTCCTCGAAAAACTCGATCAAACACGACCTCCCCTTCACAAAACCAAGCTGTCTCTCACTAATTCGCCCATTTGCTTCCAAATGGTAGTAAATCCTGTCACAAAGAATCTTCTCCAATAATTTCCCTACCACTGATGTAAGGTTCACCGGCCTGTAATTTCCTGGATTATCCTTGCTACCCTTCTTAAACAATGGAACAACATTAGCCATACTCCAGTCCTCTGGGACCTCACCTGTAGCCAGTGAGGATACAAAGATTTCTGTCAAGGTCCCAGCAATCTCCTCCCTTGCCTCCCTCAGTACTCTGGGGTAGATCCCATCTGGCCCTGGGGACTTATCCACCTTAATATACTTCAAGACGCCTAACACCTCCTCTTTTTGATCTCAACATGACCCAGGCTATCTACACACTCTTCCCTAGACAAATCGACCGCTAAGTCCTTCCCTTTGGTGAATACTGAGGAGAAGTATTCATTTAGTATCTCGCCCATTTCTTCTGGCTCCACACACAGATTCCCACCTCTGTCCCTGAGTGGGAATACCCTTTTCCTGGCTACCCTCTTGCTTTTTACATATGTATAAAAGGCCTTGGGATTTTCCTTAATCCTGGTTGCCAGTGACTTTTCATGACCCCTTTTAGCCCTCCTGCCTCCTTGCTTAAGTTTCTTCCTACTTTCTTTATATTCTCCATAGGCTTCATCTGTTCCCAGCCTTCTAGCCCTTATGAATGCTTCCCTTTTCTTTTTGACTAATCTCACAATATCCTTCATTATCCAAGATTCCTGAAACTTGCCATGCTTATCCTTCATCCTGGCAGGAACTTGCCGGTCCTGAATTCTTATCAACTGACGTTTGAAAGCTCCCCTCTCGTCAGTTGTTGATTTGCCCTCAAACATCCGCCTTCAGTCTAGATTCCTCAGTTCCTGCCTAAAATTGTTATAATTAGCCTTCCCCCAATTAAGTACCTTAACATGAGGACTCCTGTTATCCTTATCCACCTATATCTTGAAACTTACTGAATTATGGTCACTTTTCCCGAAATGCTCCCCTACTGAAACTTCGATCACCTGGCCGGGTTCATTCCCTAATACCAGATCCAGTATTGCCCCTTCCCTAGCTGGACTATCTATGTATTATCTCAGGAAGCCCTCCTGAGATGATAAAAGATCTGATATAAAGATGTAAAGCAATAGGGTTGTTGTGGTGGATAATTTTAACTTTCCCTATATTGATTGGGAATCACTTAGTGCTAGGGGTTTGGATGGTGCAGAATTTGTAAGGAATTGGGAAGTCTACAAAGACCAACAGAGGACAACTAAAAAAGAAATGAGGAGGGAGAAGATTAAATATGAGGGTAAACTAGTCAGTAATATAAAAGAAGATTGCAAGAGTTTTTTTAGATATATAAAGGGTAAGATAGAGGCAAAAGTGGACATTGGGCCGCTGGAAAATGACACTGGAGAAGTAGTATTGGGGAACAAAGAAATGGCGGAGGAACTGAATAGGTACTTTGCGTCAGTCTTCACAGTGGAAGACACGAGTAACATCCCCAAAGTGCAAGAGAGTCGGGGGGCAGAGGTGAGTATGGTGGCCATTACCAAGGAGAAGGTGCTAGGAAAACTGAAAGGTCAGAAGGTGGATAAATCACCTGGACCAGATGGATTACACCCCAGAGTTCTGAAGGAGATCGCTGAAGAGATAATGGAGGCGTTAGTGGTGATTTTTCAGGAATCACTCAAGACATGGAGGGTCCCAGAGGACTGGAAAATCACTAATGTAACCCCCCTGTTTAAGAAGGGAGTGAGGCAAAAGACAGGAAATTACAGGCTGATTAGCCTGACCTCGGTCGTTGGTAAGATTTTAGAGTCCATTATTAAGGATGAGATTTCAGAATATTTGGAAGTGCATGGTAAAATTGGGCAAAGTCAGCATGGTTTCATCAAGGGGAGGTCATGCCTGACAAATCTGTTAGAATACTTTGAGGAGGAAACGAGTATGTTAGACAAAGGAGAGCCAATGGATGTTATCTACCTGGACTTCCAGAAGGCCTTTGACAAGGTGCCGCACAGGAGGCTGCTCAGTAAGATAAGAGCCCATGGTGTTAGAGGCAAGGTACTAGCATGGATAGAAGACTGGCTGTCTGGCAGGAGGCAGAGAGTGGGGATAAGGGGGTCCTTCTCAGGATGGCGGCCGGTGACTAGTGGAGTTCCGCAGGGGTCAGTGTTGGGACCACAACTTTTCACTTTATACATTAATGATCTAGATGAAGGAACTGAGGGCATCCTGGCTAAGTTTGCAGATGATACAAAGATAGGTGGAGGGACAGGTAGTATTGAGGAGGCAGGGAAGCTGCAGAAGGATTTGGACAGGTTAAGAGAATGGGCAAAGAAGTGGCAGATGGAATACAACGTGGGGAAGTGTGAGGTCATGCACTTTGGTAAGAAGAATAGAGGCATAGACTATTTTCTAAATGGGGAGAGAATTCAGAAATCTGGAGTGCAAAGGGACTTGGGAGTCCTAGTCCAGGATTCTCTTAAGGTTAACTTGCAGGTTGAGTCGGTAGTTAGGAAGGCAAATGCAATGTTGGCATTTATTTCGAGAGGACTAGAATATAAAAGCAGGGATGTGCTGCTGAGGCTTTATAAGGCTCTGGCCAGACCACATTTAGAATATTGTGAGCAATTTTGGGCCCCGTATCTCAGGAAGGATGTGCTGGCCCTGGAGAGGGTCCAGAGGAGGTTCACGAGAATGATCCCAGGAATGAAAGGCTTAACATATGAGGAACGTTTGAGGACTCTGGGTCTATACTCGATGGGGTTTAGAAGGATGAGGGGGGATCTGATTGAAACTTACAGAATACTGAAAGGCCTGGATAGAGTGGACGTGGGGAAGATGTTTCCATTAGTAGGAGGGACTAGGACCCGAGGGCACAGCCTCAGAGTAAAGGGAAGACCTTTTAGAACAGAGATGAGGAGAAACTTCTTTAGCCAGAGAGTGGTGAATCTATGGAATTCATTGCCACAGAAGGCTGTGGAGGCCAGGTCATTGAGTGTATTTAAGACTGAAATAGATAGGTTCTTGATTGGTAAGGGGATCAAAGGTTACGGGGAGAAGGCGGGAGAATGGGGTTGAGAAACTTATCAGCCATGATTGAATGGCGGAGCAGACTCGATGGGCCGAATGGCCTAATTTCTGCTCCTCTGTCTTATGGTCTTATGGTCTTATGGTCTCTGCTCTCTTGCTGTCTCTCTCTGCTCACTCGCGCTCTCTGTCTGCTCACTCACTCTCTCTGCTCACTCACTCTTTCTCTCTCCCCATCTTTCGCTCTCTCCCTCTGCTCGCTTTTTCTCTTTCTGCTTGCTCTCTCTCTTGCTCTGCTCTCTCTCTCTCTCTCTGCTCTCTCTCTCGCTTGGCTCTCTCTCTGCTCTCTCTCTCCTCTCTCCATCCTCCCTCTCTGTTCTCCCTCTCTGTTCTCATTCTCCCCTCTCCCACTCGTCTCTTTCACTGTGCTCTCTCTCTCTCACTCTGCTCTGTCTGTCTCTCGCTCTGCTCTATCTCTCTCTCTTGCTCTGCTCTCTCTCTCTCTCCTCTCTCCCTCTCTGTTCTCTTTCTCTCTTTTCCCCTCTCTCACTACTCTCTCTCGCTCTGTCTCTCGCTCTGCTCTCTCTCTCTTCTTTCTCTTTCTCCCCTCTCTCCCCCTCTCTCACTCTGCTCTCTCTGTCTCTCTCGCTCACTCATTCTCACTCTGCTCTCTCTCTCGCTCTGCTCTCCCTCAGACTATCTGCTCTCTCCCTCTCTGCTCTCTCTCTCTGCTCTCTCTCTTCTCTGCTTTCTGCTCTCTCTGCTCTCTCCCTCTCTCTGCTCTCTCTGCTCTCCCCCTCCGTCTGCTCTCTGCTCTCTCTGCTCGCTTTCTCTCTTTCTCCCATCTCTCATCCCCCTCTCTCGCTCTGTCCCCTCTCTCTCTCTCCATCCTCTCTCCCTCTCCATCCTCTCTCTGTCTCACTCCATCCTCTCTCTTTCTGCTCTCTCTCTCACCGTTCTCTTTCTCTCTTTCTCTCCTCTCTCCCCACTCTCACTCACTCTGCTCTGTCTCTGTCTCACTCTGATCTCTCTCACTCACTCTGCTCTCTGTCTCACTCTGATCTCTCCCTGCGTAAATTTGCAGGCAAGTTACAGAAAATCCCTGACTATAGAACAGTGATACTGAGTAGATAGGTAGATAACTAGTTTATTTTAAAATCCTCATGGTGGCAGGTGCTGAATTGTGACAATACAAATAAAACAATAATCATAATTCATAACATACTTATGGACAATCATTAAAAAAGTATAAAATAATAAAAGGATTACACAACTATGAACATTGAAGCATACAAATAATTAGTATGTTGCAAAATGAAGGTTTCATCAACTTACAGAATAAAAATGAAATGTCTACCATACGCTGCATCTTTGTGTTAAAGTCCAAAGATCATATGTTGTCAAGTTGAGTTTGTTAAATATTTGAGTT
Source organism: Isurus oxyrinchus (assembly GCA_026770705.1). Lineage (NCBI taxonomy): Eukaryota > Metazoa > Chordata > Chondrichthyes > Lamniformes > Lamnidae > Isurus > Isurus oxyrinchus. The sequence goes on from JANJGN010000018.1 coordinate 113,718,341, forward strand.
TAAAATAGTGGATTTGGCTGTCTTGCAGTTTATTTGTTCTATATCTTATTTAAAGAATGAGTCTTTTCTCCTTAATTCCATTGCACATTTAATTTTGTTTGGTTGTCATGAGAGAGCGGCAACAGGAGGTGGGATTCAACTGTTTTCTAGCAGAGTCTGGACAGAGCTTTTTCAGCCTTTCTGAAAGGGGACACAGACTTACCAGTTTAATTGTGTCAGAGTAGCTTTGGTACATGTTATCCAGGATCAGTTTCAATGCTCATTTCTGCATGCTTTCAAGCCTTGATCTTACTGAATGGCAGAGCAGACTTGAGTGGCCTATTCCTGCTCCTAATTCCTATGTTCAGACGCTCTTTACTAAGTCCAGCATTCCAAACAGGCACTGTTTCTTCAATGATGTGACTATTAAACACAGTGAACAGCTCAGTTTGAGATACAATGTGATGCTTGAGAAGATGTAGCATGTCAAGTCTTCCATTTTCTCTCAAGCATTTCACAAACTTGGTAACCCTATCTTTTTAATATTCGTTCACAGGATGTGGGTGTCACTGGCTGGGCCAGCATTTATTGCCCATCCCTAATTGCCCTTGAGAAGATGGTGGTGAGCTGCCTTCTTGAACCACTGCAGTCCATGTGGTGTAGGTACACCCACAGTGCTGTTAGGGAGGGATTTCCAGGATTTTGACCCTGCGACAGTGGGGGAACGGTGATATATTTCCAAGCCTTGATGGTGAGTGACTTGGAGGAGAACTTCCAGAAAGTGGTGTTCCCATCTATCTGCTGCCCTTGTCCTTCTAGATCGTAGTGGTCATGGGTTTGGAAGGTGCTGTCGAAGGAGCCTTGGTGAATTGCTAAATCCCCTTTTGGGGGCTCAGCCTCATATGATTCACTGTTGCCCATTCAGTCAATAAAGTGATCGCCCATTGCATGTGGGATGTGTTGGCCTGAGTACAACAAGAGGATTAGGTCATCCACGTTTTTATAATGATGGATAGACATGGTGATATCAACACAGGAATTGTTTATAATAGTGAAAAATATAAATTTATAATGACGAATAGACATGGTGATATCAACACAGGCATTGTTTATAATAGTGAAAAATATAAATTTAAAAGATATGATATGGCACCAGCGTTATCCAACTGAAAGCACTTGATTCTAACTGAACATTTTGTTAACTGTTGAGAAAGTCTGAGATCCAGTGTACACATGACAGGCTCACCCCTAATGGAAGGAAATTGTTTATTGGTGATGTTATGATCACACAGTCAAATGCTTTACTAATATCCGTTAGCACTCCTATCAATGATGTTTTCTGTTTGCCAGCTCAAGATACAACTGCTAATGAGAAACTTCAATAATCCCAATCTAGACTGTAACAATAACGGTGTGAAGGACAAAAATGGGTAGAAATCCCTGAAATCTGTACATCAGGATGATGTTTCCTCTGGCTGGGGGGTCTGGAACCAGTGGTCACAGTCTCGGGATATGGGGTGGGCTATTTAGGACTGAGATGAGGAGAAACTTCTTCACTCAGAGGCTGGTGAACCTGTGGAATTCTCCACCACAAAAGCTGTGGAGGCCAAGTCACTGAATATATTTGCAAGGAACATAAAAGCGGACTGTAAAAGCTTCTATAATTATGTAAAGAGAAAAAGATTAGTGAAGACAAATGTAGGTCCCTGACAGTCTGAAATGGGAGAATTTATAATGGGGAACAAGGAAATGGCAGAGCAATTAAACAACTACTTTAATTTTGTCTTCACAGAGGAAGACACAAATAATTTCCCAGAAATACTTGGGAACCAAGGTTCTAGTGAGAAGGAGGAATTGAAGGAAATGAGTATCACTAAAACAATAGCGCTGGAGAAATTAATTGGACTGAAAGCTGATAAATCCCCAGGGCCGATAATCTACATCCCAGGGTACGAAAGGAGGTGGCCATGGAAATAGTGGATGCGTTGGTTGTCACCTTCCAAAATTCTGTAGATTCTGGAACAGTCCTGGCAGATTGGAGGGTGGAAATGTAACCCCACTATTTAAAAAAGGAGGGAGGGAGAAAACAGTGAATTACAGACTGGTTAGTCAAACATCAGTGATAGGGAAAATGCTAGAGTCTATTATAAAGGATGTGATAACAAGACACTTAATAATATCAACGGGATTAGACAAAGTGAACATGGATTTCGGAAAGGGAAATCATGTTTGACAAACCTACTGGAGTTTTTTGAGGATGTAATTAGCAGAATAGATAAGGGAGAACCAGTGGATGTGGTGTATTTAGATTTTCAGAAAGTTTTGATAAATCCCACATAAGAGGTAAGTGTGTAAATTAAAGCACATGGGATTGGAGGTAATATATTGGCATGGATTGAGAATTGGTTAACAGACAGGAAACATAGTGCAGGAATAAATGGGTCTCTTTTGGAGTGGCAGATAGTGACTAGCGGGGTACTGCAGGGATCAGTGCTTGGGCCCAGTTATTCACAATATATATCAATGATTTGGATGAGGGAACCAAATGTAATATTTCCAAGTTTGCTGATGACACAAAACTTGGTGGGAATGTGAGTGGTGAGGAGGATGTTAAGAGGTTTCAAGGTGATATAGACAAGTTGAGTGAGTGGTCAAATACATGGCAGATGCAGTATAACATGGATAGTGTGAAGTTATCCACTTTGGTTGGAAAAACAGAATGGTAGAGTATTATTTAAATGGTGATAGATTGGAAGCAAGCATGCAGGTGCAGCAAGCAGTTAAAAAGGCAAATGGTATGTTGGCCTTCATTGCAAGAGGACTTGAGTACAGGAGCAAGGATGTCTTATTGCAGCTGTACAGGGCCTTGGTGAGACCACACCTGGAGTATTGTGTGCAGTTTTGGTCTCCTTACCTAAGAAAGGATATACTTGCCATAGAGGGAGTGCAGCGAAGGTTCACCAGACTGATTCCTGGGATGGCAGGATTGTCGTTTGAGGAGAGATTGGGCAGTAAGACATCCTTGCTTTGTAACTGATGTGCTGAGCTCCTCCATCATTGAGGATGGGGATATTTGTGGAGCCTCCTCCTCCAGTGAATTGTTTAATTGTCCACCACCATTCACAACTGGATGTGGCAGGACTGCAGAGCTTAGATCTGCTCCATTGGTTGTGGGATCGCTTAACTCTATCACTTGCTGCTTATGTTGTTTGAGATGCAAGTAGTCCTGTGTTATAGCTTCACCAGGTAAACACCTCATTTTTAGGTGTGCCTGGAGCTGCTCATCCGCACTCTTCATTGAACCAGGGTTTGATAGTAAAGGTAAAGTGGGGGATTACCGAGAGGACAGTGTGAGAGGAGGACCCTGAGACAGGCAGTCAGCAGCACCTAGAGGAGAGCAGAGGAGCTACAAAAACAGTGTGAGAAGCAGTGAGAGTTTGAGAGCAGAGGTGACAGGGAGTTCAGGAAGAAGGGAGGAGGTGCTCCTTTCTGTTTCTACCTTTCCTCAAAAAGAGCCTTGTAAGTAGGACCTGGTGAGAAAATTAGAAAAGTGTAATATTTTTAAACAAGTTGCTATACTTGGATTTAACTGAGAGGCACCAGGAATAAGGATAATTTAGGGCCAATATAATAATCTAAATAATCCAAAGTTAACACAAGGGAAGTAGAGTTAAGACATGGAAGGGCAGCTCAGTCACGTGTCCTGTAATATGTGTGAAGTCATGGACACTACCAGAGTCCTAGACGACCACATGTGCAGGAAGTCCCGTTAGCTGCAGAAACTTGAGCTCCAGATTTCAGAACTCGAGCGGCGACTGGAGTCACTGTGGCGCTTCCACTAGGCTGAGAGCTACATGGATAGAACGTTTAGAGAGGTGGTCACACCGCAGCTCAAGAGCCCAGAGACAGAGAGGGAATGGGTGACCACCAGGCAGTTCAAAAGAAGTAGGCAGGTAGTGCAGGAGCTCTGCTCATAAACCAGTTTTCCGTTTTGGAAGTTGGTGAGGGAGCACTGGTTCCTCAGAGGAGCGCAGTCAGAGCCACGTTTGTGGCACCACGAGTGGTTCAGCTGTACAGGAGGGGAGGAAGAAGAAAGGAAGAGCTATAGTGATAGGGGATTCATTGGTTAGGGAAGCAGACAGGCATTTCTGTGGCTGTAGACGTGACTCCAGGATGGTGTGTTGCCTCCTTGGTGCCAGAATCAAGGATGTCACAGAGCGGCTACAGGACATTCTTTTGGGGGAGGGTGAACAGCCAGAGGTCGTGATCCATACTGGGACCAATGACTTAGGTAGGAAGGGGGATGTGATCATGCAATCAGAATTTAGAGAGCTAGGTAGAAAATTAGCAAGCAGGACCTCTAATGAGGTAATCTCCGGATTGCTCCCAGTACCACGTGCCGGTGAGTACAGAGATGGAGGATAAGGCAGATGAATACGTGGCTGGAAAGATGGTGCAGGAGGGAGGGCTTTAGATTCCTGGGACACTGGGACTGGCTCTGGGGGAGGTGGCACCTGTACAAGCCAGACGGGTTGCACCTGAACAGAGCTGGGACTGAGTGCCTTGTGTGGTGCTTTGCCAGTGCTGTTGGGCGGGTTTTAAACTAACTCGGCAGGGGTGTGGGAACCAAGAGAAAATATTAGAGAGGAATACCAGGGTGCACAAAATACTGGGAGGGACAGATAGCACCAGTACAGGGAATAGTAAGTTAATAGGTAAAGTCGGGGTAAGGGAGAAAGTGACAAAATCCAAATCAGGGTTACTATGCATGTATGTGAATGTATGGAACATAGTAAATAAGATTGGGGAGTTACAGGTGCAGATTGCCATGTGGAAATATAATGTTATGGCGATAACAGAGACCTGGCTCAAGGAAGGACAGAACTGGGTATTAAATATTCCAGGGTACAAGGTGTTCAGAAGAGATAGGAAAGGGGGAGGGGTGGCAGTATTGGTTAAGGAGAGCATTGCAGTGCTGGAGAAAGAGGATGTCCCAGAATGTTCGAGGACAGAATCAACTTGGCTACATTGGTGTAGTCTATAGACTGGCAATAGTGAGAAGGATGCAGAACAGATCTGCAGGGAAACTACAGAGAGATGCAAACATTATAGAGTAGTTATAATGGGGGACTTTAATTACCCAAATGTAGACTAGGACAGTAGCAGTGTAAATGGTGGAGAGGGGCAAAATTTCCTAGATTGTGTTCGCGAGAATTTTCGACAGCCGTATGTGTCCAATCCAGAAAGAAATCCAGTTTGCAGATGATACGAAGCTTGGGAGTGTTGTAAACAGCGAACAGGATAGTGTGAAACTTCAAGAGGATGTAGACAAGTTGGTAGAGTGGACAGATAGGTGGCAAATGAAGTTCAACGTGGAGAAGTGTGAGGTGATGCATTTTGATAGGAAAAACGTGGACAGACAATGTAAAATAAGGAGTGAAAATTTGAAGGGATTGCAGGAGCAGAAAGACCTGGGTGTATATGTGCATCGATCATTGAAGGTGGCAGGACAGGTGGAGAGAGCAGTTAATAAAGCATATAGTATCCTGGGCTTTATTAATAGGGGCATAGAGTACAGGAGCAGGGAGGTTATGCTGAATTTATATAAGACACTCATTAGACCTCAGCTGGAATATTGTGTACAGTTCTGGGAGCCACATTATAGGAAGGATGTGAACACATTGGAGAGAGTGCAGAAGAGGTTTACAAGAATGGTTCCAGGGATGAGAAACTTCAGCTATGAGGATAGATTGGAGAGGTTGGGTCTGTTCTCCTTGGAGAGAAGGCGGCTAAGAGGAGATTTGATAGAGACGTTCAAAATCATGAGGGGACTGGACAGAGTAGATAGGGAGAAGCTGTTCCCGCTTGTAAAAGGATCAAGAACGAGAGGGCACAGATTTAAAGTGATTTACACAAGAAACAAATGTGAGGTGAGAAAAAGCTTTTTCACACAATGAGTGGTTTGGATCTGGAATGCACAGCCTGGAAGTGTGGTGAAGGCAGGTTCAATTGAGGCATTCAAGAGGGTATTAGGTGATTATTTGAATAGAAACAATGTGCAGGGGTACAGGGAAAAGGCAGGGCAATGGCACTAGGTCAAGATGCTCATTTGGAGAGCTGGTGCAAACACAATAGGCGCCGTTAAAATTCTGTGATATGCTGGGCCATGAGGTTACAGATTGTGTTTAAATACAATTCTGCTACTGCTGATGGCCCACAGCACCTCATGGATGCCCAGCCTTGAGTTGCAAGATCTGGTCAAAATCCATCCCATTTAACACGATGGTAGTGGCCTAAATATGATAGAGAGGATCCTCGACGTGAAGGTGGGTCTTTGTCTCCATGACAACTCTGCGGTGGTCACTCCTACCGATACTGTCATGGACAGATGCATCTGTGACAGGCAGGTCGGTGAGGATAAGGTCAAGTATGTTTTTCCCTCTTGTTGGTTCCCTCACCACCTACCACAGACCCAGCTATGTCATTTAGGACTTGGCCAGCTCGGTCAGTAGCGGTGCTACCGAGCCACTCTTGGTGACAGACATAGAAGTCCCCCACCCAGAGTACATTCTGTGCCCTTGTCACCCTCAGTGCTTCCTCCAAGTGGTGTTCAACATGGAGGAGCACTGATTCAGCAGCTGAGGGAGGGCGCAACGTGGTAATCAGCAGGAGGTTTCCTTGCCCATGTTTGACCTGACGCCATGAGGCCTCCTGAGGTCCAGAGTCAATGTTGAGGACCCCCAGGGCAACTCCCTCCTGACTGTATATCACTGTGCCCCCACCTCTGCTGGGTCTGTCCTGCCACTGGGACATACCCAGTGATGTTGGTGTCTGGGACATTACCTGTAAGGTATGATCCTGTGAGTATGGCTATGTCAGGCTATTGCTTGACCAGCCTGTGAGACAGCTCATCCAATTTTGGCATTAGCCCCTAGATGTTAATAAGGAGGACTTTGCAGTATCGACAGGGCTGGGTGCGCCCTTGCAATTTCTAGTTCCGTTTTTTTTTTCCTTTTTGACTTTTCAGCAGCAGTCTGATACAACTGAGTGGCTAGGCCATTTCAGAGGACATTGCTTTGGGTCTGGAGTCACATGTAGGCCTGACCAGGTAAGGACAGCAGATTTCCTTTCCTGAAGGACATTAGTGAACCAGATAGGTTTTTATGACAATCGGTGATAATTTCATGGTCACCATTACTGAGACTGGCTTTGAATTCCAGATTTTTTATTAATCAATTGAACTAGCTGCCACAGTGGGATTTGAACTCTTGCTCCCAGAGCATTTGCCTGGGCCTCTGGATTACTGGCCTAGTGACATTACCACTACACCACCATCTCCCTAATCACCAAAAAAGTCCTGTCAGTTATTTGTTATATTTAACCCTGTTTCATGGCCTGGTCCCTGCTTACTGCTGCAACCTCCTCCTACCCTAAAAGATTGCTACACTCGTCCAATAGAGGCATAGAGTACAGAGCAGGGAGGTTATGTTGAACTTGTATAAATCACTAGTTCAGCCTCAGCTAGAGTATTGTTCCAGTTCTGGGCACCGCACTTTAGGATCGAGAACGAGAGGGCACAGTTTTAATTAGTAAAAGAAGCAAAAAAGTGATACGAGGAGAAACTTTTCCATGTAGGGTTTGGAATACACCGCCTGAGAGTGTGGGGGAGACAGGGTCAATCGAGTGGTTAAGGTCTGGAATGCACTGTCTGAGAGTGTGGTGGAGACAGGGTCAATCGAGTGGTTAGGAGCTGGAAAGCACTGCCTGAGAGTGTGGTGGAGACAGGGTCAATCGAGTGGTTAGGATCTGGAATACACTGTCTGAGAGTGTGGTGGAGACAGGGTCAATCGAGTGGTTAGGATCTGGAATACACTGTCTGAGAGTGTGGTGGAGACAGGGTCAATCGAGTGGTTAGGATCTGGAATACACTGCCTGAGAGTGTGGTGGAGACAGGGTCAATCGAGTGGTTAGGAGCTGGAAAGCACTGTCTGAGAGTGTGGTGGAGACAGGGTCAATCGAGTGGTTAGGATCTGGAATACACTGCCTGAGAGTGTGGGGGAGACAGGGTCAATCGAGTGGTTAAGGTCTGGAACGCACTGACTGAGAGTGTGGGGGAGACAGGGTCAATCGAGTGGTTAGGGTCTGGAATGCACTGAGTGTGTGTTGGAGACAGGGTCAATCAAGGCTTTCAAAAGGGAATGAGTCTGTTATCTGAAAATGAAGAATGTGCAGGGTTACAGGGAGAAGGTAGGGGAGTGGTACCAGGTGAATTGCTCATTCGGAGACCCTGTACGGTCATGTCGGGCTGAATGGCCTCCTTCTGCACTAACAATTCTCTGAAGCAATAGCTTCAGCTGCCAAGGCTCTAAGCACTGGAATTCCCTCCTTCAGCCTCTCTTTGCTCTTTTAGATCTACCTCTTTAACCCAGCTTTTGTTCATCTTCTGTGAGCCTCCTGCCTCCTTCTGTGGCTCGGTGTTAATTTTTGTTTTATAATGCCCGTGAAGCTGATGTTTAACTTGTTTTGGTCCCCCCAATGGAAAAGACGATTAGATGGTGAACAGAAGGCTGCTGCACCTATTTATACTGGTACAGTAGCATTGCAGTAATGTCACTGAACTTGGTAATCACGAGAAGATCCAGAGACATGGGCTCACATCCCATGGCAGCTGGTGGAATTTTAATTCATTTAAATTAATAAATCTGAAATATAAAGCCAGTCTCGGTAATGATGACCATGAAACTACCATCGATTGTCTTAATACTGATCTGGGTCACTAATGCCCTTTAGGAAAGGAAATCTGCTGTCCTTACCTGGTCTGGCCTACATGTGACTCCAGACCCACAGCAACGTGGTGACTCTTAAAGGGCCGAGCCAGACACTCGGTTGGCTTGAAGAAAGTGCTATGGCCATCAGCATACGGAGTGCAGGGATATAACATGGCTGCTCTCACACACCTCAGTATGGGGAATAAGCAGCAGCCTTGCCTGTTACCCCCCACATCCCATCAATGATTGAAAGACCAAATGTCAAATTTACCCCAATTAACAAAAATAATTCTAGTTTTTCCCCAATTACTTTCAATTCCTGTTTTATTGCAACCATTGGCAAAGTTCCATTTTTTCCAATTGTGAAGTTTACTTTAGAAAATTGGTTCATTTGCAAGTGAAGCTGAAGCTTTCACTGTCAATAGTTGGTGCTCATGTTATAACAAATCTTTCAGCATGAGAATGCTGAGACACCACATTCCTATTTATTTTAGACGGTGTTAACGGTTCTGGATCAGGCTGACTGAGCGTTGTTGCTTTATTGGAATGTGTGAGGTTGACTGCAAGTGATGTATTTAAACAGGTTCCAATCATCAGCAAATTCCTGCCCCACCCTCTCCCACACCCAACCAGGCAGCAGATTCCTGTCACCCCCCGCACACCTCCCCCCTGCACCCGCCCCCACCCCCACTGCACCCGCCCCCACCCCCCCGCACCCGCCCCCACCCCCCTGCACCCGCCCCCACCCTCACCCCACTGCACCCGCCCCCCCTGCACCCACCCCCCTGCACCCGCCCCCGCCCCCCTGCACCCACCCCCACCCTCACCCCCCCTGCACCCGCTCCCACCCCCACCCCCCCCTGCACCCGCCCCCACCCCACCCCCCCCTGCACCTGCCCCCACCCCCCCTGCACCCGCCCCCACCCCCCCCTGCACCCGCCCCCCCCCTGCACCCGCCCCCACCCCCCCTGCACCCGCCCCCACCCCCACCCCCCCTGCACCCGCCCCCACCCTCACCCCCCCCTGCACCCGCCCCCACCCTCACCCTCACCCCCCCTGCACCCGCCCCCACCCCCACCCCCCCGCACCCGCCCCCACCCTCACCCTCACCCCCCTGCACCCGCCCCCACCCCCACCCCCCCCGCACCCGCCCCCACCCTCACCCCCCCCGCACCCGCCCCCACCCTCACCCTCACCCCCCCTGCACCCGCCCCCACCCCCCCTGCACCCGCCCCCACCCTCACCCCCCCCGCACCCGCCCCCACCCCCCCCCGCTGCACCCGCCCCCACCCCCCCCGCTGCACCCGCCCCCACCCCCACCCCCCTGCACCCGCCCCCACCCCCCTGCACCCGCCCCCACCCCCACCCCCCTGCACCCGCCCCCACCCCCCCGCACCCGCCCCCACCCCCACTGCACCCGCCCCCACTGCACCCGCCCCCACTGCACCCGCCCCCACCCCCCTGCACCCACCCCCACTCCCCTGCACCCACCCCCACCCCCACCCCCACCCCCCCTGCACCCGCCCCCAACCCCCTGCACCCGCCCCCACCCCCCACCCCCCCTGCACCCGCCCCCACCCCCACCCTGCACCCGCCCCCACCCCCACCCTGCACCCGCCCCCACCCCCTCAGGCAGCAAAAGATTGAACAAAATCAAAAGCAGCACAATACACGGCTAAACCCAGCCCACTGGCCTGGAGCTGCCCTCATTTAGCTGAGCGAGTGATCATCTTAATAACTTCACATCTCAGATCAATAGATTTTTGCCAGCCAAGGGAATTAATGGATAATGAAGCAATGTGGCTAGGTTATATGCTTCAGACCCAGGTGAGCTATGATCGCTCTGACTGGTGGAGCAGGATTCAGGGTCTAAATGGCCCCCTCCTGTTTCTGAATTGTGAGATAAACCCTCTCATGGGGCAAGACGGTACAGAATGGGAAGTGGTCTGATCAACACCTGTTCATTCTATCAATCAATCTTCAACATTGTTCATCCTTCCACTTCTCCAGCTCGGATGTACCACCCCCCCTTCCTCCCCACAACGGGCTGCAGCCCCCTCATGCCCACCTTCCTTTAACAGCCAGCTCCGATTTACCCCCCACCCCCCCACAAGGTGCTGGAGCACCCTCATGCCCACCTTCCACACATGCAGCTCCCCAGCCAGCCAGTTCTGTGGGTTCACACGACATTTCAGGAAAGGCCTGCAGTCACCAGAAAGAAGCCCACAGCCACAGTTCAGAGTTGGAGTGCACTGCATCACCAGAGCCTCACACAGCAGCTTCTCCCTTCCTCAGCCTTTTGCTGTCTGCTCTCACTTCCAGTGTCTCCAATTTCTTTTTGCTCCGTCTCTGGTGAATTCTCTGTTGTTTCTTCAGCTGATACTCGGCCATGTTATCGATGCTCATTTTGTACAAATTACTGCAGCTAATTTCAGTGGCTGAGCCTGCCAGGGGGACAATAAAGAACGACAGTTAAAGATAGGAGTCTGATCAAGGGGGAATATGGGGTTTATATCTAGAGCAACAGATACCCAGGAGTGAGCTACAGACTCGGAATCTAATCGAGTGGCTCAGGGTAGTCTATATATAGAATTACAACTTGTATTTATGGGGCCAGGCAGCTGAAGGCACTGTCACCAATGATGGCACGATTAAAATCGGGGATGCTCAAGAGGCTGCAATTCAACAAGTGCAGAGATATTGGGGAATTGTGGGGCTGGAGATTAGAGATAGGAAGGTTGGGGGGGGGGGGGGCGGTGGGGGGGTGGGGAGGCCATGGGGGATTTGAAAACAAGCATGAGAATTTTAAAATTGAGGCCATGTTTAATCAGGAGCCAATGTGGGTCAGTGAGCACAGAGGTGAGAGGTGAGTTAGGACACAGGTTTCTGAGATTTGGATGATGTCAAGTTTACGGAGGGAGATCAGCCAGGAACATGTTGGAATGGTCAAGCCCAGAGGTAACAAAGGCAGGAATGAGGGTTTTAGCAGCCAATGAGAGGAGACGAGGTGGTTTTAGTGACAGCACAAATAGGAGGTTACAAGATTGCAAACAGTCTCAAACTGTTACCAGGACGAGAGGTGGAGCCAGTGGAGGGAAAAGAAATTCTGGCTCATCCAGTACTGGATGTCGGATAAGCAGTCTGATCCTTTAGGAAGAGTGGAGGAGTCGAGAGAGCTGGTGGTGAGGTCGATCTGGGTGTCCTCGGTGTACATGTGAAAGCTAATGCTGTCTTCAGGTGATGTCATTGAGGAGCACTAAGTAGGTGAGAAATAGGAGTGGCTAAGGGGAGATCCTCAAGGGGTACGGGGATGGCGTGGGCAAGTGTTATTGAGGTAGATGATCAGCCATGGATCCAAATGAATGGCAGAGCAGGCTCGACAGGCTGAATGACCCCCTCCTGTTCCTATGTTAAGGGACACCAGAGGTAATGGGGTGGGAGCAGGAAGAGAAGCCATTGCAGCAGAACCTCTGGCCCCGATTAGATAGATAAGAATGGAACAGGTGAGAGCAGTCCCACCCAGCTGGACAACAGTGGGGAGGATGGTGTGGTCAAACTGTGTTAAAGGCTGCAAACAGGTCGAGAAAGATTTGGGGATGGGGAAGGGAAAGTTTACCTTTGTCACAGTCACACAAGTTGTCATTTGTGATTTTGATAAGAGCCGTTTTTGGTCCTGGGAAACGGGTCCCACTCACAGCCACCCTCCCTGCGGTACGGGTCCCACTGGCACCAACCCTCCCTGCGGTACGGGTCCCACTGGCACCAACCCTCCCTGCGGTACGGGTCCCACTGGCACCAACCCTCCCTGCGGTACGGGTCCCACTGGCACCAACCCTCCCTGCGGTACGGGTCCCACTGGCACCAACCCTCCCTGGGGTACGGGTCCCGCTGGCACCAACCCTCCCTGGGGTACGGGTCCCACTGGCACCAACCCTCCCTGGGGTACGGGTCCCACTGGCACCAACCCTCCCTGGGGTACGGGTCCCACTGGCACCAACCCTCCCTGGGGTACGGGTCCCGCTGGCACCAACCCTCCCTGGGGTACGGGTCCCCCTGGCACCAACCCCCCCTGAGGTAGATTTACCTACCCTGGAATACTGGCCAGTTGGCACGAATGACCTCTTTGATCCTCATCTGATCTGGATGATCTGGAATTTCCTGTTGAAGACATGAGCGGATTTTAGTATTCACACGGTTTACGAAATGTTGATGTGAGATTGGCTGTCACAGCAACGGTTGAGTTAAGGGTTCCCCGAATTCTTGAGCCTCAGGGCCTGTCCCAGTAGAGTGTGAATTTACTGAGGTATGAGCGCCTTCAGTTCTGTAAACTCTGGAACGTTTTGATATTCATTGCCTGAGGTCACAATCTGAGCAGCTACTTTATTCCATATATGGGGAGAATCTCTACCTTCCCAATTTCACTTCTCCCCTCACACTGCCCCATCACTGCTCACAGACTCCATCCTGTCACACAGGAACATAAGAAATAGGAGGAGTGCGCCATTCATCCCATCAAGCCACTCTGTCATTCAAACAGATCATGGTTGACCATTTACCTCTGTTAGGGGGAAATTCACAATGCTAAAAGAGAATACAGTAAGAATGTATTGAAAAACCCTTAATCTCCTGGCTGCGAAATATATTAAAAGTTGAAGATTATCAGATGAACATTGCACAGCCTTGAGAGTCAGACTGGAGACAAAAAGTATAATATAAATTAGATTAAGGTGTACTCCCCTCTCACATAGGGAAGCAGCAGATGGTTTTAGCTTAGATATGGGAAGACAAACAAGGGACAAAGAGGGGACTTTGATGAAACACACGCAGTCTTGAGTTGTGAGAACCAAGGTCTTTGGATAATATAATTAAAACATGTACACAATCAAAATTATGTATACACCCTTTAGAATAATTGATTAGCAAAATCACCTGTTTATGTACTCAATAGGATAGAGTTAGCATGGGACCGGTGTGTCGGTTCCGATTGGATGTAATCAAATGTACTCAAATGTGTTATGATAAGAAAAAGTACAAAAGTAATGAAATGTGATCAATCTGGGAGCTGGGTCTTCTTAGGAATGATTGTGGCTCCCTTGCATGTGCTTGAATAAAACCGGTAAAAAGGAAACCTGAGTCTCTGGGGACTGTTGCGGGATTGGAGAGTGTACCATCTTCACCTCTTAGGCCATTTTTCTCCAGTATCCCCATATCCCTTGATGTCATTGGTATCTAGCCATCTATCGATTTCTGTCTTGAACCTGCTCAATGTTTGAGCTTCCACAGTCCTCCGGGATAGAGAATTCCAAAGATTCACCTCCCTCTGAGTGAAGAAATTCCCGAGACTGTGTCCCCTGGTTCTAGGCTCATCAGCCAGGGAAAACCTCCTACCCACATCTACCCTGTCAGAATTTAGTAAGCTTCAAGAGGTCACTGACCTACGATCCTGCCCCCCACCACCCCCCCCCTCCTCCACTGTCGAATATGAATGAGCAGCAGCCCCATCCCCCTCAACCACTCACCTGCCACAACCCCTCCTGCAGTTGGTACAGAACAGCCACCTCACCATCCAGGATCCAGAGCCCCCCAGAGTCATCGAACGACATGTCGCAGGCGCGCTGTTTCACTGTGATTGTCTGCCGGTGAACCAGTCTCAAAGATTCCACATCCAGCTCCAGGACATACACTGAGGAGAAACTGAGCAACCGGGGCTTCAGTACAGGAAACACAGACAGGGTAATATCACAAAGCACAGAGTAAACCTCCCTCGACACTGTCCCCATCAAACACTGCCAGGACAGGTACAGCACGGGGTTAGATACAGAGTAAAGCTCCCTCTACACCGTCCCCATCAAACACACCCAGGACAGGTACAGCACGGGGTTAGATACAGAGTAAAGCTCCTCTACACTGTCCCCATCAAACACTCCCAGGACAGGTACAGCACAGGGTTAGATACAGAGTAAAGCTCCCTCTACACTGTCCCATCAAACACTCCCAGGGCAGTTACAGCACGGGGTTAGATACAGAGTAAAGCTCCCTCTACACTGTCCCCATCAAACACTCCCAGGACAGGTACAGCACGGGGTTAGATACAGAGTAAAGCTCCCTCTACACTGTCCCCATCAAACACTCCCAGGACAGGTACAGCACGGGGTTAGATACAGAGTAAAGCTCCCTCTACACTGTCCCCATCAAACACTCCCAGGACAGGTACAGCATGGGGTTAGATACAGGGTAAAGCTCCCTCTACACTGTCCCCATCAAACACTCCCAGGACAGGTACAGCACGGGGTTAGATACAGAGTAAAGCTCCCTCTACACTGTCCCCATCAAACACTCCCAGGACAGGTACAGCACGGGGTTAGATACAGAGTAAAGCTCCCTCTACACTGTCCCCATCAAACACTCCCAGGACAGGTACAGCACGGGGTTAGATACAGAGTAAATCTCACACTCCCGGGGCAGGTACAGCACAGGGTTAGATACAGAGTAAAGCTCCCTCTACACTGTCCCATCAAACACTCCCAGGGCAGTTACAGCACAGGGTTAGATACAGAGTAAAGCTCCCTCTACACTGTCCCCATCAAACACTCCCAGGACAGGTACAGCACGGGGTTAGATACAGAGTAAAGCTCCCTCTACACTGTCCCCATCAAACACTCCCAGGACAGGTACAGCACGGGGTTAGATACAGAGTAAAGCTCCCTCTACACTGTCCCCATCAAACACTCCCAGGACAGGTACAGCACGGGGTTAGATACAGAGTAAATCTCACACTCCCGGGGCAGGTACAGCACAGGGTTAGATACAGAGTAAAGCTCCCTCTACACTATCCCCATCAAACACTCCCAGGACAGGTACAGCACGGGGTTAGATACAGAGTAAAGCTCCCTCTACACTGTCCCCATCAAACACTCCCAGGACAGGTACAGCACAGGGTTAGATACAGAGTAAAGCTCCCCCTACATGGTCCCCATCAAACACTCCCAGGACAGGTACAGCACGGGGTTAGATACAGAGTAAAGCTCCCTCTACACTATCCCCATCAAACACTCCCAGGACAGGTACAGCACGGGGTTAGATACAGAGTAAAGCTCCCTCTACACTGTCCCCATCAAACACTCCCAGGACAGGTACAGCACAGGGTTAGATACAGAGTAAAGCTCCCTCTACATGGTCCCCATCAAACACTCCCAGGACAGGTACAGCACAGGGTTAGATACAGAGTAAAGCTCCCTCTACACTGTCCCCATCAAACACTTCCAGGACAGGTACAGCATGGGGTTAGATACAGAGTAAAGCTCCCTCTACACCGTCCCCATCAAACACTCCCAGGACAGTTACAGCACAGGGTTAGATACAGAGTAAAGTTCCCTCTGCACTGTCCCCATCAAACACTCCCAGGACAGGTACAGCACAGGGTTACAGAGTAAATTTGACTCTGATGGCATTATATTATACTAAGATTTCCACTCCCCACACCAGTTGCCCTGTGTCCTGAGTGAGATGGCAAGTTCAGTGCCATATGGAGTCAACTTAAACACCGTGAGATATCACTGGTCCCAATGTGGTCTCCTCTACATTGGAGAGACCAAACGCAGATTGGGTGACCACTTTGCAGAACACCTTCAGCCAGTCCATAAGCATGACCCAGACCTCCCTGTCGCTTGCCATTTTAACACTCCACTCTGTTCTCATACCCACATGTCCGTCCTTGGCTTGCGGCATTGTTCCAGTGAAGCCCAACGCAAACTGGAGGAACAACACCTCATCTTCCGACTAGGCACCTTACAGCCTTCCGGACTGAATATTGAGTTCAACAATTTTAGATCATGAACTCTCTCCTCCAGCCCCACCTCTTCTTTATCCTCTTTTTCTAATATTCATTCTCATTTCTTAATTTTTATTTTTTCATTTTTTTATCTTTATCCACATTTTTATTTTTATTATTCTTATTTTCATTTTTATTCATTGTTTTATCCGCACCTTTTATCCTATTTTCAATCATTTTTCCCACCACCATCCCCTCCCCCCACCCCACCCGCACTAGGGCCATCGGTCACTTGTTCATGTTGTTTTTTCCAGAGTGCTTACCCTGGTCCTGCTATTACCACATTCTGCTTTCTGACCTTAATGCCACCATCAGCACCTCCTTTAGCCTTTACCACCACCATTAACACCCCCTTTACTAACAGCATTAACACCTCCTTTACTAACACCATTAACACCCCCTTTACCACCACCATTAACACCCCCTTTACCACCACCATTAACACCCCCTTTACTAACACCATTAACACCCCCTTTACCACCACCATTAACACCCCCTTTACCACCACCATTAACACCCCCTTTACTAACACCATTAACACCCCCTTTACCACCACCATTAACACCCCCTTTACCACCACCATTAACACCCCCTTTACCACCACCATTAACATCCCCTTTACCACCACCATTAACATCCCCTTTACCACCACCATTAACACCCCCTTTACTAACACCATTAACACCCCCTTTACTAACACCATTAACACCCCCTTTAACACCCCCTTTACCACCCCCTTTACCACCACCAATAACACCCCCTTTACCACCACCATTAACACCCCCTTTACCACCACCATTAACACCCCCTTTACCACCCCCTTTACCACCACCATTAACAACCCCCTTTACCACCACCATTAACAACCCCCTTTACCACCACCATTAACACCCCCTTTACCACCCCCTTTACCACCACCATTAACAACCCTTTGTCCTTTTGTTCACAACGTCTCTGGTAATCTCTCCTTTGCCTCCACCTATGCCTGGCCTTCTATCCAGCTTCACTTGCTCCACCCTCCTTAAACAGTATAAATTTCATCACATTTTTACTTCTCTTTAGCTCTGAAGAGTCATAAGGACTCGAAACGTTAACTGTTTTTTTTCTCTCCACAGATGCTGTCAGACCTGCTGAGTTTTTCCAGCATTTTCTGTTTTTGTTTCAGATTTCCAGCATCCGCAGTATTTTGCTTTTATCTTAGTGTCAGATTCAGCCATGGAAGAACTGCTCAAATTCAACCAATCTCAGCATAATGACCAACTGGAGCAGTTCCCAGCACTGGGAACATCAGCCCCATTCAAAGAGGTGAATCCTAGAATCGACAGAGGATTCAGGGGAGTCATTCTGTAGCCATACTTACGTATCACACAAAACAGCAAAGAAATTTGCCCCTCTGCAATGGGCTAGCCGCACAACAGCACGTCGGGCCTGCAACAGAGAGACGTAGGTTAGTGCTGGGGTTACAACATCCAGCAACATCAGTGGCAAGTTAGAACAAGGTCAGGCAACTTACCCAAGTAATTTGTAGGCATGTGAACATGTTTAAATTTGTTGTTCTATTAATAAATGTTTAATTTAGTTTTATATAAAAACCTCTTGAGGCTTGGTGGTTTTATTTCTGAATTCAGAGCTGCATCTCACACATACCAATTGAAAATATCGGTTATGACAGTTGTTCATGTTTCCCTCTGGGATTCAAACAACTCAGCCTTTACCAACTGCTGTGTCATAACAGGAGCTGAATGTGAGCCCAAGGTTTTGAACAGGCTGCTATAATGTGAGACCGTTAGCAAGGAGAGGGATGGAGTCTGGAGCTTGGGGATGCAGTGTGGAGGTGGGATTGAAAACAATGGCTTCAGTCTTCCCAATATCTAACTGGAGGGAATTTCTGCTCTTTCAGTACCGGATGTGGGATAAGCAGTCTGATAATTTAGCAACAGTGGGGGAGCTGAGGGGGGTAGTGAGGCAGAGCTGGCACAGGGCCGGACCCCTCAAGCTATGGACAAATGGACAGGGGGAGGTGCAGCCTGCAGACAGTACTTACCTTCTGACACCCAGAAGGCTGTAGCTCACTCAGTTCAAGGCAGTGCAGCTGCGTTCCATTTTCATATTCCCACAACCTGACAGTCCCGTCCTGCAGGTCAGAAGGAGTTTAACATAACATCCAAAGGTTACAAAATCTCAGGATATACAGAACAGGTCAAAGTGCTAACAGGGGCTGTCTAGTGTTCTCTCACACACCACTCCCCCCTTTAAATGGTGTTAGCGTCTCTGCTTCAGTGACCCTCAGAGTACAGGCCCTATTCCAATATCCTCCCCACCATGTGAAAACATTTCATCAAACTCCCACCTACATTCTTCCAGCAATAATCATAGAATGGTTCCAGAACAGGAGGCCATTTGGCCCATCGAGGCTGTTCTGGCTACCTGCAAGAACAAGTTACCTAGTGCCACCACCTCACCCGATTCCGATAGCCCTGTAATCTTTTCCTCTTCAGGTAATGATCCAATTTCTTTTTGAAAGCAATGATTGAATATGCCTCCACCACACTCACAGTCAGAGCCTTCCAGATTCTAACCACTCACTGCACTAAGACATTTTTTCCCTCATGTCACCATTGCTTCTTTTACCAAACACCTTAAATTGGCATCCTTTGGTTCTTGACCGTTGCACCAACGGGAACAGTTTCTCCCTATCTACTCTGACCAGACCCTTCTTGATTTTGGATATGTCTATCAGATCTCCTCTCAACCTTCTCTTCTTTAAGTAGAATCTCCCCAGTTTTTCCATTTTAGGCAGCTGAAGTTCCTTATCTCTGGAACCATTCTTGTGAATCTCTTCTGCACCTTTATAAATTTAATTTATAATAAAATAAATATAATAAAATAAAACAAATCTGATAAATTTGTCAAACATAATTTCCCTTTCACAAAATCATGTTGACTTTGCTGATTGTATTATGATTTTCTAAAAATCCCACCACTTTAATAATCTTCAATGTGTCCCTAGTTACTGATTAACTAGCTAGTGACAGTCCTCAATGTGTCCCTAGTTACTGATTAACTAGCTAGTGACAGTCCTCAATGTGTCCCTACTTACTGAAACAACCTCTCACTATTGAACTTCTCAAGATGGAATTTATCTAATTTTGAAAACCTCTTCGATTTCTCCTGGTCAAATTAAAATAAACCTCTAATTTTTCAGGCCTTTCTCCATTATTGTAACCTTATGTTTGGTCCATTCCAGTGAACCTTCACTATCCCAGTCCTATGGCTCCAATATCTTCCTGACAATGGGGTGTCTTGAACAGCACACACTATTCCAGCTGCACTCTAAGCAATGGTCTGTACAATTTCATCTCGCTTCCTTTTGTATTCACTGTCACAGTGTATAAACCAAGATCCCCACCCCCTCTACGATTTTATCCACCTGTACCAAGCTCACACTTTGCTTCATTCTTACGCTGTCATCTTTTATAAATGCACTTGCGTTCACTTTTCTTTATTCCAAATGCTTAGCGCCAGCCCCACCCCCCTAACTTGCAATCAGTTACCTTCAATATAATTTTCCTGGTGTCTAATTCTTCAGTATTTAAAGGAATGGGGAACCAAACCAATTTCAGAATAGATCTCAGGGATACTGCATTGCAAGCTTAAATATTCCCTCACCTCTCCATCCATACAACTACATTTACAATAAAATTTGAGGTGTTATCCTTGCCCCAGTGAGTTAAGGCACCCTTGTCTGAGTCACAAGGTTCTGGGTTCAGGTCCCACTCAGACTTGAACACACAATCCTGGCCAACACTCCCGTTCAGTCCAAAGAGATGATATTACATGTTTCAGAGGGAAGTGATATTACTACATTACCTACCCCAGAGCCAGATACCAGCAGTTGTGGATGATTTGGAGGAATGGAAAGCTCACTAACAAACCTGTGGAGAGAGAAACACTTTGTTTCATTCTTTGATCTGGGTACGAGAGCCTGTTTTCAGGGTCCCAAACTCCAGTAGGACCTGACTGCCAACTACATTCAAAACTGGAGCCCTGGGTGACAGTTTGAATAAAACCCTTCCATTCTTTATTTTGCATACTTTATTTTACACGTCACCATTCCAACATCTCCTCACACTGTCCATCCAGATCCATGGCCCACAACAATTACACCAACCCTCTCCATTCTGATAAGGTGTTCAGCACATCACATGGAGTAGGACTCTGCCCCCGCCTCCCCACCCGGATGACCCCCCCCCCAACCCCGGAGCCCCCCTCTCCCGCCTCCCCGCACAGACCCCCACCCCCCGCCTCGAAGCGCTGACCCCCCACATGGCTCCAAGTGGAAAGTTGATGTGGAGACACAGTGAGGTTATAACAGCTACTGGATCGACAGGGATGATGCACTTGGGCTCAGGGAAATCTGTTGGCGGAAGAGCCTGTTCAGAGATCCCAGCCCTGGGAAACCCTGAGGAACCTGCTCAGAGATCCCAGCCCTGGGAAACCCTGAGGAACCTGCTCAGAGATCCCAGCCCAGCAGCATCAGACCCTCTGTGCTGATTTCATCACACGTTTAAAGGCTGACTGTGAACATACTCGCGATGTCCCAGGCAGAATGCCTCAATGACGTACGGCTGCTCCAGTAAACTGACTCGAATCTTCTCATCCCGATCGGCTGTAATAACATGTCGACTGTCTGGACTAACTGCCTGTTGAGGGAAGCAGAACAGTTACTCACAGCAGCTCGTGGGTACAGCACCCATTTCCCTCCCCTCCACCCTGACGCAGTCTGTGTACACTGCTCTCTTTCAGCTGGCTTTTCAGTTCAAAAGTTCACTGAGTGAAATCTCCCATGTACACTCCTTCCAGCAGCCTCCAGCATTGGTGTTCCTCTCCGGAGATACTGTCAGACCTGAATTTTTCCAGTTATTTTTGTTTTTGCTTCAGATTTCCAGCATCTACAGTATTTTGTTTTTATCTTAGTGGATGTACAGGGCCTGGGCTCAAAAGGTGGAGGGGTAGAGATCAGCAGTCAGAGATTGATCTGGAGGCTTTGGATGTTTCTTTATAACATTTTGTAGGATTTAAAATCCCGGCATGACAATACTGTAGGGCTAGTGTGTCTATTACAGGCCCTATACATACTGAATCACCCATACTCCTTATGTCCTTCCCCCCTCCTTACATCCCCACCTCCATACACACTCCCCCATCTTACCACAGCCAGCAGCATGGAGAGGTGCCCAAGCTGGAGTTGCCCTGGGCTGTGTGGCTCGCTGATGGAGAAGCTGTAGACATCCCCAGATTTATCAGCCAGCAGGATCTGGTCCTCTGTTCCTGTGATAGCCAGTGAGGTGGATCGACGAAGCGCAGAGCTGTAGTGACATAACGGGAGAGAACGAGGAAGAAAAACTGTGAGCACAAGAGCGTGAGTGTGTATACAAAAGAGAGAGTGAGAGATAGAGGAGGATGTCCCTCTACTGAGGTGAGTGGTGACTTACCGGACACTGACACACTCCCACGGTCTGGTACGAAACAGCAGCAGCTGCTTGTTGTCCACAGTCACAGCAACGTAGGTCCCAGAAGGGGAGAAGGCAAAGGCCACAACCCCATTGCTTTCCTTGTCACCAGATGACCCATCCTGCCTGAAACACAAAGACTCTCCTCAGTCTACTGTGCAACAGACAGGGAATAACAGAAATAATCAACAGAGCAACTGACACCCTCACGCAGTCCCATCCCCCCCAACCTTACCACCCAGCCCACAGCTGCATTATCTGGTCGTTATCACATTGCTGTTTGCGGGATCTTGCTGTGTGCAAACTGACTCCTGTGTTTCCTACATTACAACAGTGAGAATCTCTTCAAAAGCAGACAATTAAACTGCATGTGGAGCTGGTGTCCCAGCACTGCCACTGTCTACTCTGGGCACTGGCTTCCTAGAGCTAACGAAAATGATTCCAGCTGACGTCTCTTCCCAGACAGTGTCTCAGTGAGGGACTGTACTCATTTCAAACTCGCTGCTCAATCACAAACACTTTCAGGCACTGGTCGACTGGGGATTTACATCCTGTAGATGCAGAAACTGCAACTGCTGAAGAACAAAAGGAGAACCAGAGGCCAGAACACAACCGCTGAGCAATGGAGAATCTGTAATAACCCACGACTGGGGAGGAAGTTCTGGGATGTTTGGCTTCCTCCTGTGCACAGGGCAGTCTCTGCACTAGACTTTACCTTTACCTTTCAGTTTGAGTGGAGCAATCATAAACAAAAGGCTCCCTGTGGAAAAAACACAACAAACATTCATTAATAAAACCTTCAACAGAGAAAGTGAAGGGGGGGGGGGGGAGAGAGGAAGGGGGGGAGGGGGAGGGGGTACACGGGAGGGGAGGGGGGACACGGGGGGAGGGGGACAGAAGGGGGGACACGGGGGGGGGAGGGGGGACACGGGGGGAGGGGGACAGAAGGGGGGACACGGGAGGGGGAGGGGGACAGAAGGGGGGACACGGGGGGGGAGGGAAGGGGGGACACGGGAGGGGAGGGGGACAGAAGGGGGGACACGGGAGGGGGAGGGGGACAGAAGGGGGGACACGGGAGGGGGAGGGGGACAGAAGGGGGGACACGGGGGGAGGGGGACAGAAGGGGGGACACGGGAGGGGGAGGGGGACAGAAGGGGGGACACGGGGGGGGAGGGAAGGGGGGAGGGGGACACGGGGGGGGAGGGAAGGCGGGACACGGGAGGGGAGGGGGACAGAAGGGGGGACACGGGAGGGGGAGGGGGACAGAAGGGGGGACACGGGAGGGGGAGGGGGACAGAAGGGGGGACACGGGAGGGGGAGGGGGACAGAAGGGGGACACGGGGGGGGAGGGGGGACACGGGAGGGGAGGGGGACACGGGGGGGGGAGGGGGGGCACAGGGGCGGTCCGGCCGCTCTCTCTCACCCGCTCTCCCCCAAGTTGAGGCCTAAGATCCGGGAGCCGCCGGCGAGAAACACGAGAGAGCCACAGCAGCCCAACGCCATCTTCCCCACTTCACTTCCGGGGTCACGCCGTCTGACCCCGGTGTACCGGGTATTAAGTTCCCCCACCCCCGGTGTCCCGAGTTTCCGGTCCCCCCTGCCTCGGTGTCCCGGGTTTCCGGTCCCCCCTGCCCCGGTGTCCCGGGTTTCCGGTCCCCCCTGCCTCGGTGTCCCGGGTTTCCGGTCCCCCCTGCCTCGGTGTCCCGGGTTTCCGGTCCCCCCTGCCTCGGTGTCCCGGGTTTCCGGTCCCCCCAGCCCCGGTGTCCCGGGTTTCCGGTCCTCCCGGTGTCTGTTCCGCCCGGAGACGGGAAGATGGCGATGCTGGCGCTCGGGCTCGGAGTCCGCGGCCTGCGGCAGGTACAGGGCCGGCCGGGGGTGGGGGCCCCGGGAAGGACATTCGGCCCGTCCGCTCCGTGCTGGACACGGTCCCAGTGAATTAATGTGACTGCAGCCGGAGCGGAATCGACATTAAACCAACTGATGACGCAGGTCATCGTCACCTTGCTGTGTGTGGGATCTTGCTGTGCAGTGAGCGGCTGTCCCGCCCTTTCTGCGCCTGGCCCTAATTTGGACAGTTTGTTTCTTGTTCAGCCTGTGGGAGAGTCACGGGGGCTGGGCTGGGCTGGGCGCCGACAGAATGTCCTGTGTTGACGGGGCGGCGGCGGCGGCGTGTTGGAGATGTATAGAACCTTGGTGAGGTCACAGCTGGAGTACTGGGTGCAGTTCTGGTCACCACATTATAGGAAGGATGTGGTTGTACTGAACAGGGTGCAGAGGAGATTCACCAGGATGTTGCCTGGGATGAAACATTTAAGTTATGAAGAGAGGTTGGATAGACTTGGGTTGTTTTTGTTGGAGCAGAGAAGACTGAGGGGGTGACCTGATCGAGGTGTACAAGATTATAAGGGGCATGGACAGGGCGGATAGGGAGCAGCTGTTCCCCTTAGTTGAAGGGTCAGTCACGAGGGGACATAAGTTCAAGGTGAGGGGCAGGAGGTTTAGGGGGGATGTGAGGAAAACCTTTTTTACCCAGAGGGTGGTGATGGTCTGGAATACACTGCCTGGGAGGGTGGTGGTGGGTTAAATTCCATCTGCCACTTATCTGCCCATTTGACCATCCTATCTCTTCCTGTAGCCCAAGATACTCAAATTCACTGTTAACCACCCAGCCAATCTTTGTGTCATCTGCAAACTTATGGTCTGGAATGCACTGCCTGGGAGGGTGGTGGAGGCGGGTTGCCTCCCAACTTTTAAGAAATATTTAATGAGCACTGGAAATGTCACAGCATACAGGCCTACAGGACAAGTGCTGGAAAATGGGATTATAATAGATGGGTGCACACATGATAGGCCAAATGGCTGGTTTCAGTGCAGTATAACTCTTATGACTATTTATAAAAGCAGTCTGGGCTCTCAGCGGAGCCTCATTATGTATGCCTGGCTGAGAACCCAGACATCTATTACAATAAGAGAACACCTGCTCCCCAGAGGAAACATTGTTTGATTGACAGGCCAGGCTCTCTGACGTCAATTTCCCTGGAAAAATTTATTAATTTTGCTTCCAACCTCCATCATTTTCACATGGTCCATCTCTGACACTTCCCTTCCCTTCCTTGACCTCTCTGTCTCAATTTCTGGTGATAGACTGTCCACCAATATCCATTACAAGCCTACCGACTCCCACAGCTACCTCGACTACAGCTCCTCACACCCCGCTTCCTGTGAGGACTGCATCCCATTCTCTCAGTTCCTTCGCCTCCATCACATCTGTTCTGATGATGCCACTTTCCAAAACAGTTCCTCTGACATGTCCTCCTCCTTCTTTAACCAAGGCTTCCCACTCATGGTGCTTGACAGGGCCCTCAACCGTGTCTAGCCCATCTCCCATGCATCTGCCCTCGCACCTTCCTCTCCCTCCCAGAACCATGATAGGGTCCCCCTTGTCCTCACTTATCACCCCACCAGCCTCCGCATTCAAAGGATCATCCTCCGCCATTTCCGCCAACTCCAGCATGATGTCACCACCAAACACATCTTCCCTTCAACCACCCCCCCAGCCCCCGGTGGCATTCTGCAGGGATCATTCCCTCCAGGACACCCTGGTCCACTCCTCCATCACCCCTTACACCTCAACCCACTCCCATGGCACCTTCCCATGCAACCGCAGAAGCTGTAACATCTGCCCCTTTACTTCCCCCCTCCTCAACGTCCAAGGGCCCAAACACTCCTTTCAAGTGAATCAGCACTTCCCTCAACTTAGTCTACTGCATTCGTTGCTCCCAATGTGGTCTCCTCTACATTGGAGAGACCAAACGCAGACTGGGTGACCGCTTTGCAGAACATCTTCAGTCTGTCTGCAAGCATTACCCAGACCTCCATGTCGCTTGCCATTTCAACACTCCACCCTGCTCTCATGCCCACATGTCCGTCCTTGGTCTGCTGCAATGTTCCAGTGAAGCTCAACGCAAACTGGAGGAGCAGCACCTCATCTTCCGACTAGGCACTTTACAGCCTTCCGGGCTGAATATTGAGCTCAACAATTTTAGATCATGAACTCTCTCCTCCATCCCCACCCCCTTTCCCATCCCCCTTTTTCCAATAATTTATATTTTTTATATATATTTTTCTTTTCCCACCTATTTTTAAATTTATTTCGATCTATCGTTTTATCTCCACCTTTTAGCCCGTTTTGATCCCTTTCCCCCACCCCACCCCCACTAGGGCCATCTGCCACTAGCTTGTCCTGCTTTCTACCCTTAATGTCACCATTAGCACATTCCTTTGATAATATCACCACCGTCAACACCCCTTTATCCTTTTGTCTATTACATCTTTGGCAATCTCTTCTTTGCCTCCATCTATCACTGGTTCTCTATTCAGCTCTACCTGTCCCACCCCTCTCAACCAGCTTATATTTCACCTAATTTCTATATTTCTTTAATTCTGATGAAGAGTCATACAGACTCGAAACATCGACTCTGTCTTCCTCTCCACAGATGCTGTCAGACCTGCTAAGTTTATCCAGCTATTTCTGTTTTTGTTTCAGATTTCTAGCATCCGCAGTATTTTGCTTTTATCAATTTCACAATGTTTGTTGACTCAAGTTAAGTGGCTTCAAGGATTTGTGATTTTTGAGACCTCGAAGGGCCTGGATGATTTACACTGTTATCAACTTGTAATTTAGACTTTTTTTCAAGAGGAAAAACTTCCCAATAAATGATTTTTTTCCCCTAGCTGATTTTTTTACAAATCCCACTTTACACTATGGAATTCATTGATTCTAGAAAGTGAACAGTGGGCCATTAGGGATGGAAGTGACATAGCTTGGCATGGGGAGCCATCAGGATAGGTGGAAAGACAGAGCTTGGCATAGGAGATATGAGGGGACAGGTAGAGGGGCATGAGGTGGCATGGATGAGGTATGTGGAGTGTTTGGAGTCTGAAGGGTCTTTGTATTTGTATTTTAGCTGGGACAAAGTCCCACAGCACTGAGGCAGGCCTGCCTCCATACCCAGCAGCCCCTGTGACTCTCCAAACTTCTGCCCCCGTCGGCTTAAATATTCTTTCATGGGATGTAGGCCCATCCCTAATTGCCCTTGAACTGAGCGGCTTGCTAGGCCATTTCAGAGTCAAGCACATTAATGTGGATCTGGAGTCACATATAGGGATGAAGAAATGGCAGATTTCCTTCCCTAGAGGACATGAGTGAACCAGGTGGGTTTTTACAACAATCGATGATAGTTTCATGGTCACCATTACTGAGACTAGCTTTATATTCCAAACTTATTAATTGAATTGAAATTCCACCAGCTGCTGTGGTGGGATTTGAACCTGCATCCCCAGAGCGTTAGCCTGGGCCTCTGGATTACTAGCCCAATGACATCACCATTATGCCTCCAGCCTGCAACCACTCCCCAGAAATGAAGATGTGTCTTTGTGGGCACTTCTGATGCAGGTGGGCCAGGCCAGGAATTTTCCCAACTACCCCTATCTGCCTCCAGGTTGGAAATCCAGGCCAATGTCTCTTTGCAGCAATATGTTCTAGATTCTAACATCAATGAAACACTTGATTCTTTTTGAATCACAGGTGCTAATGGAGTGGCCGGGGCTTCAAGCAATGACTCTCACCACCAAGGCAACCGGACCACAGAAGAAGAAAGTTAGGGGTAAGGGATGTGAATATTATTCATAGCCAGGGTCTGTTCCTCACACTGGGCACCGGAGACAATCTAACCTCTAGGTTCTGCAAGTAAACTATTTGTATTATAAATAAAGAGCTAAAAAAAACTTCTCCACCAAAACACACAGCATGGAAACCTGACAACACTGCACTCACTGACGCTCAGTTTGGGTTCCATCAGGGTCACTCAGCTCCTGACCCCATTATAGCCTTGAGCCTAACATGGACAAAAGAGCTGAACTCCCGAGGTGTGGTGAGAGTGACTGCCCTTGACATCAAGGTTGCATTTAATCGAGTGTGGCATCAAGGAGCCCTAGCAAAACTAGAGTCAATGGGAACATAGGAACAGGAGTAGGCCATTCAGCCCGTCGAGCCTGCTCCACCTTTCAGCATGATCCTGGCTGATCATCCATTTCAATGCCTTTTTCCCACATTATCCCCATATCCTTTATATCATTGGTATTTAAAAACCTGTCAATCTCGGTTTTAAACATTCACACTCCTCTAGGGTAGAGAATTCCAAAGATCCACAACCCTCTGAGTAAAGAAATTTCTCCTTATCTCAGTCCTAAATGTCTTCCCTCTTATTTTGAAATAGTGTCCCCTGGTTCTAGACTCCCTGAACAGGGGAAACATTTTACCTGCAACTACCCTGTCTATTGCTTTAAGCATTTTGTAGGTTTCAATGAGATCACCTCTCATTCTTCAAAACTGTAGAGAATACAGGCCCAGTTTCCCCAATCTCTCTTCATAAGACAGTCCCACTATCCCCAGAACAAGTCTGGTGAGCCTTCATTGCGCTCCCTCTATGGCAATAATATCCTTTCTGAGCTAAGGGGACCAAAACTGCACTCAGGACTCCAGGTGTGGTCTAACTAAGGTTCTATACAATCGAAGCAAGACATCACTAGTCCGGTACTCAAATCCTCTTGTGATAAAGGCTAACATTCCATTAGCTTCCTAATTACCTGCTGCACCTGCATGTTAGCTTTCAGTGACTTATGGACAAGGACACCCAGGTCCCTCTCTACATCTACACTTTCTAACCTCTTACCATTTAGGAAATACTCTGCACATCTGTTCCCCTTACCAAAGTGGATAACCTCACATTTTTCCGCATCATATTCCATCTGCAACATTCTTACCCACTCACTAAGTCTGTCCAAATCCTCATGAAGCAGTTTTGCATCTTCCTCATAACACATATTCCCAGCTAGCTTTGTGTCATCCATGAACTTGGAAATATTACATTTGGCCCCTACATCCAAATCATTGATATATATTGTGTACAGCTGGGGCCCAAGTAAAAAAAATGTACTGATCCCTGTGGTATCCCACTAATCACAGCCAGCCAACACGAGAATGGTCCATTTATTCCTAATCTCTGTTTTCTGATTGTTCTTAATCTGTGCCAGTATATTACCTCTGATCCCATATGCTTTCATTTTTCTAACCAACCTCCTGTGGAGGACTTTTTCAAAACCATTCTAAAAATCCAAGTACACTACATCCACTGACTTCCCTTTATCAATTCTGTTAGTAACATCCTCCAAAAACTCCAACAAGCTCGTCAAACATGATTTCCCTTTCACAAATCTATGTTGATTACGTCCAACCAGATCATTATTATCCCAGTGTCCATTTATCACATCCTTTCTAATAGATTCTATTATACCAGGGGAAAACTCTTGGTTGGAGTCATACCTAGCACAAAGGAAGATGGTTGTGGTTGGTCATCTCAGCTCCAGGACATCACTGCAGGAGTTCCTCAGGGTAGTGTCCTCGGCCCAACCATCTTCAACTGCTTCATCTGCCTTCCGTCATAAGGTCAGAAGTGGGGATGTTCACTGATGGTTGCACAATGTTCAGCACCATTCACGACTCCTCAGATACTGAAGCAGTCCATGTCCAAATGCAGCAAGACCTGGACAATATCCAGGCTTGGGCTGACAAGTGACAAGTAACATTCGCACTACACAAGTGCCAAGCAATGACCATCTCCAACAAAAGAGAACCAATCTCTGATCCACACATTTAACTCTTTGACTTTATTTACCCTGTGTCAGTTTGCCTGTGGCTCGGGTAGTACTTCCGAGATTATTACCTTGGAGGTTCTGCTTTTTAATTTAGCTCCTAACTGTTCAAATTCTCTCAGCAGAACCTCCTTTTTAGTCCTATCAATGTCTTTGGTACCAACATGGACGACAACAACTGGATCCCTCCCCTCCCACTCCAAGTTCCTCTCCAGCCCTGAGGAGATGTCCCTAACCCTGGCGCCAGGCAGGCAACACAGCCTTCGGGACTCATGCTCATGGTTGCAGTGAACAGTGTCTATCCCCCTAATTATACTGTCCCCTACCACTGCTACATTCTTATTTCTTCCCTTGACTTGAATGGCTCCCTGTCCACGGTACCATGATCAGTTCTCTCATCCTCCCTGCAGTCCCAGCTCTTGTCCACACAGCTCCAAAGAACCTTGTAGCTATTGGACAGTTGCAGGGTCCGAGGCTCCTTGACCACTAACCCCTGGGCCCCCAAACCTGCCTCACCTGCAGTCACACCCTCCTGTCGCTGATCACAAACTTAATTTAATTCCCTAATCTGAGGGGTGTGACTACCTCCTGGGGCAAAGTGTCCAGGTAACTTTCCCCGTCCCTGATGCGGTGCAGTGTCAGCTCAGACTCCAGCTCCTTAACTTGGATCCGAAGCTCTTCGAGCTGGAAACACTTGGTACAGATGTGTTGCTCTGGATCACCTTGTGTCCAGCAGTTCCCACATGCTGCAGCAGCAACACATCACCCGTTTGCCATCACTATCATATTTTATTTAATTTATTAATTCATTATTCTAGTTTTCCTGCTCTCTACACTTTATTGTAATTAATTTTTTTTATACCAGTATCGACCTTATACTGAAAAGCTATTTCTAAGAAAAAAAGACTAGAGATTAGACACAGACTAAAGGCCTTACTTTTACTTTAAAGACTAGAAATACTCACCAATCCTACTCATCAATCAGCTGCTTTCGTTGTTGCTTGTGATGTCTCTCAGCCACTGGCCTCACTGCAGTTAGGACTCTCAATCCAAGCCTTTTATCCTCTCCTGCTCAAAATATACAATTTTGAGCCTTAGTAATAGAATAAACCTTAATCACTTACCAGATACTCACCAATTAACCAGCTTCTTCTCCTGTAGCAGAGCAAGAATCAATTCCTCGAGGCTGAAAAAGTTTAGGCTAAAGCAGCTGAACACCTCTTTCCCTTCCTCCGCTTAACTCCCTGAAGCACTCAACTCTGGCACTCTACAGTAAATCGCACTCAAGTACTCCACAAACATTCACTCCCTCCACCACCGATGCACAGTAGCAGCAGTGTGTACCATCTACAAGATGCACTGCAGGAATTCACCAAGGCTCCTTCAACAGCATCTTCCAAACCCACAACCACTACCATCTAGAAGGACAAGGGCAGCAGATAGATGGGAACACCACCACCTGGAGGTTCCCCCCAAGTCACTCACCATCCTGACTTGGAAATATATCGCCGTTCCTTCACTGTCGCTGGGTCAAAATCATGAAACTCCTAACAGCACTGTGGGTGTACCTACACCACAGGGACTGCAGCGGTTCAAGAAGGCAGCTCACCATCGCCTTCTCAAGGGCAACTAGGGATGGGCAATAAATGCTGGCCCAGCCAGCGACTCCCACATCCCATGAAGGAATTTTAAAAAAGGTGTGAAAATATGTGCTGTGTGTCAGTCTGTCTTTGTCTCTCTGTGTGCATCTGTCTTTGTCTGTCTGTGTATGTCTATCTTTGCCTGTGTGTGTGTGTGTGTGTGTGTGTGTCTGTGTCTGTCTGTCTGTCTGTCTTTGTATGTGTGTGCGTATGTTTGTCTTTGTATGTGGCTGTCTGTCTTTGTGTATCTGTGTGTTTGTGTCTGTCTTTGTCTGTGTGTGCGCCTGTCTGCCTTTGTCTGTGTGTGTATCTGTCTTTGTCTGTGTGTGTGTCTGTCTTTGTCTGTGTGTGTCTGTCTTTGTCTGTACATGTGTGTGTATCTTTGTCTGTACGTGTGTGTGTGTCTTTGTCTATCTGTGTATGTGTGCGCGTGTGGATGTGTGTCTGTGTGTGTGTGTGTATGTAGGTAGCTCTGTGAAATGCTGGATGTTTCCCCTAGTTATTGGTCTAGGGTTTATTGGTTACAGTTTTGTGGTCTGGAACTACTGTTTGTACTTTAGCAATGATATGTCTTTTATTTTAGAAATGGAGAACATTTTCCTTAATGTGTTCATGGGATGTGGGAGTCGCTGGCTGGGCCAGCATTTATTGCCCATCCCTAGTTGCCCTTGAGAAGGTGGTGGTGAGCTGCCTTCTTGAGCCGTTGCAGTCCATGTGGTGTAGGTACACCCACAGTGCTGTTAGGGAGGGAGTTCCAGGATTTTGACCTAGTTTGATTCTTACTCAACGTTCCTGCAGCTTGGTACACCTGAGTGGCTTGCTAGGCCATTTCAGAGGGCATTTAAGAGTCAAACACATTGCTGGGGGTCTGGAGTCACGTAGGCTAGATCAGGTAAGGTTGGCAGATTTCCTACCCTGAAGGACAATGTGAGTGTTTATTTATCAGCATTAGTCAGGGCCTTTGTATTACCTGTGCAGTAACATTACCACCATGCTCCTCTTCCTCCACATGCTTGTTGCAATGTCACTTGTGGGCACCAAGCTGTGTGAGTGTTTCCTCTCATTGTGCAGTCTATACAGTTTAATATTCTGATTGTAATCTCAGGGAGTGCTTAGTGGGATGGTCCAGTGATTGGTTTCTGTTTCTAGGTTACATACTGATTCTGAAACTGATGAAAACGCTTTCATTGGCTTAATAATCACCGTTCAGCCCACTGTGCCTGTGCTGATTCTTTGAAAGGGTTTAGTCCCACATCCCTGCTCTTTGTCCATAACCCGGTCAGTTCCTCATCCTCAAATCCCTCTCTGACTGCCTTTTAAAAATTTTTTATGGAATCAGCTTCTACCATCTTTTCAGGTCAACTGCTCCAACCCTGACAATTCTCTGAGTGAAAAATTCTCTCTTCTCCCCTCTAGATTTTTTTCCAATGATCTTAAATCCATATTCTCTGGTTAAAGACTCATTGCCGAGAGAGAATAGATTTCCTCTGTGTACTCAATCAAAATCTCTCATCATTTTAAAATTAAAAACTTCCATCATCAGGTACCTCTCTCTGAACCTTCTCTGTTCAAAGGAGAACAGTTCTAACTTTTCCATTATATCTCCTATAACTGAAGTTCCTGATTCCTGGCAACTTCCTGGTAAACCTCCTCTGTAGCCTTTCTCAGGCTTTTACACCTTTCCTGGAGTGTGCTGCTCAGAATTTTCCACAATGCACTAGCTGAGGCCTAACCAGTGATCTTTAAAGTCCGAGCATGAGCTCTTTGCTTTTAGATTCTATCCCTCTATTTACAAACCCAGGAATCCCATGTGCTGGTTTCACCATCTTATCAACTTGTCCTCCACCTTTAAGGTTTTGTGTTTATGGACACCAAGGTCTTTCTGCTAATCTACATTAATAGTGTAATGTGCTTCCATATTCATTACCCAAAGGGCATCACTTTACACATCACTGCATGGAAATCCATCGTCCATTTTGCCATCTTGACTATGACATTCTGGAATCTATAAGGATTCTCTTCATTATCTGCTACATTGTGAAGTTTCCTAACAGCTGCTTCACTCCACCCAAATCTAGTCATTTTATAAGAGTTAAAAAGAGCAAGAGACCCAAATGTGACCCCTGGAGAACATCACTGCAGAACACCTCCCAATCCAAAAACCATCACCACCATCACCCTTTACTTTCTGTCATTAAGCGAATTCTCTCTCCTTAACCACCATTTTCCCTTGAGTCCATGGGCTTCCACCTACTTAATAAATCTCCTGCATGGCACTTTATCAACTGCCTTCTTTCTCTCTCCCACTGCCTCCCTTCACGCTCTCTCTCTCTCTTGCAGCCTCTCTCTCTCTCCCCCACCCCCTCACAGTTGCTCTCTTGTGCTAGCTCACTCTCTCTCTCTCTCTCTCTAGTGGTGTTGTCGCTGGACTAGTAATCCATGCTAAATGGGATATATTTCATATAGATCTAGCAACTCAAGGCTGGGCATCCATGAGGTGCTGTGGGCCATCAGCAGCAGCAGAATTGTACTCGAACACAATCTGTAACCTCATGGCCCAGCATATCCCCCACTCTACCATTATCATCAAGCCAGGGGATCAACCCTGGTTCAATGAAGAGTGTAGGAGGGCATGCCAGGAGCAGCACCAGGCACACCTAAAAATGAGGTGTCAACCTGGTGAAGTTATAACACAAGGCTACCTGCGTGCCAAACAAACTAAACAGCAAATGATAGACAGAGCTAAGCGATCCCACAACCAACGGATCAGATCTAAGCTCTGAAATCCTGCCACATCCCGTCATGAATGCTAGTGGACAATTAAACAACTCACTGAAGGAGGAGGCTCCACAAATATCCCCATCCTCAATGATGGAGGACACCAGCACATCAGTGCAAAAGATAAGGCTGAAGCATTTGTTACAATCTTCAGCCAGAAGTGCTGAGTGGATGATCCATCTCGGCCTCCTCCAGAGGTCCCCAGCATCACAGATGCCAGTCTTCAGCCAATTCGATTCACTCCACATGATATCAAGAAACGGCTAAAGACACTGGATATTGCAAAGGCTATGGGCCCTGACAATATTCCGGCAATTGTACTGGAGATTTGTGCTCCAGAACTTGCCGCACCCCTAGCCAAGCTGTTCCAGTAGAGCTACAACACTGGCATCTACCCAGCTATGTGGAAAATTGCCCAGGTATGTCCTGTACACAAAAAGCAGGACAAATCCAACCCAGCCAATTACCACCCCATCAGTCTACTCTCCATCGTCAGTAAAGTAATGGAAGTGGTCATCAACAGTGCTATCAAGCGGCACTTGCTTAACAATAACTTGCTCACTGATGCCCAGTTTGGGTTCTGTCAGGGCCACTCAGCTCCTGACTTCATTACAGCCTTGGTTCAAACATGGACAAAAGAGCTGAACTCCCGAAGTGAGGTGAGAGTGACTGCCCTTGACATCAAGGCAGCATTTGACTGAGTGTGGTATCAAGGAGCCCTAGCAAAACTGGAGTCAATGGGAATCAGGGGAACACTCTCCACTGGTTGGAGTCATACCTAGCACAAAGGAAGATGGATGTGGTTGTTGGAAGTCAGTCATCTCAGTTCCAGGACATCACTGCAGGAGTTCCTCAGAATAGTGTCCTAGTTCCAACCATCTTCAGCTGCTTCATCAATGACCTTCCTTCCATCATAAGGTCAGAAGTGGGCATGTTCACTGATGATTGCACAATGTTCAGCACCATTCGCGACTCCTCAGATAATGAAGTAGTCCATGTCCAAATGCAGCAAAACCTGGACAATATCCAGGCTTGGGCTGATCAGTAGAAAGTAACATTCGTGCCACACAAGTGTCAGGCAATGACCATCTCCAACAAGAGAGAATCCAACCATCGCCCCTTGATGTTCAATGTTATTACCATCACTGAATCCCCCACTATCAACATCCTGGGGGTTACCATTGACCAGAGGCTGAACTGGACTAGCCATATAAATACTGTGGCTACAAGAACAGGTCAGGAGCTGGGAATCCTGTGACAAGTAACTCGCCTCCTGACTCCCTAAAGCCTGTGCACAATTTATAAGGCACAAGTCAGGAGTGTGATAGAATACTCCCCACTTGCCTGGATGAGTGCAGCTCCCACAACACTCAAGAAGTTGGACACCATCCAGGACAAAGCAGTCCACTTGATTTGCACCCCATCCACAAACATTCACTCCCTTCACCATCGGTGCACAGTAGGAGCAGTGTGTACCATCTACAAGATGCACTGGAGGAATTTGCCAAGGCTCCCTAGACAGTACCTTCCAAACCCACGACCACTACCGTCTAGAAGGACAAGGGCAGCAGATAGATGGGAACACCACCACCTGGAAGTTCCCCTCCAAGCCACTCACCAACCTGACTTGGAAATATATTGCCGTTCCTTCACTGTCACTGGATCAAAATCCTGGAACTCCCTCCCTAACAGCACTGTGGGTGTACCTACACCACATGGACTGCAGCGGCTCAAGAAGGCAGCTCACCACCACCTTCTCAAGGGCAACTAGGTGTGGGCAATAAATGCTGGTCCAGTCAGTAATGCTCACATCCTGTGAATTAATAAAAGAAAAGAATGCATTTGTTCCTGTTTGTGCTTCCCTTAAATGACAAAGCTGCGGTGGTGGAAGTAGATAGAGCTGGACTGCTGAGCAATGAGATGGCAGTGCTGTGTGCTGACCCTTGTCCTTCACTGTCTGTCACACAGGAGCTGAGGCTGCTGAGATCAGGAACAGAGATTGCCATATTCAAACTTCAGAGATAACCAGCACAGAACGAGCAAACCTTTTATCCAAGAAAACAGTGCTGCTTTTTCCCAGGAAGGATCCTGGCCCAATGCCATTATTGGGAGAGAGACTCTGGTCTGCACAGAGCATTTCAGAAGGTGGGGAGAAGTCAGTGGCAGCCAATTACTCGCATGCCAGCAGTGAACCTGTGGCTGATAAGTCAGTTGCTGAGGAAGAGTCCAGCTCGAGCTCAGACTCCAGTTCAGACTCAGATGAAGAAACTGTGACTGAAGATGTCGTGAAGACTCCAGTTGAATTTCCAAAGCGTGATCCTGCTTCCTGCACCCAATACAGGCGTGCTGAGTGGACACAGGGAAGAGAAGAGGTATACCGAGGAGAAGTGGTCAGGAAGCCACGGGAAGTCTCCGGCGATGTCAAAGTGCTAGTCTCCAAGGACTCGGCTCCGTCAGAGCTGGGCAAGGGGGAGGAGAAAGGAGCACAAGCTGCCCGTCTGGAATCGACAACACACGGGAGCCCTGTGTTGTCAAGCAGTGAAATCTGTGCTGGAGCCATAACTCCAGTAACAAAACCAGGAGCAAGTTCTCCACCAAAAGCCAAATCCATAACTCAAGACACCACAATAAGCAGCTCACCGAAAGAATGGGTGCTCCCAGCACAAGATGAGACTCCGGATCCAGAGCACGTGTCAGCTCAGGAGGGAACTCCAGAACCTACTGCCCCAGCTTTAGCCGAGACAACACAGGGTACTCAGCTGTTTCTACCTCCAGAGTGGGCTCTATTCACTGATGGTCACCAGGGAAGAGTGAGGGCAGCATCCAAAAGTGAATGTTCAAAAAGATTTAGAAAGCACTTCATACACACTCTTAAAATCCTGAGAGGGCACGCACTGTCTAAAGGAACAGTGAGCTGAATGAGAGAACGAGTATAGAATTAAGCAGCCATTTGCAATTTTAGTATCAGAGGGGTTTTTGTGGATATTGTCGAGCTAATACGGTGCCTGAGTAGCAAAAGGGCTGAGGGTGACAGAATCAGAGGTGAACGACTGCTGAAATAAAAACAAAATGCTGGAAATTCTTGGCATCTGTGGCGAAAGAAAGAGAGTTAATGTTTCAGCTCTATGACCCTACATCAGAATGCTGAGGCAAGTTGTGGAGAGTGAGAGTCAGAATCACATAACATGTACACTGTGGGTGAGCTGAGATGTTCTGGAGTTTTGCTTAGTTCTTGCTTGACAGCAGGAATAAACTTTCATTTGGGATTTGAAATGCTCTTTGGATGGAGATAGTAACATCAGCAGTAACAGTCAGTTGTTGGGGGAGGGAGGGTTGGCGGTTGGTGAGTGACTGTAAAAATCAGAGGAAGTTATATTAAACCTGTATAAAACTCTGGTTCGGCCTCAGCTGGAGCATTGCATCAAATTCTGTGCACCACACTTTAGGAAGGATGTGAAGGCGTTAGAGGAGATGCAGAAGAGATTCAGGAGAATGGTTCCAAAGACGAGCACTTCAGTTAAATGGACAAATTGGACAAGTTAGGACTGTTCCCCTTGGAGAAGAGAAGATTGAAAGGAGATTTAATAAAATATTCAAAATCACGAGGGGTCTGGGCAGAGTAGATTGGGAGAAACTGTTCCCATTTGTGGAAGGGACGAAAACGAGAGGGCACAGATTTAAGGTGATTGGCAAAAGAAACAATGGAGACGAGGAAAATCTTTTCTTATGCAGCAAGTGATTAGGAGCTGGATTGCACAAAAAGGGCAGAATGAGAGCAAAATAGTGCGTGATGACATCGGGCAAGCTAAGGAAATCTGCCATTCTTACCTTATCTGGCCTGCATGTGACTCCAGACTCACAGCAATGTGGTTGACTCTGAAATGGCCTAAGAAGCTGCTCAGTTGTATCAAACCACTACAAAGTCACAAAAAAGGAATGAAACCAGACGGACCAT
This sequence comes from Isurus oxyrinchus, assembly GCA_026770705.1. Classification (NCBI taxonomy): domain Eukaryota; kingdom Metazoa; phylum Chordata; class Chondrichthyes; order Lamniformes; family Lamnidae; genus Isurus; species Isurus oxyrinchus. The sequence continues at coordinate 113,756,518 of JANJGN010000018.1, forward strand.
CCGGCATCGACCTAGACACCGGAAATGACAACGGCAAACTCAGCCCTGTCGACCCTGCAAAGTCCCCCTTACTGACTTCTGGGGGCTAAATTGGGAGAGCTGTCTCACAGACTAGTCAAGCAACAGCCTGACATAGTCATCCTCACGGAATCATACCTTACAGATAATGTCCCAGACACCATCACCATCATCACCATCCCTGGGTATGTCTTGTCCCACCAGCAGGACAGACCCAGCAGAGGTGGTAGCACAGTGGTACACAGTCAGGAGGGAGTTGCTCTGAGAGTCCTCATCATCGACTCCGGACCCCATGAAGTCTCATGGCATCAGGTCAAACATGGGCAAGGAAACCTCCTGCTGCTTACCACATACCACCCTCCCTCAGCTGCTGAATCAGTGCTCCTCCATGTTGAACACTAACCGTCACCCCTTGACATTCAATGGCATTACCATCACTGAATCTCCTGCTACTAACATCCTGGGAGTTACCATTCACCAGAAACTGAACTGGACTAGCCATATAAATACTGTGGTTACAAGAGCAGGTCAGAGGCTAGGAATCCTGCAACAAGTAACTCACCTCCTGACTCCCCAAAGCCTGTCCACCATCTACAAGGCTCAAGTCAGGAATGTGATGGAATACTCTCCACTTGCCTGGATGAATGCAGCTCCAACAGCACTGAAGAAGCTTGATACCGTCCAGGACAAAGCAGCCCCACTTAATTGGCACCACATCCACAAACATCTACCTGGCTATGTGGAAAATTGCCCAGGTATGTCCTGTACTCAAAAAACAGGACAAATCCAACCCGGTCAATTACTGCCCCATCAGTCTACACTTGATCATCTGTAAAGTAATGGAAGGGGTCAGCAACAGTGCTATCAAGCGGCACTTGCTTAGCAAATACCTAGCTGCTCACTGATGCTCAGTTTGGGTTCCACCAGGGCCACTCAGCTCCTGACCTCATTACAGCCTTGGTTCAAACATGGACAAAAGAGCTGAACTCTCGAGATGAGGTGAGAGTGACTGCCCTTGACATCAAGGCAACATTTGACCGAGTGTGGCATCAAGGAGCCCTAGCAAAACTGGAGTCAATGGGAATTGGGTGGGGGGGTGGAATTCTCCGCTGGTTGGAGTCATGCCCAGCACAAAGGAAGATGGCTGTGGTTGTTGGAGGTCAGTCATCTCAGTCCCAGGACATCACTGCAGGAGTTCCTCAGGGTAGTGTCCTTGGCCCAGCCATCTTCAGCTGCTTCACCAGTGACCTTCCTTCCATCATAAGGTCAGAAGTGGGGATCTTGGCTGATGATTGTACAATGTTCAGCCAGCGAAGCCCACATCCTGTGAAGGAATAAGTAGTTTTAGTGAGTAGTACTTGTGGCTCTACAAAAACCAGAGAATATGGACCAGTTGCTGGTGCTCCCTGTACACCTGCTGGCAGTTTGACTGGTATACCTCCAAGTCTAGCTGGAATCTGGGGCATATTTACAGTATATTAAATGTTACAAAAATTAGCACAATCCTGAATTGATAGGGCAGGGCTGAACAAAATTTGCACAAATATATCTGAATGGAGTGACTCAGTTTTCACTAATATATCTGAATGGAGTGACTCAGTTTTCACTAATATATCGAATGGAGTAATTCAGTTTTCACTAATATATCTGAATGGAGTGACTCAGTTTTCACTAATATATCGAATGGAGTGACTCAGTTTTCACTAATATATCTGAATGGAGTGACTCAGTTTTCACTAATATATCTGAATGGAGTGACTCAGTTTTCACTAATATATCGAATGGAGTAATTCAGTTTTCACTAATATATCTGAATGGAGTGACTCAGTTTTCACTAATATATCTGAATGGAGTGACTCAGTTTTCACTAATATATCGAATGGAGTGACTCAGTTTTCACTAATATATCTGAATGGAGTGACTCAGTTTTCACTAATATATCTGAACGGAATAACTCAGTTTTCACTAATATATCTGAATGGAGTGACTCAGTTTTCACTAATATATCTGAATGGAGTGACTCAGTTTTCACTAATATATCGAATGGAGTGACTCAGTTTTCACTAATATATCTGAATGGAGTGACTCAGTTTTCACTAATATATCTGAACGGAATAACTCAGTTTTCACTAATATATCTGAATGGAGTGACTCAGTTTTCACTAATATATCTGAATGGAGTAATTCAGTTTTCACTAATATATCTGAATGGAGTAATTCAGTTTTCACTAATATATCTGAATGGAGTGACTCAGTTTTCACTAATATATCTGAATGGAGTGACTCAGTTTTCACTAATATATCTGAATGGAGTAATTCAGTTTTCACTAATATATCGAATGGAGTGATACAGTCTGCATGAATGTATGTGAGTGGAGTGTTTGTTAGTGTTTTAATGAATTATCCGAGTACAAACTTGGGTCAGTGATAACTGAATATCCAAAGGAGGATTTCAGAGATTGCAGATATAATGCCCAGTGAGTATACCACTGTGTGTGCTGTAGCAGTCACAGATATAATGCCCAGTGAGTATACCACTGTGTGTGCTGTAGCACAGTCACAGATATAATGCCCAGTGAGTATACCACTGTGTGTGCTGTAGCAGTCACAGATATAATGCCCAGTGAGTATACCACTGTGTGTGCTGTAGCACAGTCACAGATATAATGCCCAGTGAGTATACCACTGTGTGTGCTGTAGCACAGTCACAGATATAATGCCCAGTGAGTATACCACTGTGTGTGCTGTAACACAGTCACAGATATAATGCCCAGTGAGTATACCACTGTGTGTGCTGTAGCACAGTCACAGATATAATGCCTAGTGAGTATACCACTGTGTGTGCTGTAGCACAGTCACAGATATAATGCCTAGTGAGTATACCACTGTGTGTGCTGTAGCAGTCACAGATATAATGCCCAGTGAGTATACCACTGTGTGTGCTGTAGCAGTCACAGATATAATGCCCAGTGAGTATACCACTGTGTGTGCTGTAGCACAGTCACAGATATAATGCCCAGTGAGGATACCACTGTGTGTGCTGTAGCACAGTCACAGATATAATGCCCAGTGAGTATACCACTGTGTGTGCTGTAGCACAGTCACAGATATAATGCCCAGTGAGTATACCACTGTGTGTGCTGTAGCACAGTCACAGATATAATGCCCAGTGAGTATACCACTGTGTGTGCTGTAGCACAGTCACAGATATAATGCCCAGTGAGTATACCACTGTGTGTGCTGTAGCACAGTCATTTTTTTTCAGCTCATCGTGCTTTTGCCCATCTGCTGATGTGGAGCTGATTATAATGTGTTTAAAATCCTTGAGTTGTCTGTGCATCAGACAGTCAATTGCTGAGCCTGCATTTGATTATTAGGTAGCTGATAATTATCTGGACTGATTTAAAGGACTACGATGGTTGGATTATTCTGCTGACCTTGTTTCTTCTCTGCTTTACCTTCCTTCTTGAAGGCATCGATTCTCACTGGGATACACAGCAATATAGAAAGTGTTAGAAATAAGAAAAGCAACTTCCACCCAGTTTGCCTTCTACTGTCTTGGTAATTGTATGATAAGAACATAAGAAATAGGAGCAGGAGTAGGCCATTCAGCCCTTCAAGTCTGCTGCACATTCTGCCTCTGATCTTCTTCCTCAACTCCATTTTCCCTCCCACTCTCCATATCCCTCGATTCCCTGAGAGACTAAAAATCTCTCTATCTCAGCCTTACATGTATTCAACGATGGAGCATCCACAACCCTCTGCGGTAGAGAATTCCAAAGATTCACCACGCTCTGAGTGAAGAAATTTCCCCTCGTCTCAGACCTAAATGATCGGCCCCTTATCCTGAGACTGTGCCCTCATGTTTTAGACTCCCCGACCAGAGGAAACAATCTCTCAGCGTCAACCCTATCAAACCCCTTCAGGCTACAAGAGCAGGTCAGAGGCTAGGAATCCTGTGATATGTAACTCACCTCCTGACCCCCTAAAGCCTGTCCACCATCTACAAGTCACAAGTGTCATGGAATCCTCCCCACTTGCCTGGATGAGTGCAGCTCCAACAGCACTGAAGAAGCTGGACACCATCCAGGACAAAGCAGCCTGTTTGATTGGCACCACATCCACAAACATTCACTCACTCCACCATCGATGCACAGTGGCAGCAGTGTGTACCATCTACAAGATGCACTACAGGAATTCCTCAAGGCTCCTTCGACAGCACCTTCCAAACCCAAGATCACTACCATCTAGAAGGACAAGAGCAGCAGATAGATGGGAACGCCACCACCTGGAAGTTCCCCTCCAAGTCACTCACCATCCTGACTTGGAAATATGTCGCTGTTCCTTCACTGTCACTGAGTCAAAATCCTGGAACTCCCTTCCTTACATTACCGTGAGTGTACCCCCACCACAGGGACTGCAGCGATTCAAGAAGGCAGCTCACCACCACCTTCTCCAGGGCAGCTAGGGATGGGCAATAAATGCTGGTCTGGCCAGCGAAGCCCACATCGCATAAATGAATAAGAGAATTCCCCTTGCAATAAAGGTCAACATGCCATTTGCTTTTCTAATTGCTTGCTGCACCTGTATGCCATTTTATTGTTCCATGTAAAAGCACACCCATCATCAACGCTTATAAGTTCCACACTTTCTAAAAAATATTCTGCTTTGCAGCCGAAGTGAACATCCTCACACTTCGCCATAATATATTGCATCTACCATCTTATTATCGATTCACTTAATCTGTCTATATCTCTTTGCAGCCTCCCTCTGTGTCCTTCCCGCAATTTATATTCCCACCTAGCTTTGTATCATCATACAATGATAATAGTTATTGACTGATCACGTCGATCAATTTCAATCAATTAGCCTATAACAGACCCAGACATGAAATGGGGAAAATCACCAGTCTTGGAAAGTTTGGGAGCCATTATGTTGAGGCTATGAACATGGGAACTTGAGTTGGCCATTCAGCCCATCGAGCCTGCTCTATCATTCAATTTGATTATGGCTGACCATCTGCCTCATTGCCACTTTCCTGCACTATCCCCATGTCCATTGATGTCATTAGTCTCCAGCAATCTATTGATATCTATCTTGAACCTGCTCAATTATTAAACTTCCACAGCCCTCTGGGAGAATTCCAAAGATTCACCTCCCTCTGAGTGAAGAAATTCCTCCTCATCTCAGTCTTAAATGGCCTGTCCCTAATTCTGAGATTATGTCTGGTTTTTAGACTCACCGGGAGGGGAAACATTTTATCCACATCTACCCTGTCACACCCTGTAAGAATTTTGTAAGTTTCAATGAGATCACCTCTCTTTCTTTGAAACTCTAAAGAATACAGTCCCAGTTTCCTCAATCTCTCCTCATAAGACTAACCCGCCATCCCAGGGATTAATCTGGTGAACCTGCGTTGAACTCTCTCTATGGCAAGTATATCCTTCCTTAGGAAAGGAGACCAAAACTGTACACAATACTCCAGGTGTATATAATTGCAGCAAGAAATCTTTATTCTTCTACTCAAATCCTCTTGCAGTGAAGGCCAACATACCATTTGCCTTCCTAATTGCTTGTTGCACCTGCTTGCTGGCTTTCAGTGACTCCATGAACAAGGACACCCAGGTCCCCTTGGACATCAACACTTTCCAATCTCTCACCATTTAAGAAATACATTGCCTTTCTGTTTTTTCCACCAAATTGGATACCTTCACACTTATTCACATTATCTTCCAGCTGCCATGTTCTTGCCCATTCACTTTGCCTGTCCAAGTCCCCTTGAACATAAGAACTAGGAGCAGGAGTAGGCAATTCAGCCCCTCGAGCCTGCCCCGCCATTCATTACAATCATGCTGATCTCATTTCAGCCTCAACTCCAATTTCCCGCCCTCTCCCCATAACCTTTCAACCCGTTACTAATTGAAAATCTGTCTATCTCCTCCTTAAATTTATTCAACATCCCGGCATCCACTGCACTCTGAGGTAGTGAATTCCACAGATTCACGACCCTTTGAGAAAAGTAATTCCTCCTCATCTCTGATTTAAATCTACCACCCCTTAGACTAAGAATATGGCCTCTCATTCTAGAATGCCCCACAAGGGGAAACAGCCACTCCACATCTACTTTATTCCCTTTAGCTTCTTATATACCTCAATTCGATCTCCTCTCATCCTTCTAAACTCTAGTGAGTATAGGTCTAAACTGCTCAATCTCTCCTCATAAGACAAGCCCCGCATCTCTGGAATCAATCTAGTGAACCTCCTCTAAACCACCTCCAGTACAACTACATCCTTCCTCAAGTAAGGGGACCAAAACTGTGCACATTACTCCAGGTGCAGTCTCACCAATGCCTTGTACAGTTGCAACAACACTTCCCTACTTTATACTCTATTCCTTTAGCAGTAAATGCCAAAATTCCATTTGCCTTCCTTATTACCTGCTGTACCTGCATACTAGCTTTCAGCGATTCATGTACAAGGACACCCAGATCCCTCTGCACTGAAGCATTCGAAGCCTCCTTGCATTCTGCTCACCACTTAGAGTCCCAGCTAAATTAAAAGCAAAATAATGTGAAATGTTAACTCTGTTTCTCTCTCCACAGATGCTGTCAGACCTGCTAGTTTTTCGAGCATTTTCTGTTTTTCTTTCTTACAGTCCCAGCTAGTTTTGTGTCATCAACAAATTTGGAAATATTACATTTGGTCCCCACATCCCAACCATGTGTATAGATTGTGAACAGTTGTGTCCCAGCACTGATCCTTGTGGTACCCCACGACTAACAGCCTGCTATCCTGAGAATGACCCATTTATCCCTACCCTCTGTTTTCTGTCTGTTAACCAATTCTCAATCCAAACCAGTATATTACCCCCAGTCTTGCGTGCTCTAATTTTGTTTACTAACCTTCTCTGTAGGACCTTATCAAAAGCCAGGTCCCTGTGTACATCCACATTTCCCAATATATCACCATTTAAATAATACTCTGCAATTCACACTTATCCACATTATACTGCATCCTCACCACTCACATTCCCACCAAGTTTCGTGTTATCAGCAAACTTGGAAATATTATATTTGGTTCCCTCCCCCAAATCATTGATTTAAATTATAAATAGCTGGGGCCCAAGCACTGATCCCTGCAGTACCCCGCTAGTCACTATCTGCCACTCCAAAAGAGACCCATTTATTCCTGCACTATGTTTCCTGTCTGCTAACCAATTCTCAATCAATGCCAATATATTACCTCCAATCCCATGTGCTTTAATTTACACACTAACCTCTTATGTGGGAATTTATCAAAAACTTCCTGAAAATCTAAATACACCACATCCACTGGTTCTCCCTTATCTATTCTGCTAATTACATCCTCCAAAAGCTCCAGTAGGTTTGTGAAACATGATTTCCCTTTCCTAAATCCATGTTGACTTTGTCTAATCCCATTGATATTTTCTAAGTGTCCTGTTATCACATCCTTTATAATAGACTCTAGCATTTTCTCTACTACTGATGTTAGACTAACCGGTCTGCAATTCCCTTCCTTCTTTCCCTCCTTTTTTAAATAGTAGGGTTACATTTACCACCCTCCAATCTGCCAGGACTGTTCCAGAATCCACTGTATTTTGGCATTCACTATTTCCATGGCCACCTCCTTTCGTACCCTGGGATGTAGATTATCGGCCCTGGGGGATTATCAGCTTTCAGTCCCATTAATTTTTCCTGCTCTATTTTCTTTAATAATACTAATTTCCTTCAATTCCTCCTAGACCTTTGGCTCCCTACCATTCCTGGGAAATTATTTGTGTCATCCTCTGTGAAGACAGAACTAAAGTAGTTGTTTAATTGCTCTGCCATTTCCTTGTTCCCTATTATAAATTCTCCCAATTCAGACTGTAGGGTACCTCCATTTGTCTTCACTAATCTTTTTCTTTTTACATACTTATAGAAGCTTTTACAGTCCGCTTTTATGTTCCTTGCAAGCTTACTCTCATACTCTATTTTTCCCCCTTAATCAATCTCTTGGTCCTCCTTTGCTGCTCCCATTCCTCAAGCTTCCTACTTTTTCTAGCAACTTTATATGATTCTTTGGATCTAATAGTATCCTTAATTTCTTTTATTAGTCATGGTTGGGCTGCTTTTGCTCTTGAGCTTTTGCACCAGAATGGAGTGTATAACTGATGCAATGCATACATTCATTCCTTAAATATTAGCCATTGCATATCCACCAGCAAGCCTTTTAATGAAGTTCCCCATCTATTTTAGCCAACTTGTCCCTCATACCTTTGTAGTTTCTTTTGTTTAGATATAGAACCCTAGCTTCAGATCGGACAACTTCACTTTCCATCCTAATGAAGATCTTGATCATGTTATGGTCACTGTTCCCTAAAGGATCCCGCAGAATGAGACTATTAATTAACCGCTTCTCATAGAGTCATAGAGTTATACAGCGCAGAAACAGGCCCTTCGGCCCATCGTGTCCATGCCAGCTATCAAGCACCTATATATTCTAATCCCATTTCCAGCACTTGGCCTGTAGCCCTGTTTGCTATGGCATTTCAAGAGCTCATCTAAATACTTCTTAAATGTTGTGAGGGTTCCTGCCTCTACCACCCCGTCAGGCAGTGTGTTCCAGATTCCAACCACCCTCTGGGTGAAAAAACTTTTCCTCAAATCCTCTCTAAACCTCCTGCTCCTTACCTTAAATCTATGCCCCCTGGTTATTGACACCTCCGCTAATGGGAAAAGTTACTTCCTATCTACCCTATTTATGCCGCTCATAATTTTGTACACCTCCATCAGGCCCCCCTCAGCCTTCTCTGCTCTAAGGAAAATAATACTAGCCTATCTGATCTCTCTTCATAGCTGAAATCCTCCAGCCCTGGCAACATCCTGTTGAATCTCCTCTGCACCCTCTCCAGTGCAATCACATCCTTCCTATAGTGTGGCAACCACAACTGCACACAGTACTCCAGCTGTGGCCTAACTAGCGTTTTATACAGTTCCAGCATAACCTCCTTGCTCTTATATTCTATGCCTTGGTTAATAAAGACAAATATCCCATATGCCTTCTTAACCACCTTATTTAAATGTGCTGCTGCCTTCAGAGATTCATGGGCATGTACACCAATGTCCCTCCGATCCTCTGTACTTCCTAGGGTTCTACCATTCATTGTATTCCCTTGTTGTGTTAGTCCTCCAAAAATGAATCACCTCACACTTCTCAGGATTAAATTCTATTTGCCACTGCTCTGCCCTTCTTACCAGCCCATCTGTATTGTCCTGCAATCTAAAGCTTTCCTCCTCACTATTTACGACACCACCAATTTTTGCGTCATCTGCGAACTTACTGATCATACCTCCCATATTCATGTCAAAATCATGAATGTACACTACAAACATCAAGAATCCCAGCACCGATACCTGTGGTACACCACTCATCACAGGCTTCCAATCGCAAAATCAACCTTTGACCATCACCCTCTGCCTCCTGCCACTAAGCCGATTTTGGATCCAATTTGCCAAATTGCCTTGGATCCCGTGGACTCTTACCTACTTAACCATTCTCCCTTGTGGCACCTTGTCAAAAGCCTTACTGAAGTCCATGTAGACTACATCAACTACACTACCCTCATCTACACAACTAGTCACCTCCTCGAAAAATTCAATCAAATTTGTTAGGCATGATCTCCCCCTGACAAAGCCATGCTGACTCTCCCTGACTGATCCCTACCTCTCCAAGTGGAGATTAATCATGTCCCTCAGAATTTTTTCCAATAGTTTCCCTAGCACTGATGTTAGACTCACTGGCCTGTAATTTCCTGGTTTATCCCTACCACCCTTTTTGAATATTGGCACCACATTCGTTATTCTCCAGTCCTCTGGCACCTCTCCTGTGCCCAGCGAGGATTTGAAAATTAATGTCAGAACCTCTGCAATCTCCTCCCTTGCCTCACATTGCAGCCTGGGATAGGGTTCTCATTACACAGTGCCAAGTCAAGGATAGCCTGTTCTCAAGTTGATTCCTTGACATACTGGTCTAAAAAACCATCTTTTTCACACTCCAGGAATTCATCCACCACAGTATTATTGCTAATTTAGTTTGCCCAGTCTGTATGTAGATTAAAGTCACCCATGATTACTGTAACATCCTTGTTACAAGTGCCTCTAATTTCCTGTTTAATGCCGTCCCCTACCTTACTACTACTGTTTGGAGGCCTATGTCAATTTTCCACTAATGTTTTCCGCCCCTTGTTGTTTCTTAGCTCCACCCAGACTGATTCTACATCTAGATTTTCTGAGCCAATATCCTTTCTCACTATCGTACTGATTTCATCCTTAACTAACAATACCACTCCACCTCCTTTTCCTTTTTGCCTGTCCTTCCTAAATATAGAGCACCTCTGGATATTCAGTTCCCAGCCTTGGTCACCCTGCAGCCATGTCTCCGTAATCGGAATCATATCGTACCCGTTTATAGCTATTTGCGCTGTTAATTCATTTACCTTATTGCGAATGCTCCGTACATTCAGTAACAGTGTCTTTAGACTTGTCTTTTAACATTTTTACACATTTTTTGTACTGTGGCCCTATTTGCTGCTAGCTCTTGTTTCCTCTGCCTTCCACTTTTGCTTTCTACTTTTCTGTCTTTTATTCCTGTCTTTGTTTCCCTCTCTTGTGTCTCCCTGCTCAGGTTCCCATACCCCTGCCAATCTATTATAAACCCTCCTCCCACCGTACTGGTGAGGATATTGGGCCCAGTCCTGCTGGGATGCAACCAGGTCCCAACTTCCCCAGAATCAGTCCCAGTGCCTCAGGAATCTAAATCCCTCCCTCCTGCACCATCTGTCCATCTATGCATTCATCTGGTTTATTCTCTTATTCCTGATCTTACTAGCATGTGACACTGGGAGTAATCCTGAGATTGCTACCTTTGAGGTCCTGATTTTTAATTTGTTTCTTAGCTCCCTATATTCTGCTTTCAGGACCTCATCTGACTTTTTACTTTTGTCATTGGTACTGATATGGACCACAACCTCTGGTTGTTCACCCTCCCTCTTCAGAATGTCCTGCAGCTGCTCAGTGACATCCTTGACCCTGGCACCAGGGAGGCAACACACCATCCTGGTGTGATGCCTGCGGCCACAGAAATGTCTATCCGTTCCCCTTATGATAGAATTCCCTATCACTATTGCTCTTCCACTTTTTTTTCTCCCCCTCTGTGCAGCTGAACCACTCATGGTGCCACGGACTTGGCTCTTGCTGCATTTCCCTGAGAAACAATCTCCCCCAGCAGTATCCAAAACGGAAAATCTGTTAGAGAGAAAGAAAGGTGCAGGGGACTCCTACACTACCTGCCTAGTACTTTTACCCTGTTGGGTGGTCACCCTTCCCTTTCTGCCTCTGTTCTCTTTACCTGTGGTGTGACCACCTCACTGTACATGTTTCCAGGAAGATGTCATCCTTGTGGATGCTCCATAGAGACTCCAGCCACAGTTCTAGCTCTGAAATGCAGATTTTGAGCAGCTGCAGCTGGAGACTCTTCCTGCACACATTGTCGCCCTGGACACTGGAAGTGCCCCTGATTTCCCACATAGCACAGGAAGAGCATTCCGTGTGGCTGAGCTGTTCTGCCATGACTTACACTTAAATTATTCCCTTTACTTTTACTTTCTCTAGTTTAGAGAATATTAAGGGCAGTAGAAATACTCGTCAGGTCCTGCATACCAAGGCTGCTGCCGCTCTTTCTGAGGAAAGGTAGAAAATGAAAGGAGCACCTCCTTCCCTCTTCAGTGAACTCCCTCTCTCACCAAACTCCAACTTAAGCACTCTAATGCAGCCCTGAGCAGCACTCCCGTGCAGACAAGACAGCACTGTAGATGGCCTGCTTTTATGCTGTCTGAAAAGCTCCTGTTTAAGTCAGTTATCTAATTAACTAGCTGCAGCTGCAAGCAGAGCCTGAAAAACCCCTGTTTCAAAGCTGGACTAAAATTCACCTCCCAACCCAAACAGCAACTTTTAGTTCATGTCTAAATTAAAGAAAGACTAGACTTTAGATAGAAATTCACCCTTAAAAGTCTTTATTACCAAACTCCAACTTAAGCACTCTAATGCAGCCCAAAGCAGTACTCCAATGCTGAAAATGCGCGCCAAAGCTTCTTGTCACAAGCCTTGCATTTCAATAGCAATCCTGTGTCCATGTGCTCATTGACATTGCTAGCCTATTCATCAATGAACTGCTAAAGGAAGCCAAAGAGATTTGCAATGCAGCACTACATCCTGGTGATCTAGACATGCCGCCATTGTCTGAATCAGTATTCATTGAACTTATGAACTCAGCAGCGTGCTCAGTTGAGTTCAGTATTAACAACACCATGTATGCCCAAATGGTGTTGCCATGGGATCCCCTCTAGGCCCAGGTCTCTCAAACATCTCCGTTGGTTTCCACGAGAAACACGTCTTTGATGGCCCTGTCCTTTGCAGACAGAAAGAACATGTCCTTTTGTTGCACCTGTTTGAGCTAAACAAAATAAGTGAGTGACAGCCATTCCCTGGTTCATTCCCCAGGGTAATGCCTTGACCAATCAGAGTCAGCCTGCCTGGTTTGAGTTTAAACAAAAGTTGGCAATTAAATGTTATTCATCAGTTAACTGGTGCATTCTCCATAGCAATGCCTCTACCAATCAGAGCCCACTTGCCAACTAATCAGCACTTTCTTCTCATGAAGTAGAAATTGTTGTTCCCATTAAATTTGGTATTCTTGTGAATTGTCCTGATGAGTGCAAGACGAAAAGTTTCAACAACGTCCTTTTTCAGCAATATCTGAGTACTAATCACCAAATGACTATAGTTTCTTTTGTTCAGATATAAGCCCATAGTTTCAGAATTAATTATATCACTTTCAAACTTAATGTAAAATTCAATGATTTATGGTCACTACTTCTGAAAGGTTCCTTTAGAGCAAAGTTAATGATTAGTCCTTTCTCTTTACATAAACTAAATTTAAAATAGCCCGATCCATAGTTGGTTCTTCAACATTCTGTTCCAGAAACCCATCTTGTGCACACTCCCAGGAACTTATCCTCCACAGCATTAGTGCTAATTAGATTTACTCAGACTATATGTGAATTGAAGTCGCCCATTATTACTGTATTACCCATGCTACATGCAACTCTAATTTCCTGATTTATACTGTGTACAACATTACCACTACAATTTGGTGGCCTATAAACAACTCCCTATAAACAATGTTTGCTGCCACTTGCTGTTTCTGAGTTCCATCCAAACTGATTCTACATCTTGATCCTTCAATCTGAGATTGTCTCTCACAAATGTACTGATCTCAACCCTTATTAACAGTGCTACCCCACCTTTTCTTTTTTACCTATCCTTCCTGAATGAGGAATATCCTTGAATATTCAGTTTCCATTCTTGGTCACCTTGTAACCATGCCTCCATAATGACAATTAAATCATACCAATTTACCTCTATTTGTGCCTTTAAATCATCTACCTTGTTGAGATTGCCACATGTTTTCAGATAGAGTGCCCTTAACTTTGTCTTTTTAACATTATTCTGCATTCTGATCCTATTTGATGCTTGCCTTCGCTTCATCTGCCTTCTAATTTCTCTTACTACTTTTCTACTTCCTGTTACCGGTTTTGCTTCCCTCCAATCTGAGCTTCCACTCATGTTCCCACCCCCCTATAAATGTAATTTAGACCCTCCTCAACAGGTTTGGCAAATCTCCCTGCAAGGATGTTAGTCCCAGCCCTGCTAAGGTACAACCCGCTCATTTTGTACAGGTCCCAGCTGCCCCAGAATGCAGAATTTCTACCAAACAAAAACCCAACAGGAAAGGTGAATCAATCATCTGTGGCTAGATTGAGCAGAGTCAGCATGATCCATCTCAGCTCGCTCCTAAGCCAATTGGTGGCACCTCCAGTGTTCTTTTATGCTCAGGCCCAGCTTGGGAATCAAACACGGGATACAGCAGGCTGGGATACTCCTGGAGGCAGGGATATTCTGGGAAGTTGGGATACTCTCAGATGCAGGGATACTCTGGGAAGCTGGGATCCTCCCGGAGGCAGGGATACTCTGGGAAGCTGAGGGGAGGTAGTGGCATAGTGGTATTGTCACAGGACTAGTATTCTGGAGACCTGGGGACCTGGGTTTCGAATCCCACCACGGCAGATGGTGAAATTTGGATTCAATAAAAATCTGGAATTAAAAGTCTAATGATGACCATGAAACCATTGTCAATTGTCATAAAAAAAACCATCTGGTTCACTAATGTCCTTATCTGGTCTGGCCTACATGTGACTCCAGACCCACAGCAATGTGGTTGACACTCTGAACAAGGGCAGTTAGGGATGGGCAATAAATGCTGGCCTAGCCAGTGACGCCCACACCCTGTGAACGAATAAATAATAAAACCTCTGGGAATCTGGGATACTCCCGGGGCAGGGATACTCGGTGTCAGTTAAGAACATTTTCTGAAAGTTAATGTTTTTTGTATCTGTGCAGAGTCAGTGAGAAAGCCTGTCCAAGAGTCTGCTGAGGAGTCTGTCGAGGAAGTGTTGGACACTTCCTCCTACAAGAACACGCAGCACCATGATTACACTCCACTAACCTTTGTAGATCTGGACGTGGAGATGGCAAAGTACAGGTTACCTCAGCCCTCCTCAGGAAGGATGTCTCCTCGCCACTGAATCCTCGCACTTGGTGGTCAGCTGGTGCCTCAAGTAGGCAACAATATATACAGAACACAAGATAGAGCTAAATCTAAATAAAAATCACATGTTGAAATGTCTGTTTAATATCTACAACCTTCCTCCTGGTTCAGTATTTTTCTGCATGTTGCTGAGTGAGCAGCTCCTCCCAGGCCCATACCACTGCTCACTGGAAAAAGGGCAAATTCTTTCCCCTCCCCCAGGAGGGAGAATTGTGAGGAATAGCCCCTCACCGGGATGCAACTCTCAGGACATGGACTGATTTCTATAGCTAGAATACATTAATATTAAATTGACAGGTTTAGTAATGGACTGACTCTGGACAGCAGTGTCCTGTTCATGGAGCCTCCCCATCAGGTCTGAAGTGTTTTGTTTCTTTGGTGAGGAGAATCACCAGAACAAGGTCAAAGCTAAAGGATAAATTATGAGATAAAAGAAAAATACTGCAGATGCTGGAGATTTGAAATAAAAATTAAGTGCTGGAAAAACTCAGCAGATCTCATTGTCACTGGACTAGTAGTAATCCAGAGACCCAGGGTAATACTCGGGGACCTGGGTTCGAATCCCATCACGGCAAATTTTGAATTCAATAAAAATCTGGAATTAAAAGTCCAATGATGACCATGAAACCGTTGTCAGTTGTCATAAAAAAAACCATCTGGTTCACTAATGTGCTTTAGGGAAAGAAATGCACTGTCTTTACCTGGTCTGGCCTACATGTGACTCCAGACCCACAGCAATGTGGTTGACTCTTAAATGCCCTCTGAACAAGGGCAATTAAGGATGGGCAATAAATGCTGGCCTAGCCAGCGAAGCCCACATCCATGAATGAATGAAAAGTATCTGTGGAGAGAGAAACAGAATTAGTGTTTTAGGTCCAATATACCTCTTTGGAATTACGCAGACAGGTTGCACAGATAAGGCTTTTTTCCCCTTGTGTTTAAAAGATGAAGGGGTCTTGTTGAAGATATTGAAAAGATTTGTTAGGGCAGAAAGATACTATTTCCTCTGGCGGGGAGTCCAGAACATGTGGACAGAACTTTAAAATTAGGAGCCATTCAGGGGTGTTGTCAGGAAGCACTTCACACACAGTGGAGTAGAAATCTGGAACTGTCTCCCCAAAAAGCTGGGGGGTCAATTGATATTTTCAAATCTAAGATTGTTAGGTAAGGATAGTCAGGGGTATGGAAGCAAGATGTGTAAATGGAATGAAGATGCAGATCAACTTTGAATTATTGAATTGCAGAGGGGAGTTGATAGTGAAGGACATCCTCTTATTCCTTTATTCCTAATATTAAACACTTCTACCATTGGAACTAAAATAATGTTGAGGAAATTCCACAACAGCCTTAACCTCAGGCCAGCAAGAGTAGATTCCCTGAGACTGGATCAGAGTGGAACCCCTCACAGAAAAATTGATCCCCCAACCTGAAGATCTATCACCATATTCTTCAGTCTATTAGTGCCCTGGGAGAGTTCATCAGTTTATGAACGAGTTGGGATGGTCCTTCCGTCTGTTATTGCCCTTGGAGCATTCTTTAATGTATGAGTGTCAGCGGCTCAAGTACTCAAAGGAGCTGAGAGCTCAGCGACAGGTGAGTATTGGCTGAAACTGGAAACCATCAACTTCTGCTTTTATAAGTAGAAAGGCTCAGGTCAGAGAATCAAAGGCTGGAGCTTCAGAGGGATTGAAGAGTTTGAGGCCATAGTGGAGGACTGTTAAAGGAAGGGTGTCTCCCAGCGTAGGCAATGCAAAAGGTGGTCAGAGCTGTTGCACTGTGAAGGCTCTAAAGGGAGATGGGTGTTCTGTTCCCAGAGTTTGAAGAGCGATGGATTGCATCAGCCACTCAGGGAGGGGCAGCAGCAGAGGGACACCACTGCAGGACACTGATGGGTCACAGATGAGGAAGAAGCATTGGGCCAGTCAGGCAGGCAAATGGGCAAAGAGGGTGTTACCCTCTGTTATGGTAAATGCAGAGCTGCTCAAATCTCAAAGGGAAACTTGAAACAACTGCCACAACTGTTTTGCAATTTGTGTATATTTCAAGATGCGTGCCTTGAATTCAGTAGTAATAAGATGACTGAGTCTTATAGGTTTCTTACAAAACTAAATTAAACCTTTATTAATAAAAAATGATTTTAAGCACATACATAGGTTTACAAATTATTACTATGATCACTCTTAGCTCCCCTAATTAATGTAACTCCCAGTTACACATCCGTTAAGGCAACAGTAAAAACACATAAATTTCAAAAGACCCAGGCAAAGTAACACAATACCCTGAACAGCCAACTTCAAAATGAGTTCTCTTAACTTCAGTTTCCTTAGATAGCAGCTTTAGGCTTAGATGCTGGAGACTTTTCACACTTGTTAGATCTTAAAATTCCTTCTTCCTACACACAACCTCATCTCCTTTGTAAAGATTTCCCCTTAAAATGCAAATTCCCATTGTTGCACTATGTCTTTGGACTTTACCTCTCTAATAATAAAAATCTATCATAGTACCAATTTTATTAGTAATCTTTGGGAAAAATAAACACACTGTTTCTTAACTTCTAGCTAGGTGAAACATTTCACCCCCTCTGGATTCAAGCTAGTCTGGTTTATTTAAAAATGCAAATGTTCCCTTTCACCTTTCATTCTAAAACTTCACCCATGTTTACCTACTTAACATTTCAAACCTAGCTTATCTTCTGATTATTAAACCTTCAGACCAGCTGCCTTTAATTCAATTAAGTCTCACACTCACACATACACACACACACAGACCCCAGCATTACTCTATAATAAATGCCAATAACATTATGAAAATTATATCTTTCTGACTCCCACTTCAAAGGGTTTACAGAAAGAGGCTTAGTTTTATGGAGAGATTGGAACATCAGTGAATGAAGGCTGTCTCTCAGGACAGGTGGACACTGATCAGAATAAGAGGATTGCGGTCACTGCGATGTGCTGGGTACCCATTGCCTGTGCTAGTGATGGTGACCGTGACACTCGATTTTTTCAAATCAGGATCGTTCCTGCCCCACAGAACTCATTTCTCGTTATCTTGACTCCCTTCTCTCTCCCCTTGTCCAGTCCCTTCCCACCTACATCCGTGATTCCTCTGACACCTTACGTCACATCAACAATTTCCAGTTCCCTGGCTCCAACCGCTTCCTCTTCACCATGGACGTCCAATCCCTCTACACCTCCATCCCCCACCAGGATGGTCTGAGGGCCCTTAGCTTCTTCCTCGAACAGAGGCCCGAACAATCCCCATCCACCACTACTCTCCTCCGTCTGGCTGAACTTGTTCTCACGCTGAACAATTTCTCCTTCAACTCCTCTCACTTTCTCCAAATAAAAGGTGTGGCTATGGGTACCCGCATGGGCCCCAGCTATGCCTCTCTCTTTATGGGGTATGTGGAACATTCCTTGTTGCAGTCCTACTCCGGCCCCCTTCCACAACTCTTTCTCCGGTACATCGATGATTACTTCGGTGCCGCTTCATGCTCTCGTCGGGACTTGGAAAAATTTATTAATTTTGCTTCCAATCTCCACCCCTCCATCATTTTCACGTGGTCCATCTCTGACACTTCCCTTCCCTTCCTTGACCTCTCTGTCTCAATCTCTGGTGATAGACTGTCCACCAATATCCATTACAAACCTACCGACTCCCACAGCTACCTCGACTACAGCTCCTCACACCCCGCTTCCTGTAAGGACTCCATCCCATTCTCCCAGTTCCTTCGCCTTCGTCGCATCTGTTCCGATGATGCTACCTTCAAAAACGGTTCCTCTGACATGTCCTCCTTCTTCCTTAACCGAGGTTTTCCACCAACGGTCGTTGACAGGGCCCTCAACCGTGTCCGGCCCATCTCCCGCGCATCCGCCCTCACGCCTTCTCCTCCCTCCCAGAAACATGATAGGGTCCCCCTTGTCCTCACTTATCACCCCACCAGCCTCCGCATTCAAAGGATCATCCTCCGCCATTTCCGCCAACTCCAGCATGATGCCACCACCAAACACATCTTCCCTTCACCCCCCTTATTGGCATTCCGTAGGGATCGCTCCCTCCGGGACACCCTGGTCCACTCCTCCATCACCCCCTACTCCTCAACCCCCTCCTATGGCACCACCCCATGCCCACGCAAAAGATGTAACACCTGCCCCTTCACTTCCTCTCTCCTCACCGTCCAAGGGCCCAAACACTCCTTTCAAGTGAAGCAGCATTTCACTTGCATTTCCCCCAACTTAGTCTACTGCATTCGTTGCGCCCAATGTGGTCTCCTCTACATTGGAGAGACCAAACGTAAACTGGGCGACCGCTTTGCAGAACACCTGCGGTCTGTCCGCAAGAATGACCCAAACCTCCCTGTCGCTTGCCATTTTAACACTCCACCCTGCTCTCTTGCCCACATGTCTGTCCTTGGCTTACTGCATTGTTCCAGTGAAGCCCAACGCAAACTGGAGGAACAACACCTCATCTTCCGACTAGGCACCTTACAGCCTTCTGGTCTGAATATTGAATTCAACAACTTTAGGTCGTGAGCTCCCTCCCCCATCCCCACCCCCTTTCTGTTTCCCCCTTCCTTTTTTTTCCAATAAATTATAAAGATTTTCCTTTTCCCACCTATTTCCATTATAAAAAAAGAACACCCCCACTAGAGCTATACCTTGAGTGCCCTACCATCCATTCTTAATTAGCACATTCGTTTAGATAATATCACCAACTTTAACTTTAACACCTATGTGTTCTTTTGTACCATTGTCGCTGACATCTTTTGATGATCTGCTTCTATCACTGCTTGTTTGTCTACACAAGCACCTCTCTCTCTCTCTATCTCTCCGCCCCCCACACACACACCTTCAACCAGCTTATATTTCAACTCTTTCTTGGACTCGAAATCAAGTTCTGTCGAAGGGTCATGAGGACTCGAAACGTCAACTCTTTTCTTCTCCGCCGATGCTGCCAGACCTGCTGAGTTTTTCCAGGTAATTCTGTTTTTGTTTTGGATTTCCAGCATCCGCAGTTTTCTTTGTTTTTATCGTTCCAGGGATCACCTGGAGACATTTGTGAGAATCCCCAGTTAGTAACTCATCAGCACATCAAGCAGGTGACAATTGCCCTGTTCCACAGTGCAGAGCAATACATCAGTTATTGCACCAATCAGGCCAAGAGGGCAATCGGATCCAGTATCATGGCTGGATTCCCTCATGTCCAGGGGGTTATAGACGGCATGCATGTGGCAGTAGGGCTCCCTCAGCAGTCAGACATGCAGGGGAAGAGGAAGGGGTTCTACTTGCTTAATTTGCTAATTGCCTGTGATCACCCGAAAACCTCCAGGTGTTTGCAAGGTTCCCAGGAAGTTGCTGTGAATCGTATATCCTGAGACAGTCTTAGGTGCCTTAGCTCTTCAGACCATCTGAATGCCTACGTGTATGGATCCTAGGTGATCAGGGACTTCTACTGAAGGAAAGGCTGCTTATATCTGTGCAGAACCTGAACACAGATACAGAGAAAACCTACAACTGTTACCATGTGACGACAAGGGCAACCATCGCACTGGCAATTCAGCTTCTGACAATGAGGTTCTGATGCTTTGTGGGGGAGCCCTGCAATATGTGCCATCAATGGCCTCCCAATCGTTGCAGTTTGCTGCTCTCTGCGCAAGCTGGCACATCAAAAAGGAGTTGCATTGGGGTTGGACAACCACATTGATTGCACAACCTCCTTTGAGGAGGAGCGAGACTCAGAAGCTAATGGTTATATGCCTGTGGGCTTGATTGCAAGAGCCAATGACAAGGGAGACACAAGACTCCCTCATTTGAATCTCAGAATTGTTACATGCAAAAGGAGGCTATATGGCCCATCTGCACAGGCTCTCCAAATGAGCAACTCATCTAGTTCCATTCTCCCACCTTCTCCCTTTAACCCTGCACATTCTTTTCAAATAATAGTCTAATTCCCTTTTGAATCCTTCAATTAAACCTGCCTCTATCACATTCTCAAGCAGTGCATTCCAGACCCTCAACACCCGCTGCGTGAAAAAGCTTTTTCTCATTTCACTATTGCTTCTTTCACTAATTACTTTAAATCTGTGCCCTTTGGTTCTCAATCCTTTCACGAGTGGGGATAATTTCTCTCTATCCACTCTGCCCAGACCCCTCATGATTTTGAATATCACTATTAAATCTCTTTTCAACATTCTCTTTTCTAAGGAAAACAGTCCCAATTTCTCCAATCTATCTTCATAACTGAAATTACTCATCCCTGGAACCATTCTTGTGGATCTTTTCTGTACTCTCTCCAATGCCTTCACATCCTTCCTAAAGTGCAGCACTCAGAATTGGACACAATACTCCAGCTGAGGCCAAACTAGTGTCTTATACAATTTCAACATAACTTCCTTGCTCCTGTACTCCATGCCCCTGTTAATAAAGCCCAGGATACTGTTCACTTTATTAATTGTTTTTTCAACCTGCCCTGCTACTTTCAATGACTTATGCACATATACACCCGGGTCCCTATTTTATATTGTCTCTCCGTGTTCTTTCTACCAAAATGAATCATTTCACATTTTTCTGCATTGAACATCATCTACCACCTGTCAGCCCATTCCACCAACGATGGGAAAATGGTGGTGTGGTGGTAATGTCAGTGAATAGTAATCCAGAGACCTGGGGAGTGGGGGGGATGGGGGGTGGGGGGGGGGGCACAGGTTTAAATCCCACCATAGCCGCTAGTGGAGTTTAAATTCAGTTAATTAATCTGGAATTAAAAGTTCGTCTCCATAATGGTGACCATGAAACGATCATTGATTGTTGTAAAAAAAAATATGGTTCACTAAAACCTCTTTAGGGAAGGAAATCTGCTGCCCTTGCCTGGCCTACATGTGACTCCAGACCCACAGCAATGTGGTTGACTCTTAACTGCCTCTGAAATGGCTCAGCAAGACACTTGGTTCCAGGGCAATTAGGGATGGGCAACAAATGCTGGCCTTGCCAGTGATGCCCACGTCCCATGAAACAAAACTTGTCTGTGTCCTTTTGATGTTCTACTCTATCCTTCTAAGATTTTTTTAATTATTGGGTGTGGGCTTCACTGGCTGGGCCAGTATTGGTTCCCCATCCCTATAGCCCTTGAGAAGGTGGTGGTGAGCAGGCTTCTTGAACTGCTGCAGTCCATGTGGTGTAGGTACACCCACAGTGCTGTTAGGGAGAGAGTTCCAGGATTTTGACTCAGTGACAGTGAAGGAACGGTGATATATTTCCAAGTCAGGATGGTGTCTGGCTTGGAGAGGAACCTCCAGGCGATGGTGTTCCCATCTATCGGCTGCCCTTGTCCTTCTAGATGGTAATGGTCATGGGTTTGAAAGGTGCTGTCTAAGGAGCCTTGGTGAATTCCTGCAGTGCATCTTGTAGATGGTACACACTGCTTCTACTGTGCGTCGGTGGTGGAGGGAGTGAATGTTTGTGGATGTGGTGCCAATCAAGCGGGGCTGCTTTGGTCTGGATGGTGTCAAGCTTCTTGAGTGTTGAGGGAGCTGCACTCATCCAGGCAAGTGGGGAGTATTCCATCACACTCCTGATTTGTACCTTATAGATGGTGGACAGGCTTTGGGGAGCCAGGAGGTGAGTTACTCACCGCAGGATTCTTAGCCTCTGACCTGCTCTTGTAACCACAGTATTTATATGGCTAGTCCAGTTCAGTTTCTGGTCAATGGTAAGCCCCTCAGGTTGTTGATAGTGGAGGATTCAGCGATGATAATGCCATTGAATGTCATGGGGCAATGGTTAGATTCTCGCTAGTTCAAGATAGTCATCGCCTGGCACTTGTGGCATGGCTGTTACTTGTCACTAGTTAGTCCAAGCCTGGAAATTGCCCAGGTCTTGCTGCATTTGGACATGGACTGCTTTGGCTAATGTCCATATTAATAAATCCTAAGATGCAGTATGCTTTATTAAACCCTTTCTCAACCTGTCTGACCTCCTTCAATTACTTATGTACATATACACCCAGGCCCCTCTGCTCCTGCACCCCCTTTCGAATTTTACCCTTTTATACTGTCCACGTTCTTTCTACCAAAATGCATCACTCCACACTTCTCTATGGTCATTTATCTGCCCATTCCACCAACCTGTTGATATCCTTTTGAAGTCCTACACTATCCTTCTCTCAGTTCACCGTATTTCTAAGTTTCACATCCTCTGCAGATTTTGAAATTGTGCTCTGCACAGCAAGATCTCGGTCAACAATATAATCAGGAAGAGCAGGAGTCCTGTCACTGGCTCCTGGGGAACTCCACTTCCAACTTTCTTCCAGTCTGAAAACATCAATGAACCATTACTCATTTTTTGCTGCCACTGTAAACCTTTGAGTGTTCAGGAACCAAAGTGCTGGTGCCGTTTCCTCATAAATCTCTGCTGATGTTTTCTTGGTAAAAAAGAAAAAGGAAGAGTTGTATTTCAAAGCACTTTTCATGATCATGGACATCTCAAAGCACTTTACAGCTGAATAGTTTAGACTGTTCAGGCAGAGTCTAAGGATCAAATAACTCAAGGTTTTAATTATAGCATTCAATTTCATTTGAGGTTTTTTTATTCTTTCACATGATGTGGGCTTCCCTGGATCAGCCAGCATTTATTGCCCATCCCTAATTGCCCCTTGAGAAGGTGGTGGTGAGCTGCCTTCTTGAACCGCTGCAGTCCATGTGGTGTAGATACAACCACAGTGCTGTTAGGGAAGGATTGCCATTAAATATCAAGGTGCAATGGTTAGATTCTCTCTTGTTGGAGATGGTCATTGCCTGACACTTGTGTGGTGCGTATGTTACTTGCCGTTTGTCAGCCCAAGCCTGGATATTGTCCAGGTCTTGCTGCATTTGGGCATGGACTGCTTCAGTATCTGAGGAGTCGTGAATGGTGCTGAACATTGTGCAATCATCAGCAAACATCCCCACTTCTGACCTTATGATGGAAGGAAGGTCATTGATGAAGCAGCTGAAGATGATTGGACCTAAGACATAATGCATTCATTTCTCCTGAGATTTAGGAACATAGAAGCAGGAGTAGGCCATTTCCTAGAACGCCAGTGGACACAAGACAGGCATTTCCCTCAGGTAGTCACAAACACTCCAAATATATCACTGGCCCATCTTAAGACCCTTCCAGTCCTACACTCATCATTGGTTGACATTCGGCATCCATCATTTCATGCCCTCCATCTAAACGAGTGAAAGTTAGATCTCCACACTGATCAGTATTTCTTTACCCAAGCCTAACTGATCATGCAGCCTCTGACATTCCTGCATTTGTGATATGAACTTTTCTTGGTCCTGGGCTTGTGGTTTTTTTCACTTCATCTTGTCTTGCTTTATGAGCTCAGACTCTAGCTACTAGGCAATTGGAAAACAGCCTAGGATATTCCTCTTGCAAAATCTCTGATTCTCTCACCTCATCTGGCTCTCTCGAAACTCTCGGAGATGGCAAGAATTGCAAACCTGCCAGATCATTACCCAATATAAGATCTACCCCTTCCATAGCTAAACTTAGAACAATTCCCACTGTAACAATTCTGCTTACTAACTCACTTTTGTAAGTTAACTTTACACAAGGGAGCAGGTTCAGTGACTCCAGAACTAATCTAATAGGGAGTCTGTAATACAAGTGACTCCAACACTAATCTAACATAATCTAATAGAGAGGCTGCAGTATCAGTGACTCCAGCGCTAGTCTAATAGAGAGCCTGTAATATCAGTGACTCCAGAACTGATGTAATAGAGAGCCTGTAGTATCAGTGACTCCAGTACTAATCTAATTGACTGTAATATCAGTGACTCCATCACTAATCTAACTGAGAGACTAAAATGTCAGTGACTCAGCACTAATGTAATAGAGAGGCTGTAATAGGAGTGACTCCAGCACTAATCTAAGAGAGAGACTGTAATATCAGTGACTTTAGCACTGACCAAATAGAAAGACTAATGTCAGTGACTCCAGCACTAATCTAATTGACTGTAATATCAGTGACTCCAGCACTAATCTAATTGAGAGAGCCTGTAATGTCAGTGACTCAGCACTAATGTAATAGAGAGACTATAATGTCAGTGACTCACCTCTGATGTAATAGAGAGGCTGTAATGTCAGTGACTCCAGCACTAATCTAATTGACTGTTATATCAGTGACTCCAGCACTAATCTAATATAAAGACTGTAATGTCAGTGACTCAGCACTAATGTAATAGAGAGGCTATAATATCAGTGCCCCCAGTAATAATCTAATAGGGAGTCTGTAATACAAGTGACTCCAACACAAATCTAACATAATCTAATAGAGAGGCTGTAGTATCAGTGACTCCAGCGCTAATCTAACAGAGAGCCTGTAATATCAGTGACTCCAGCACTGATCTAATTGGTTTATATCAGTGACTCCAGCACTAATCAAATAGAAAGACAGTAATGTCAGTGACTCCGCACTAATGTAATAGAGGCTATAATGTCAATGACCCAGCACTGATGTAATAGAGAGGCTGTAATATCAGTGACTCCAGCTCTAATCTAATAGAAAGACTGTAATGTCAGTGACTCAGCACTAATGTAATAGAGGGACTATAATGTCAATGACCCAGCACTGATGTAATAGAGAGGCTGTAATATCAGTGACCCCAGTACCAATCTAAGGGAGAGACTGTAATAGCAGTGACTCCAGTGTTAGTCTAACAGAGAGCCTGTAATGTCAATCAGTCCAGCACTAATGTATTAGAGAGACTATAATGTCAGTGACTCAGCACTGATGTAATAGAGAGGCTATAATATCAGTGAACCCAGTACTAATCTAAGGGAGGGACTGTAATATCAGTGACATCAACACTAATCTAGTATAATCTAATAGAAAGGCTGTAATATCAGTGACTCCAGCACTGATGTAAGTGAGGGACTATAATGTCAGTGACTTCAGAACTAATCTAATAGGGAGTCTGTAATACAAGTGACTCCAACACTAATCTAACACAATCTAATAGAGAGGCTGTAGTATCAGTGACTCCAGCACTGATCTAATAGAGGGACTGTATTATCAGTGACTCAGCACTAATGTAATAGAGAGGCTATAATGTCAATGACCCAGCACTGATGTAATAGAGACTCTATAATATCAGTGACCCCAGGACTAATCTAATAGAGAGGCTGTAATATCAGTGACCCAGCACTAATCTAATTGGCTGTAATATCAGTGACTCCAGCTCTAATCTAATAGAAAGACTGTAATGTCAGTGACTCAGCACTAATGTAATAGAGGAACTATAATGTCAATGACCCAGCACTGATGTAATAGAGAGGCTGTAATATCAGTGACCCCAGTACTAATCTAAGGGAGAGACTGTAATAGCAGTGACTCCAGTGCTAGTCTAACAGAGAGCCTGTAATGTCAGTCAGTCCAGCACTAATGTATTAGAGAGACTATAATGTCAGTGACTCAGCGCTGATGTAATAGAGAGGCTATAATATCAGTGAACCCAGTAGTAATCTAAGGGAGGGACTGTAATATCAGTGACATCAACACTAATCTAGTATAATCTAATAGAAAGGCTGTAATATCAGTGACTCCAGCACTAATGTAAGTGAGGGACTATAATGTCAGTGACTCCAGAACTAATCTAATAGGGAGTCTGTAATACAAGTGACTCCAACACTAATCTAACACAATCTAATAGAGAGGCTGTAGTATCAGTGACTCCAGTACTGATCTAAAAGAGGGACTGTATTATCAGTGACTCAGCACTAATGTAATAGAGAGGCTATAATGTCAATGACCCAGCACTGATGTAATAGAGAGGCTATAATATCAGTGACCCCAGGACTAATCTAATTGAGAGACTGTAATAGTAGTGACTCCAGCACTAATCTAATTGGCTTATATCAGTGACTCCAGCACTAATCAAATAGAAAGACTGTAATGTCAGTGACTCCACACTAATGTAATAGAGAGGCTATAATGTCAATGACCCAGCACTGATGTAATAGAGAGGCTATAATATCAGCGACCCCAGGACTAATCTAATTGAGAGACTGTAATAGCAGTGACTCCAGCACTAATCTAACAGAGCGCCTGTAATATCAATGACTCCAGCACTAATGTAATAGAGAGACTGTAATATCAGTGACTCCAGCACTAATCTAATTGACTGTAATATTATTGACTCCAGCACTAATCTAATAGAAAGACTGTAATGTCAGTGACTCAGCAATAATGCAATAGAGGGACTATAATGTCAATGACCCAGCACTGATGTAATAGAGAGGCTATAATATCAGTGACCCCAGTTCTAATCTAAGGGTGAGACTGTAATAGCAGTGACTCCAGCGCTAGTCTAACAAAGAGCCTGTAATATCAGTGAGTCCAGCACTAATGTAATAGAGAGACTGTGATATCAGTGACTCAGCGCTAATGTAATACAGAGGCTGTAATATCAGTGACTCCAGCACTAATCCAATTGACTGTTATATCAGTGACTCCAGCACTAATCTAATAGAAAGACTGTAATGTCAGTGACTCAGCACTAATGTAATAGAGAGACTATAATGTCAGTGACTCAGCACTGATGTAATAGAGACGGTATAATATCAGTGACCCCAGTACCAATCTAATGGAGGGACTGTAATATCAGTGACTCCAGCACTAATCTAAGCGAGGGACTATAATGTCAGTGACTCCAGAACTAATCTAACAGGGAGTCTGTAATACAAGTGACACCAACACTAATCTAACATAATCTAATAGAGAGCCTGTAATATCAGTGACTCCAGCACTGATCTAATAGAGGGACTGTCTAATCAGTGACTAGGCACTAATGTAATAGAGAGGCTGTAATATCAGTGACTCCAGCACTAATCTAATTGGCTTATTTTAGTGACTCCAGCACTAGTCAAATAGAAAGACTGTAATGTCAGTGACTCCGCACTAATGTAATGGAGAGGCTTTAATGTCAATGACCCAGCACCGATGTAATAGAGAGGCTGTAATATCAGTGACCCCAGTACTAATCTAATTGAGAGACTGCAATAGCAGTGACTCCAGCACTAATCTAACAGAGAGCTTGTAATATCAGTGACTCCAGCACTAATGTAATTGAAAGATTGTAATATCAGTGACTCAGCACTAATGTAATAGAGAGGCTGTAATATCAGTGACTCCAGCACTAATCTAATTGGCTTATATCAGTGACTCCAGCACTAATCAAATAGAAAGACTGTAATGTCAGTGACTCCGCACTAATGTAATAGAGAGGCTATAATGTCAATGACCCAGCACTGATGTAATAGAGAGGCTGTAATATCAGAGACCCCAGTACTAATCTAATTGAGAGACTGTAATAGCAGTGATGCCAGCACTAATCTTACTGAGAGCCTGTAATATCAGTGACTCCAGCACTAATCTAACAGAGAGCCTGTAATATCAGTGACTCCAGCACTAATGTAATAGAGAGACTGTAATATCAGTGACTCAGCACTAATGTAATAGAGAGGCTGTAATATCAGTGACTCCAGCACTAATCTAATTGACTCTAATATCAGTGACTCCAGCTTTAATCTAATAGAAAGACTGTAATGTCAGTGACAGAGCACTGATGTGATAGAGAGGCTATAATATCAGTGATCCCAGCACTAATCTAAGGGAGGATCTGTAATATCAGTGACTCCAGCACTAATCTAAGCGAGGGACTGTAATGTCAGTGACTCCAGAACTAATCTAATAGGGAGTATGTAATACAGGTGACTCCCACACTAAACTAACATAATCTAATAGAGAGGCTGTAGTATCAGTGACTCCAGGGCTAAACTAATAGAGAGTCTGTAATATCAGTGACTCCAGCACTGATCTAATAGAGAGCCTGTAATATCAGTGACTTCAGCACTAATCTAATAGAAAGACTCTAATGGCAGTGACTCAGCGCTAATGTAATAGAGAGACTATAATGTCAATGACCAAGCACTGATGTAATAGAGAGGCTGTAATGTCAGTGACGCCAGTACTAATCTAAGGGAGAGACTGTAATAGCAGTGACTCCAGCACTAATCTACCACAGAGCCTGTAATATCAGTGACTCCAGCACTAATGTAGTAGAGAGACTGTAGTATCAGTGACTCCAGCACTAATCTAATTGACTTATATCAGTGGCATGAGCACTAATTTAATAGAATGACTGTAATGCCAGTGACGCAGCACTAATGTAATAGAGAGACTATAATGTCAGTGACTCTGCACTGATGTTACAGAGATGCTATAATATCAGTGACCCCAGTACTAATCTAAGGTAGGGACTGTAATATCAGTGACTCCAACACTAATCTAGTATAATCTAATAGAGAGGCTGTAATATCAGTGACTCCAGAACTAATCTAATAGGGAGTCTGTAATACAAGTGACTCCAACACTAATCTAACATAATCTAATAGAGAGGCTGTAATATCAGTGACTCCAGCACTAATCTAATAGCGAGGCGGTAATACCACTGACTCCAGCACTAATCTAATGGAGAGTCTGTAATATCGCTGACTCCAGCACTAATCTAATAGAGAGGTGGTAAAAGCAGTGACTCTGTAACTAATCTAATATCATCTAATAGAGGGACTGTAATATCAGTGACCCCAGCACTAATCTAATAGAGAGACTGTAATATTAGTTTTTCCAGCACAGATCTAATGGAGAGGCTGTAATATAAGTGTCTCCAGCACTAATCTAATAGAGAGACTGTAATATCAGTGCACCACTAAGCTAAGAGAGGGACTGTAATTTCAGTGGTTTCAGCACTAATCTAATAGAGAGGCTGTAATAACAGTAACTCTAGCACTAATCAAAGAGAGGGACTGTAATAGCAGTCATTCCAGCACTAATCTAATATAATCTCATAGAGATACTGTAATATCATTGGCTCCAGCACTAATCTAATAGGGAGACCGTAATATTAGTGGCTTCAACACTAATGTAAGAGAGGGCCTTTAATATCAGTGACTCCAGCACTTATCTATTAGAGAGGCGGTAAAAGCAGTGACTCTATCACTAATCTGATATAATCTAAATTAGGGACTGTAATATCAGTGACTCCAGCACTAATCTAATAGAGAGACTGTTATATCAGTGACTGCAGCATTAATCTAAGACAGGGACTGTAATATCAGTGACTCCAGCACTAATCTAATAGAGAGACTGTTATATCAGTGACTGCAGCATTAATCTAAGACAGGGACTGTAATATCAGTGACTCCAGCACTAATCTAATAGGGAGGCTGTAATAACAGTGACTCGAGCACTAATCAAAGAGAGGGACTGTGATATCAGTGACTCCAGCACTAATCTAATATAATCTAATAGAAATGCTGTAATATCAGTGACTCCAGCACTAATCAAAGAGAGGGACTGTAATAGTTGTGTGTCAAGCATGAATCTAATAGCAAGACTGTAATATCAGTGACTCCAGCACTAATCTAATAGAGGGACTGTAATATTAGTGTCTCCAGCACTAATCCAGTAGTGAGACTGTAATATCAGTGACTCCAGCACTATTCTAATAGAGAGGTGGTAAAAGCAGTGAATCTGTCACTAATCTAGTATAATCTAATATAGGGACTGTAATATCAGTGACACCAGCAGTAATCTAATAGAGGGGTGGCTATATGAGTGACTCCAACTCTAATCTAATAGAGAGACTGTAATATTAGTGACTGCAGTACTAATCTAAGAGAGGGACTGTGATATCAGTGAATCCAGCACTAATCTAATAGAGAGGCA
The DNA here is from genome assembly GCA_026770705.1 of Isurus oxyrinchus. Lineage (NCBI taxonomy): Eukaryota > Metazoa > Chordata > Chondrichthyes > Lamniformes > Lamnidae > Isurus > Isurus oxyrinchus. The sequence goes on from JANJGN010000018.1 coordinate 113,787,037, forward strand.
AAATAACAGTGACTCAAACACTAATCAGAGAGAGGGACAGTAATATCAGTGACTCCAGCAATAATCAAAGAGAGGGACTGTAATATCATTGACTCCAGCACTAATCTAATATAATTTAATGGAAAGGCGTAATATCGGTGACTCCAGAACTAATCAAAGAGAGGGACTGTAATAGTAATGTGTCAAGCACGATTCTAATAGCGAGACTGTAATATCAGTGACTCCAGCACTAATCTAATAGAGAGGCTGTAATATCAGTGACTCCGGTACTAATCTAAGAAAGGGAATGTAATAGCAGTGACTCCAGCACTAATCTAACATAATCTAATAGAGAGGCTGTAATATCAGTGACTCCAGCACTAATCTGATAGAGAGACTGTAATATCAGTGACACCAGCACTAATCTAACAGAAAGACGGGAATGTCAGTGACTCCAGCACTAATGTAATAGAGAGGATGTAATATCAGTGACTCAGCACTAATGTAATAGAGAGGATGTAATATCAGTGACTCCAGCACTAATCTAATTGACTGTAATATCAGTGAATCCAGCCCTGATCTAATAGAAAGACAGTAATATCAGAGGCCCCAGCCTTAATCTAGTAGAGAGGCTGTAATATCAGTGACTCTAGGACTATTCTAATAGACTGTAATATCAGTGACTCCAGCACTAATCCAATAGAGAGCCGGTAATATCAGTGACTCCAGCACTAATGTAATAGAGAGGCTGTAATATCAGTGACTCTAGCACTAATCTAATAGACTCTAATATCAGTGACTCCAGCACTAATCTAAAGGAGAGCCTGTAATATCAGTGACTCCAGCACTAATGTAATAGAGAGGCTGTAATATCAGTGACCCCAGCACTAATCCAAGGGAGGGACTGTAATATCAGTGACTCCAGCACTAATCTAAGCGAGGCACTGTAATGTCAGTGACTCCAGAACTAATCTAATAGGGAGTATGTAATACAAGTGACTCCCACACTAAACTAACATAATCTAATAGAGAGGCTGTAGTATCAGTGACTCCAGGGCTAAACTAATAGAGAGTCTGTAATATCAGTGACTCCAGCACTGATCTAACTGACTGTAATATCAGTGACTTCAGCACTAATCTAATAGAAAGACTCTAATGGCAGTGACTCAGCGCTAATGTAATAGAGAGACTATAATGTCAATGACCAAGCACTGATGTAATAGAGAGGCTGTAATGTCAGTGACACCAGTACTAATCTAAGGGAGAGACTGTAATAGCAGTGACTCCAGCACTAGTCTAACAGAGAGCCTGTAATATCAATGACTCCAGCACTAATCTAATTGACTTATATCAGTGGCATGAGCACTAATTTAATAGAAAGACTGTAATGTCAGTGACGCAGCACTAATGTAATAGAGAGACTATAATGTCAGTGACTCTGCACTGATATAATAGAGGTGCTATAATATCAGTGACCCCAGTACTAATCTAAGGTAGGGACTGTAATATAAGTGACTCCAACACTAATCTAGTATAATCTAATAGAGAGGCTGTAATATCAGTGACTCCAGAACTAATCTAATAGTGAGTCTGTAATACAAGTACTCCAACACTAATCTAACATAATCTAATAGAGAGGCTGTAATATCAGTGACTCCAGCACTAATCTAATAGCGAGGCGGTAATACCACTGACTCCAGCACTAATCTAATGGAGAGTCTGTAATATCGCTGACTCCAGCACTAATCTAATAGAGAGGTGGTAAAAGCAGTGACTCTGTAACTAATCTAATATCATCTAATAGAGGGACTGTAATATCAGTGACCCCAGCACTAATCTAATAGAGAGACTGTAATATTAGTTTTTCCAGCACAGATCTAATGGAGAGGCTGTAATATAAGTGTCTCCAGCACTAATCTAATAGAGAGACTGTAATATCAGTGCACCACTAAGCTAAGAGAGGGACTGTAATTTCAGTGGTTTCAGCACTAATCTAATAGAGAGGCTGTAATAACAGTAACTCTAGCACTAATCAAAGAGAGGGACTGTAATAGCAGTCATTCCAGCACTAATCTAATATAATCTCATAGAGATACTGTAATATCATTGGCTCCAGCACTAATCTAATAGGGAGACCGTAATATTAGTGGCTTCAACACTAATGTAAGAGAGGGCCTTTAATATCAGTGACTCCAGCACTTATCTATTAGAGAGGCGGTAAAAGCAGTGACTATCACTAATCTGATATAATCTAAATTAGGGACTGTAATATCAGTGACGCCAGCGCTAATCTAATAGAGAGACTGTTATATCAGTGACTGCAGCATTAATCTAAGACAGGGACTGTAATATCAGTGACTCCAGCACTAATCTAATAGAGAAGCTGTAATAATAGTGACTCAAGCACTAATCAAAGAGAGGGACTGTGATATCAGTGACTCCAGCACTAATCTAATATAATCTAATAGAAACGCTGTAATATCAGTGACTCCAGCACTAATCAAAGAGAGGGACTGTAATAGTTGTGTGTCAAACATGAATCTAATAGTAAGACTGTAATATCAGTGACTCCGGCACTAATCTAATAGAGGGACTGTAATATTAGTGTCTCCAGCACTAATCCAGTAGTGAGACTGTAATATCAGTGACTCCAGCACTATTCTAATAGAGAGGTGGTAAAAGCAGTGACTCTGTCCCTAACCTAGTATAATCTAATATAGGGACTGTAATATCAGTGACACCAGCGGTAATCTAATAGAGGGGTGGCTATATGAGTGACTCCAACTCTAATCTAACAGAGAGACTGTAATATTAGTGACTGCAGCACTAATCTAAGAGAGGGACTGTGATATCAGTGAATCCAGCACTAATCTAATAGAGAGGCAAAATAACAGTGACTCAAGCACTAATCAAAGAGAGGGACAGTAATATCAGTGACTTCAGCAATAATCAAAGAGAGGGACTGTAATATCATTGACTCCAGCACTAATCTAATATAATTTAATGGAAAGGCGTAATATCGGTGACTCCAGAACTAATCAAAGAGAGGGACTGTAATAGTAATGTGTCAAGCACGATTCTAATAGCGAGACTGTAACATCAGTGACTCCAGCACCAATCTAATAGAGAGGCTGTAATATCAATGACTCCAGCTCTAATCTAATAGAGAGGCTGTAATATCAGTGACTCCGGTACTAATCTAAGAAAGGGAATGTAATAGCAGTGACTCCAGCACCAATCTAATAGACTGTAATGTTAGTGACTCCAGCACTAATCTAATAGAGAGACTGTAATGTCAATGACTCCAGCTCTAATCTAATAGAGAGGCTGTAATATCAGTGACTCCGGTACTAATCTAAGAAAGGGAATGTAATAGCAGTGACTCCAGCACTAATCTAATAGAAAGGCTGTCATATCAGTTACTCCAGCACTAATCTAACATAATCTAATAGAGAGGCTGTAATATCAGTGACTCCAGCACTGATCTGATAGAGAGACTGTAATATCAGTGACACCAGCACTAATCTAATAGAAAGACGGTAATGTCAGTGACTCAGCACTAATCTAATAGAGAGACTGTAATATCAGTGACTCAGCACTAATGTAATAGAGAGGATGTAATATCAGTGACTCCAGCACTAATCTAATTGAGTGTAATATCAGTGATTCCAGCCCTAATCTAATAGAGAGGTTGTAATATCAGTGACTCCAGCCATAATCTAATAAAGAGGCTCTCATATTAGTGACTCCAGCATAAATCTAATTGACTGTAATATCAGTGAATCCAGCCCTGATCTAATAGAAAGACAGTAATATCAGAGGCCCCAGCCCTAATCTAGTAGAGAGGCTGTAATATCAGTGACTCTAGGACTATTCTAATAGACTGTAATATCAGTGACTCCAGCACTAATCCAACAGAGAGCCGGTAATATCAGTGACTCCAGAACTAATGTAATAGAGAGGCTGTAATATCAGTGACTCTAGCACTAATCTAATAGACTGTAATATCAGTGACTCCAGCACTAATCCAACAGAGAGCCGGTAATATCAGTGACTCCAGCACTAATCTAAGGGAGAGCCTGTAATATCAGTGACTCCAGCACTAATGTAATAGAGAGGCTGTAATATCAGTGACTCCAGCACTAATCTAATTGACAGTAATATCAGTGACTCCAGCACTACTCTAAAAGAAAGACTGTAATGTCAGTGACTCAGCATTAATGTAATAGAGAGACTATAATGTCAAAGACCCAGCACTGATGTAATTGAGAGGCTGTAATATCAGTGACCCCAGTACTAATCTAAGGGAGATACTGTAATAGCAGTGACTCCAGCACTAGCCTAACAGGGAGCCTGTAATATCAGTGACTCCAGCGCTATTGTAATAGTGATGCTGTAATATCAGTGGCTCAGCACTAATGTAATAGAGAGGCTGTAATATCAGAGACTCCAGCACTAATCTAATTGACTGTTATATCAGTGACTCCAACACTAATCTAGTAAAACCTAATAGAGAGGCTGTAATATCAGTGACTGCAGCACCAAACTAAGCAAGGGACTGTAATGTCAGTGACTGCAGAACTAATCCAATAGGGAGTCTGAAATACAAGTGACTCCAACACTAATCTAACATAATCTAATAGAGAGGCTGTAGTATCAGTGACCCAGTGCTAATCTAATTGACTGTAATATCAGTGACTCCAGCACTGATCTAATTGGTTTATATCAGTGACTCCAGCACTGATCTAATAGAAAGACAGTAATATCAGAGGCCCCAGCCCTAATCTAGTAGAGAGGCTGTAATATCAGTGACTCTAGGACTATTCTAATAGACTGTAATATCAGAGACCCCAGCCCTAATCTACTACAGAGGCTGCAATATCAGTGACTCTAGAACTAATCTAATACACTGTAATAACAGTGACTCTAGCACTAATCTAATAGAATGACTGTAATGTCAGTGATTCAGCACTAATATAATAGAAAGACTATAATGTCAGTGACTCAGCACTGATGTAATAGAGAGGCTATAATATCAGTGACTCGAGGACTAATCTAATAGACTGTAATATCTGTGACTCCAGCACTAATCTTAGAGAGAACCTGTAATATCATTGACTCCAGCACTAATGTAATAGAGAGACTGTAATATCAGTGACTCAGCACTAATGTAATAGAGAGGCTGTAATATCAGTGACTCCAGCACTAACCTAATTGACTGTAATATCAGTGACTCCAGCACTAATCTAAGCGAGGGACTGTAATGTCAGTGACTCCAGAATTAATCTAATAGGGAGTCTGTAATACAAGTGACTCCAACACTAATCTAACATAATCTAATAGAGAGGCTGTAGTATCAGTGACTCCAGCTCTAATCTAATAGAGAGCCTGTAATATCAGTGACTCCAGCACTGATCTAATAGAGAGACTGTATTATCAGTGACTCAGCACTAATGTAATACAGAGGCTGGAATATCAGTGACTCCAGCACTAATCTAATTGACTGTAATATCAGTGACTTCAGCACTAATCTAATAGAAAGACTGTAATGTCAGTGACTCAGCACTAATGTAATAGAGAGGCTGTAGTATCAGTGACTCCATCACTAATCTAAGCGAGGCACTGTAATGTCAGTGACTCCAGCACAAATCTAATACAGAGACTGTAATATCAGTGATTCAGCACTAATGTAATAGAGAGACTATAATGTCAGTGACTCTGCACTGATGTAATAGAGAGGCTATAATATCAGTGACCCCAGTACTAATCTAAGGGAGAGACTCTAATGGCAGTGACTACAGCACTAGGCTAACAGAGAGCCTGTAATATCAGTGACTCCAGCACTAATGTAATAGAGAGGCTGTAATATCAGTGATTCAGCACTAATGTAATAGAGAGGCTGTAATATCAGTGACTCCAGCACTAATCTAATTGACTGTTATATCAGTGACTCCAGCACGAATCTAATAGAAAGGCTGTAATGTCAGTGACTCAGCACTAATGTAATAGAGAAACTATAATGTCAGTGACTCTGCACTGATGTAATAGAGAGGCTATAATATCAGTGACCCCAGTACTAATCTAATGGAGGGACTGTAATATCAGTGACTCCAACACTAATCTAGTATAACCTAATAGAGAGGCTGTAATATCAGTGACTCCAGCACTAATCTAAGCGAGGGACTGTAATGTTAGTGACTACAGAATTAATCTAATAGGGAGTCTGTAATACAAGTGACTCCAACACTAATCTAACATAATGTAATAGAGGAGCTGTATTACCAGTGACTCCAGCGCTAATCTAATAGAGACCCTGTAATATCAGTGACTCCAGCACTAATCTAATTGACTGTAATATCGGTGACTTCAGCACTAATCTAATAGAAAGACTGTAATGACAGTGACTCAGCACTAATGTAATAGAGAGTCTGTAGTATCAGTGACCCCATCACTAATCTAAGTGAGGGACTGTAATGTCAGTGACTCCAGCACTAATCAAATAGAGAGGCTGTAATAACAGTGACTCCAGCACTAATCTAATAGAGAGAATGTAATATCAGTGACTCCAGCACTAATCTAATAGAGAGACTGTAATATCAGTGATTCAGCACTAATGTAATAGAGAGGCTGTAATATCAGTGACTCCAGCACTAATCTAATTGACTGTAATATCAGTGATTCTAGCCCTAATCTAATAGAGAGGTTATAATATCAGTGACGCCAGCCCTAATCTAATAAAGAGGCTGTCATATTAGTGACTCCAGCACTAATCTAATTGACTGTAATATCAGTGACTCCAGCACTAATCTAATAGAAAGACTGTAATGTCAATGAGTCAGCACTAATGTAGTAGAGAGCCTATCATGTCAATGACCCAGCACTGATGTAACAGAGAGTCTGTAATATCAGTGACCCCAGTACTAATCTAAGGGAGAGACTCTAATGGCAGTGACTCCAGCATTAGGCTAACAGAGAGCCTGTAATATCATTGACTCCAGCACTGATGTAATAGAGAGACTGTAATATCAGTGACTCCAGCACTAATCTAATTGACTGTTATATCAGTGAATCAAGCACGAATCTAATAGAAAGGCTGTAATGTCAGTGACTCAGCATTAATGTAATAGAGAGACTATAATGTCAGTGACTCTGCACTGATGTAATAGAGAGGCTATAATATCAGTGACCCCAGTAATAATCTAATGGAGGGACTGTAATATCAGTGACTCCAACACTAATCTAGTATAATCTAATAGAGAGGCTGTAATATCAGGGACTCCAGCACTAATCTAAGCGAGGGACTGTAATGTCAGTGACTACAGAATTAATCTAATAGGGACTCCAGGGAGTCTGTAACACAATTGGCTCCAACACTAATCTAACATAATGTAATAGAGAGGCTGTATTATCAGTGACTCCAGCGCTAATCTAATAGAGACCCTGTAATATCAGTGACTCCAGCACTAATCTAATTGACTGTAATATCGTTGACTTCAGCACTAATCAAATAGAAAGACTATAATGTCAGTGACTCAGTACTAATGTAATAGAGAGTCTGTAGTATCAGTGACCCCATCACTAATCTAAGCGAGGGACTGTAATGTCAGTGACTCCAGCACTAATCAAATAGAGAGGCTGTAATAACAGTGACTCCAGCACTAATCTAATAGAGAGACTGTAATATCAGTGACTCCAGCACTAATCTAATAGGCTGCAATGTCAGTGACTCCAGCACTAATCTAATAGAGAGACTGTAATATCAGTGATTCAGCACTAATGTAATAGAGAGGCTGTAATATCAGTGATTCCAACACTAATCTAGTATAATCTAATAGAGAGGCTGTAATGTCAGTGACTCCAGAACTAATCTAATAGGGAGTCTGTAATACAAGTGACTCCAACACTAATCTAACATAATCTAATAGAGAGGCTGTTGTATCAATGACTCCAGCGCTAATCTAATAGAGAGCCTGTAATATCAATCACTCCAGAACTAGTCTAATAGGGAGTCTGTAATACAAGTGACTCCAGCACTAATCTAATTGAGAGACTGTAATGTCAGTGACTCAGCACTAATGTAATAGAGAGACTATAATGTCAATGACCCAGCACTGATGCAAAAGAGAGGCTGTAATATTAGCGATTCCGCACTAATGTAATAGAGAGGCTGTAATATCAGTGACTCCTGCCCTAGTCTAATTGACTGTAATATCAGTGACTTCAGCACTTATGTAATACAGAGACTGTAAGTTCAGTGACTCAGCACTAATGTAATAGAGAGGTTGTAATATCAGTGACCACAGTACTAATCTAAGGAAGAGACTGTAATTGCAGTGACTCCAGCACTAATCTAACAGACGGCCTGTAATATCAGTGACTCCAGCAATATTGTAATAGAGAGACTGTAATATCAGTGACACAGCACTAATGTAACAGAGAGGCTGTAATATCAGTGACTCCAGCACTTATGTAATACAGAGACTGTAAGTTCAGTGACTCAGCACTAATGTAATAGAGAGGTTGTAATATCAGTGACCCCAGTACTAATCTAAGGAAGAGACTGTAATAGCAGTGACTCCAGCACTAATCTAACAGAGAGCCTGTAATATCAGTGACTCCAGCAATATTGTAATAGAGAGACTGTAACATCAGTGACTCAGCACTAATGTAATAGAGAGGCTGTAATATCAGTGACTCCAGCACTGATCTAAGAGGAAGACAGTAATGTCAGTGACTCGGCACTGATGTAATAGAGAGGCTATAATATCAGTGATCCCAGTACTAATCTAAGGGAGGGACTGTAATATCAGTGACTCCAACACTAATCTAGTATAATCTAATAGAGAGGCTGTAATATCTGTGACTCCAGCACTAATCTAAGCGAGGGACTGTAATGTCAGTGACTCCAGAACTAATCTAATAGGGAGTCTATAATACAAGTGACTCCAACACTAACCTAACATAATCTAATAGAGAGGCTTTAGTATCAGTGACTCCAGCGCTAATCTAATAGAGAACCTGTAATATCAGTGACGCCAGCACTGATCTAATAGAACCTGTAATATCAGTGACTCCAGCACTAATCTAATTGACTGTAATATCAGTGACTCCAGCACTAATCTAATTGAGAGACTGTAATGTCAGTGACTCAGCACTAATGTAAAAGAGAGGCTAAAATAAGAGTGACTCCAGCACTAATCTAGTAGAGAGACTGTAATATCAGCGACTTTAGCACTGACGTAATCGAAAGACTGTAATGTCAGGGACTCCAGCACTAATCTAATAGAGAGACTGTAATATCAGTGACTCCAGCACTAATCTTGTAGACTGTAATATCAGTGACTCCAGCACCAATCTAATAGAGAGGCTGTAATATCAGTGACTCCAGCACTAATGTAATCGAGAGCCTGTAATATTAGTGACCCAGCACTAATGTAATAGAGAGGCTGTAATATCAGTGACTCCAGCACTAATCTAATTGATAGTAATATCAGTGACTCCAGCACTAATCTAAGCGAGGGACTGTAATAGCAGTGACTCCAGAACTAATCTAATAGGGAGTCTGTAATACAAGTGACTCCAACACTAACCTAACATAATCTAATAGAGAGGCTTTAGTATCAGTGACTCCAGTGCTAATCTAATAGAGAGCCTGTAATATCAGTGACTCCAGCACTAATCTAATAGAAAGACTGTAATATCAGTGACTCAGCACTAATGTAATAGAGAGACTATAATGTCAGTGACTCAGCTCTGATGTAATCGAGAGGCTGTAATATCAGTGACCCCAGTACTAATCTAAGGGACGGACTGTAATGTCAGTGACTTCAGCACTAATCTAGTATAATCTAATAGAGAGGCTGTAATAGCAGTGACTCCAGCACTAATTTAATTGACTGTAATATCAGTGACTTCAGCACTAATCTAATAGAAAGACTGTAATGTCAGTGACTCAACACTAATGTAATAGAGAGGCTGTAGTATCAATGACCCCAGCACTAATCTAAGCGAGGGACAGTAATGTCAGTGACTCCAGCACTAATCCAATAGAGAGTGTGTAATACCCATGACTCCAACACTAATCTAACATAATCTAATAGAGAGACTGTAATATCAGTGACTCCAGCACTAATCTAATAGAGAGACTGTAATATCAGTGACTCCAGCACTAATGTAATAGGCTGCAATATCAATGACTCCAGCACTAATCTGATAGAGAGACTGTAATATTAGTGACTCAGTACTAATGTAATAGAGAGGCTGTAATATCAGTGACTCCAGCACTAATCTAATTGACTGTAATATCAGTAACTCCAGCACTAATCTAATAGAAAGACTGTAATGTCAGTGACTCCGCACTAATGTAATAGAGAGACTACAATAAGAGTGACACCAGCACTAATCTAATAGAGAGGCTGTAATATCAGTGACTTCAGCACTGATCTATTAGAAAGAATGTAATGTCAGTGACTCCAGCACTAATCTAGTAGAGAGACTGTAATATCAGTGATCCCAACCTAATCTAATAGAGAGGCTGTAATATCCTTTCTCAGTGACTGTCTCCATCTCCGACTTACCCCACGTGGATTTCAACTGAAATTCCACCCTTCATGTTTCGAACCCACCCAGGATTACCGGTATCTCCGGGACATAAAACGTTTCTCGGACTGCTGTTCCCGTCACATTCTGAGATCCACACTCAGTGCCATGCGCCGCCATATGAACACACTCGACCTCTCCCTCCAGCAGCACTGCCGTACCCTTTTTCAAAGCTGCGCGTGCCCCCAGTTTCATTTTATCCTTCGGCTCATCCGACGCCTCAACAAGAAACTTTTTCTCTTTCTCTCAAGTGCTAAGGAATGCAAGCTCCAACAACTCATCGACACCAACACCCATCTAGGACCCTCCACCCCGGCCTGTCCCTCCGTCCCCGCCCCATCTTCCAATCCCAGCCCCAGCCGTGTATTCACTATACCCCCTGACCTTCCCCTCTCCGATGCTGAACGTTCAGTGCTCAGCAAAGGACTTAGTTTCATACCCTTACGCCCTCACCTCAATGAATTTCGGGCTCGGCATGATGCTGAACTCTTCTTCTGCCATCTTCGTCTCCGGGCTCACTTCTTTGGGCAGGAGTCCTCTCCCAGGTCAACGGATCCTTTTACCCACCTCCAATATTCTCCCTCCACCTGGACCCATCCCTCTGGATTCTTACCTTCTCTTGATCTTTTCATTGAGAACTGTCGGCGCGACATTAGTCGTCTCAATTTCTCTGCTCCTCTCACCCATTCTTACCTGTCTCTCTCTGAACTTACTGCACTCCATTCTCTCAGGTCCAACCCTGACATTGTCATCAAACCCGCTGACAAGGGTGGTGCTGTTGTTGTCTGGCGCACTGACCTCTACCTCGCGGAGGCTGAGCGTCAACTCGCAGACACTTCCTCCTACCTCCTCCTGGACCTTGACCGTTATCTCGTTATCTTGACTCCCTTCTCTCTCCCCTTGTCCAGTCCCTTCCCACCTACATCCGTGATTCCTCTGACACCTTACGTTACATCAACAATTTCCAGTTCCCTGGCCCCAACCGCTTCCTCTTCACCATGGACGTCCAATGCCTCTACACCTCCATCCCCTACCAGGATGGTCTGAGGGCCCTTAGCTTCTTCCTCGAACAGAGGCCCGAACAATCCCCATCCACCACTACTCTCCTCCGTCTGGCTGAACTTGTTCTCACGCTGAACAATTTCTCCTTCAACTCCTCTCACTTACTCCAAATAAAAGGTGTGGCTATGGGTACCCGCATGGGCCCCAGCTATGCCTGTCTCTTTATGGGGTATGTGGAACATTTGTTGCAGTCCTACTCTGGCCCCCTTCCACAACTCTTTCTCCAGTACATCGATGATTACTTCGGTGCCGCTTCATGCTCTCGTCAGGACTTGGAAAAATTTATTAATTTTGCTTCCGATCTCCACCCCTCCATCATTTTCACGTGGTCCATCTCTGACACTTCCCTTCCCTTCCTTGACCTCTCTGTCTCAATCTCTGGTGATAGACTGTCCACCAATATCCATTACAAGCCTACCGACTCCCACAGCTACCTCGACTACAGCTCCTCACACCCCTCTTCCTGTAAGGACTCCATCCCATTCTCTCAGTTCCTTCGCCTCCGTTGCATCTGTTCTGATGATGCTACCTTCAAAAACAGTTCCTACAACATGTCCTCCCTCTTCCTTAACCGAGGTTTTCCACCCACGGTCGTTGACAGGGCCCTTAACCGTGTCTGGCCCATCTCCCGCGCATCTGCCCCCACGCCTTCTCCTCCTTCCCAGAAACATAATAGGGTCCCCCTTGTCCTCACTTATCACCCCACCAGCCTCCGCATTCAAAGGATCATCCTCCGCCATTTCCGCCAACTCCAGCATGAGGCCACCACCAAACACATCTTCCCTTCACCCCCCCTATCGGCATTCCATAGGGATCGCTCCCTCCGGGACACCCTGGTTGACTCCTCCATCACCCCCTACTCCTCAACCTCCTCCTATAGCACCACCCCATGCCCACGCAAAAGATGTAACACCTGCCCCTTCACTTCCTCTCTCCTCACCGTCCAAGGGCCCAAACACTCCTTTCAATTGAAGCAGCATCTCACTTGCATTTCCCCCAACTTTGTCTACTGCATTCGTTGCTCCCAATGTGGTCTCCTCTATATTGGAGAGACAAAACGTAAACTGGGCGACCGCTTTGCAGAACACCTGCGGTCTGTCCGCAAGAATGACCCAAACCTCCCTGTCGCTTGCCATTTTAACACTCCACCCTGCTCTCTTGCCCACATGTCTGTCCTTGGCTTGCTGCATTGTTCCAGTGAAGCCCAACGCAAACTGGAGGAACAACACCTCATCTTCCGACTAGGCACCTTACAGCCTTCCGGTCTGAATATTGAATTCAATAACTTTAGGTCGTGAGCTCCCTCCCCCATCCCCACCCCCTTTCTGTTTCCCCCTTCCTTTTCTTTTTTTTCCAATAAATTATATAGATTTTTCTTTTCCCACCTATTTCCATTATAAAAGGAGAAAAAGAAAAAAAAAATTATTTATTTATTTTATATTTTTTTTACATTTTTTATGCTCCCCCCACCCCCACTAGAGCTGTACCTTGAGTGCCCTACCATCCATTCTTAATTAGCACATTCGTTTAGATAATATCACCAACTTTAACTTTAACACCTATGTGTTCTTTTGTTCTGTTGTCTGTGACATCTTTTGATGATCTGCTTCTATCACTGCTTGTTTGTCTCTACAACCACACTAACCCCCTCCATTTCTCTCCCCCCACCCAACCCCCCCCCCCCCCCCCCCCCACACACACCTTAAACCAGCTTATATTTCACCCCTTCCTTGGATTCACCTAGTTCTGTCGAAGGGTCATGAGGACTCGAAACGTCAACTCTTTTCTTCTCCGCCAATGCTGCCAGACTTGCTGAGTTTTTCCAGGTAATTCTGTTTTTGTTTTTGTTTTGGATTTCCAGCATCCGCAGTTTTTTTTTGTTTTTTTTGGGTTTTTTTGGTTTTTTGGGGTTTTTTTGGGGTTTTTTTGTTTTTTTTTGTTTTTTTTTTGTTTTTTTGTTTTTTTTTGTTTTTAGGCTGTAATATCAGTGACTCCAGCACTAATCTAATTGACTGTAATATCAGTAACTCCAGCACTAATCTAATAGAAAGACTGTAATGTCAGTGATCAGCACTAATGTAATAGAGAGACTACAATAAGAGTGACTCCCCCACTCATCTTATAGAGAGGTTGTAATATCAGTGACTTCAGCACTGATCTATTAGAAAGATTGTAATGTTAGTGACTCCAGCACTATTCTAATAGAGAGACTGTAATATCAGTGACCCCAGCCTAATCTGAATAGCGAGGTGGTAATATCAGTGACTCCAGCACTAATCTAACAGAGAGGCTGTAATATCAGTGACCCCATCCCTAATCTAATAGAGAGGCTGTAATATCAGTGACTCCAGCCCTAATCAATCGAGAGGCTGTAATATCAGTGACTCCAGCCCTAATCTAATAGAGAGGCCGTAATATCAGTGACTCAGCACTAATCTAATTGACTGTAATATCAGTAACTCCAGCACTAATCTAATAGAAAGACTGTAATGTCAGTGATCAGCACTAATGTAATAGAGAGACTACAATAAGAGTGACTCCCCCACTAATCTAATAGAGAGGTTGTAATATCAGTGACTTCAGCACTGATCTATTAGAAAGATTGTAATGTTGATGACTCCAGCACTATTCTAATAGAGAGACTGTAATATCAGTGACCCCAGCCTAATCTAATAGAGAGGCTGTAATATCAGTGACCCCAGTCCTAATCTGAATAGCGAGGTGGTAATATCAGTGATTCCAGCACTAATCTAACAGAGAGGCTGTAATATCAGTGACCCCATCCCTAATCTAATAGAGAGGCTGTAATATCAGTGACTCCAGCCCTAATCAATCGAGAGGCTGTAATATCAGTGACTCCAGCCCTAATCTAATAGAGAGGCCATAATATCAGTGACTCAGCACTAATCTAATAGAGAGATGGTAATATCATTGATTCCCGCACTGAACTAAAAGACAGGCTGTAATATCAGTGCCTCCAGCACTAACCTAATAGCGAGACTGTAATATCAGTGCCTCTAGCACTAACCTAATAGCGAGACTGTAATATCAGTGCCTCCAGCACTAACCTAATAGCGAGACTGTAATATCAGTGCCTCCAGCACTAACCTAATAGGGAGACTGTAATATCAGTGCCTCCAGCACTAACCTAATAGCGAGACTGTAATATCAGTGCCTCTAGCACGAACCTAATAGCGAGACTGTAATATCAGTGCCTCCAGCACTAACCTAATAGCGAGACTGTAATATCAGTGCCTCCAGCACTAACCTAATAGCGAGACTGTAATATCAGTGCCTCCAGCACTAACCTAATAGCGAGACTGTAATATCAGTGCCTCCAGCACTAACCTAATAGCGAGACTGTAATATCAGTGCCTCTAGCACAAACCTAATAGCGAGACTGTAATATCAGTGCCTCCAGCACTAACCTAATAGCGAGACTGTAATATCAGTGCCTCCAGCACAAACCTAATAGCGAGACTGTAATATCAGTGCCTCCAGCACTAACCTAATAGCGAGACTGTAATATCAGTGCCTCCAGCACTAACCTAATAGCGAGACTGTAATATCAGTGCCTCCAGCACTAACCTAATAGCGAGACTGTAATATCAGTGCCTCCAGCACTAACCTAATAGCGAGACTGTAATATCAGTGCCTCCAGCACAAATCTAATAGCGAGACTGTAATATCAGTGCCTCCAGCACTAACCTAATAGCGAGACTGTAATATCAGTGCCTCCAGCATTAACCTAATAGCGAGACTGTAATATCAGTGCCTCCAGCACTAACCTAATAGCGAGACTGTAATATCAGTGCCTCCAGCACTAACCTAATAGCGAGACTGTAATATCAGTGCCTCCAGCACTAACCTAATAGCGAGACTGTAATATCAGTGCCTCCAGCACTAACCTAATAGCGAGACTGTAATATCAGTGCCTCCAGCACTAACCTAATAGCGAGACTGTAATATCAGTGCCTCCAGCACTAACCTAATAGCGAGACTGTAATATCAGTGCCTCCAGCACTAACCTAATAGCGAGACTGTAATATCAGTGCCTCCAGCACTAACCTAGTAGCGAGACTGTAATATCAGCACCTCCAGCACTAACCTAATAGTGATGCGGCTAGGATGGAAAGATTGCGCTGTTGACCAAGCCCAACTACACTACAGGTTGTACCATTAATTTAAAAGTTTAATTTACTCACCAACTGACCAAATGTTTACCTTCACTACTAGCACTCAGAATCAAAGAGACTTTTACCAGGCTTCTTTCAATTAACAACAAATTTTATTATAAAACAAATCTTGTCAAATAGAAAGGGAAAGCTTATCAATCTACAGTATGGAATATGAAATCGTACTAATAACTCTTTTGAGACACCCTAAGTCTCACACACACACACACACACACACACACACACACACACACACACACACACACACACACACACACACACACACACACACACACACACACACACACACACACACACACACACACACACACACAACATTGAAATAAAAATAGAAATGGAGGAATTCGGCCAATGGTTAAAAGTCAATGGTTCATATGCAAAGGATCGATGATGGAGGTCTTGAAATGGTGTCCTGGTCTCTCAGTGCTGATCTGTGAAACTATCTCAATGACTCTGATATTGCTTTTCAGGAGGACCATGGAATACCCGAGGGTACTCTATTCCAGCATGTAGAGTATCTCAGGAGCAAGGTGTATTCACTTCCAGCTGCAGACTGACTTTGGACTGCAAAAGGCTGCCGTCTTCCTCCTCAAACAGTTGGTCCGTCTCTTCTCAAAGCAAAACCAAAACCCACTTTTAAAACACAGTCTTCCAGACATTTTTTTTCAGAGCCATAAAGCCCACATGGACCCCCTTTGTACACAGTTCACCTTGGTCAAGAGGTTTAGTTTTCTTTCAACTGCTTAATTATCCTTTCTTGTAAAAGGATACTTTTTCCAGGAATAGCAATCAGAGTCCTTGCTTTAACCTTTTAAGGGATAGTGTCTTTTAAAACACACATTCTTCCAAAATGTCCTAAGTTCTTGAAGATGAACCTTTCTGTGATTAAAGCGATTCATGACACTTCTTGCCTTGAAGAAATGAAATGTTGTATTTATATGTGTTTCATTACAGAGTATAATAAAACATAAACAAAAATACTAAAACACATGCACACTCATTCATTCAGTTTTTATACAAAGCTAATACAGTTAGTCTCTGTATCATTTCAGCCTTCAGCAAATTTACAGCAAAGTTAAACTCTAGACAAAGCATCAGCAATTACATTGTTTTTCCCTGCAATGTGAATTTAAGTGATAAGGCTGTAGTAAAAAATTCTATTGAAATAATCTGCCAATCTTTGTTTAAAAATTATTCCACAAAGGCCAAGGGGTTGTGATCAGTATATTCCAGTGTCTCCCTGTATCCAAGGCAGACAAACACGTCAATATGTTTAAAAGCCAATCACAAGCCCAGGGTTTCCTTCTCCACTGTAGAGTATCTTTTTTGGTGTCGATTCAGCTTTTTGGAAAAGTGTCCCACTGGCCTTTCAATGCCCAATTCATCTTGTAAAAGGACTGCAGCAACCCCCTGGTCACTAGCATCAATTGCTACTTTGAAGAGTTCAGTGAAATTTGGAGCTGTCAGAACTGGTTCATTGATCAAAATTGCTTTCAACCTTTCAAAAGATGTTTGGCACTCTTCCACTGTCCACATTACCTTACTTCCACATTACCTTGGCTTTCTTTTGTAACAAGTTTGTCAGTGGAGCAGCTATAGCACTGAAATTTGGTACAAATTTCCAGTAAAGCCCACACATCCCCCAAAACCTCATGACCTCCTACTTAGTTTCAGGGGCAGGGAGCTCCACCAATACCGGTACTGTTGCTGTTCTTGGCAATACTTGTCCTTGCTCTACGATACAACCAAGATAAGTTCCTTGCGCATCCTCAAATTCACTTTTGACAATGTCTATTCCCAAATCAGCTGACTATATTTTTTTAAACCGGGCTTCCCTATGATAGAGGTCAAGCTAACTAGCCTAGAGTTTTCTGCCTCCCTCCCTTCTTGAATAGAGGGGTTATATTTGCTATTTTCAAGTCTGATGGAAGCTTTCCAGAATCTAGGGAATTGTGAAAAGCTAACACCAACGCATCTACCACCTCATTAACTATTTCTTTTAAGACCCTAGGATGAAGTCCATCAGGACCCATAAGACAATAAGACTAGGAACAGAAGTAGGCTATTCGGCCCATCTAGTCTGCTCCGCCATTCAATCAGATCATGGCTGATCTAATAATCCTCAACTCCACTTTCCTCCCTTGTCCCCATAACCCTTGATTCCATTACTGATTAAAAATCTGTCTATCTCAGCCTTGAATATACTTTTTATTTATTCATTCACGGGATGTGGGCTTCGCTGGCTGGGCCAGCATTTATTGCCCATCTCTAGTTGCCCTTGGGAAGGTGGTGGTGAGCTGCCTTCTTGAACCGCTGCAGTCCATGTGGTGTAGGTACACCCACAGTGCTGTTTGGAAGGGAGTTCCAGGATTTTGACCCAGTGACAGTGAAGGAACGGTGATATATTTCCAAGTCAGAATGGTGTGTGGCTTGGAGGGGAACCTCCAGGTGGTGGTGTTCCCATCTATCTGCTGCCTTTGTCCTGCTAGATGGTAGTGGTTGTGAGTTTGGAAGGTGCTGTTGAAGGAAACTTGGTGAATTCCTACAGTGCATCTTGTAGATGATACACACTGCTGCTACTGTGCGACGGTGGTGGAGGGAGTGAATGTTTGTGGATGTGGTGCCAATCAAGCGGGCTGCTTTGTCCTGGACAGTGTCAACTTCTTGAGTGTTGTGGGAGCTGCACTCATCCAGGCAAGGGGAGAGTATTCCATTATACTCCTGACTTGTGCCTTGTAGATGGCGGACAGAGTTTGGGGAGTCAGGAGGTGAGTTACTCGTCACACTATTCCTAGCCTCTGACCTGCTCTTGTAGCCACAGTATTTATATGGCTAGTCCAGTTCAGTTTCTGGTCAACAGTAACCCCCAGGATATTGATAGTGGGGGATTCAGTAATTCTAATGCCATTGAACTCTTAATGACCCAGCCTCTACAGCCCTCTGCAGTAAAGAATTCCACAGATTCACTACCCTCTGAGAGAAGAAATTCCTCCTCATCTCTGTCTTAAATGGGTGACCCCTTACTCTGAGATTATGCCCTCTGGTCCTAGACTCTCCCACAATGGGAAGCAACCTCTCAGCATCTACCCTGTCAAGCCCCCTAAGAATCTTACATGTTTCAATAAGGTCGCGTCTCATTCTTCTAAACTCCAATGAGCACAGGCCCAACTTACTCAAACTCTCCTCATAAAAAAATCCCTCCATACCTGTGATTAACCAAGTGAACCTTCTCTGGACTGCCTCCAATGCCAGTATATCTTTCGTTAGATAAGGGGAACAAACTGTTCACAGTATTCTAGGTGTGATCTAACTAGTGCCTTGTACAGTTTTAGCAAGACTTCCCTATTTTTATGCTCCTTTCCCTTTGAAATAAAGGCCAACATTCCATTTGCCTCCCTATTACCTGCTGAACTTGTATGTTAGTTTTTTGGGATTCATCCATAAGGACTCCCAAATCCTCTGTGCTGCAGCTTTCTGCAGTCTTTCTCCATTTAAATAATATTCAGCTCTCTATTCTTCCTGCCAAAGTGCATAACCTCACATTTTCCCATATTATATTCCATCTGCCACTTTTTTGCCCCCTCACTTAACCTGTCTGTATCCCTCTGTACACTCTGTGTCATCTTCACCACATGCCTTCCCACCTATTTTTGTATCATCCGCAAATTTGGTGATTGTACATTCACTTCCCTCATCTAAGTCATTAATATATATTGTAAATAACTGTGGCCCCAGCACTGATCCCTGTGACACTCCACTAGTTACAGGTTGCCAACCTGAAAATGCTCCCTTTATCCCAACTCTCTGTCTTCTATTAGTTAGCCAATCCTCTATTCATGCTAATATACTAACCCCAACACCATGGGCTCTTATCTTACTAAGTAGCCTTATGTGCAGTACCTTATCGAATGCCTTTTGGAAATCCAAATATATTACATCTACTGGTTCCCTTTATTTATCCTGCTAGTTATGTCCTCAAAGAATTGTAATAAATTTGTCAGGCATGATTTCCCCTTCATGAAGCCATGCTGACTCTGCTTGATTAGATTATATATTTATAAATGTTCTGCTATTACATCCTTTATAATAGACTCCAACATTTTCCCACTGACAGATGTCAAGCTAACTGGTCTGTAATTATATGTTTTTTGTTTCCCTCCCTTTTTGAATAAGGGTGTAACATTGACAGTTTTTCAATCTTCTGGAACTTTTCCAGAATCTAAGGATACTTGGAAGATTACTACCAGTGCATCCACTATCTCTGTAGCTACTTCCTTTAATATCCTAGGATGCAACCCATCAGGTCCAGGGGACTTATTGGCCTTTAGCCCCATTAGTTTCCATAGTACTTTTTCTCTAGTGTTAGTTATTGTATTTATTTCCTCCCCCTCTTTTGCCTCTTGATTATTTAGTATTTTTGGAATGTTATTAGTGTTTTCTACCATGAAGACTGGTATAAAGGGCTGAATTTTGCCATCGGCAAGCAGGGGGCGGAGCCCGCTCACCAACGTGTAAAATGACGCGAGATGATGTCGGGGGGAAACCCCCAATGTCACCGCGCCCCATTTAAATTTTCAGGAAGGCGGGGGCACAGCAAACTCAGCTGTGGGCCCGCCAACCTGTCAATGGCCAATTGACAGGATCATTAAAACATTTAAAGGACCCGCCCGTCCAACCTTAAGGTCAGCAGGTTGGCCAGGAGCCCCAGCGGCAATAGATAAAACATGAAACCTCATCCACCAGAGGGATGAAATTTCATGTAGGGATTTTAAAAATTTAATAAAGTTTTAGTGTAAATCATGAACATGTCCCATCTCATGTGACATTGTCACATGAGGGGGACATATTAAGGATTTTATTTTCTCTCTTTTTAATGTTTTTAGAACTGTCAGCGATCTCCCTGAGGCTGCACTTAGCTGCAGGGAGATGTGTGCTCTTTTGTGCGCATGCATGAAAGAGCACACTCTCGTTTGTGGGGAATCCCCCCTGCCCACCCGCACAGGGAGCGCATTGCGCTTCCCGCCGGACATCATGCTGGGCGGGCCTTAATTGGCCCACCCACGTAAAATGGTAAAATGGCAGCGGGGTCCGCTTCTCCGGCAGGGATCGGCTCCCCACCTGCTGGAGATTGGGTCAGGCCCATCCATCTGACAGGCAGAAAATTCTGCCCAAAGTATTTATTCAACTCCTCTGCCATTTCCTGGTCCCCCATTATTATTTCCCCAGCCACGTTCTCTAAGGGGCCTATGTTCACTTTGGCTTCTCTCTTCCTTTATATATATTTAAAGAAGCTCTTGCTGTCCATTTTTATATTACCTGCTAGTTTACCTTCAAAGTTTATTTTCTCCCTTTATTTTTGGTCATCTTTTGTTGTTTTTAAAAACTTTCCGAATCCTCTGGCTTACTGCTAATCTTTGCCACGTTGTATGTTTTTTCTTTCACTTTGATACTATCCTTAACTTCCTTGGTTAACCATGATTGGTTTATCCCCTTCCCAGAACTTCCTCACTGAGATATATCTTTGTTGTGAGTCATGAACTATTTTCTTAAATTCTGCCAATGTTCATCAATTGTTTTTTCTGCTAAAACCCAGTCCACTATCCCAGTCCCCTCCTGCCAAATCATTGCTTTGTAATCACTCTTACTTAAGTTCAGCACTGTTGTGGCCGGAGCCTTGTCAGCCTGCAGCTCCATCAGTTTGCTCAGTACTCCTTCCCTAGTGATTGTAATTTCACCAAGTTCCTCTCTCCCCTCCACCGATTTACAGCTATTACTGGAATGATTTTTGTATTCTCTATGGCAAAAACAGAAGCAAAATATTTGT
The DNA here is from genome assembly GCA_026770705.1 of Isurus oxyrinchus. Lineage (NCBI taxonomy): Eukaryota > Metazoa > Chordata > Chondrichthyes > Lamniformes > Lamnidae > Isurus > Isurus oxyrinchus. Next base: position 113,808,697 of record JANJGN010000018.1, read on the forward strand.
TCATTTCATCTTCCATTTCCTTATTATCTACTACTAACTCCCCATTCTTACTCTCTCGAGGACCAATACTCTCAACTTTTTTTCCTGTTTAGATACCTGCAGAACCTCTTGCTATATATTTTTTCATTTCCAGCTAGCTTCCTCCCATACTCTAACCTTTTAGTCATTCTCTGCCGTTCTTTGTATTCTGACCAATCATATGTCCTGCCACTCATTTTTGCGGAGTTGTATGCTTTTTCCTTAAGTTTGACACTTTCCTTAACTTCTTTAGTTAACCATGGATGGTGGGTCCTCCCTTTAGAATTTTTCTCTATCATAGGAATATAGTTATTCTGAGTATTCTGAAATCCCCTTAAATGTCTGCCACTGATTCTATATTGCTCTATCCCCTAGCCTAGTATTCCAGTTCACTTCAACTAGCTCAGCTTTCATGCCCAGAGTTGCCCTTACTTAAATTTAAAATACTAGCCTTAGACCCACTCTTCTCCCTTTCAAACTGAATGTAAAATTCAGTCATATTGTGGTTACTGCTACCTAGGGGTGCCTTCACTCTGAGGTCATTAATTAATCCTGTCACATTACACAATACCAACTCAAATATAACCTGCTCTCTGGTTGGTTCCAGAATGTGCTGCTCTGAGAAACTATCTCAAAAGCATTCTATGAGCTCCTCATCCAGGTTACTACTGCCAATCTGATTTTTCCAGTTTATGTGTGGCTTAAAATCACCCATGATTGTTGCTGTCCCTTATCTAATAGAGAGAATGTAATATCAGTGACTCCAGCACTAATCTATTGGACAGTGTCACTGGGGATAGTGCAATATCAAGCCCCACTGCTCCCCGACCCATGACAAATGTGAAAATCATCTGTTTAATTTAAGTTAACAGAATATGGGCACCAGGTTTGTAAACTTAATAAGTAAATAACTGTTTACCGAATAAATTATCTTTAACCAGTGACAACAGGAAAAAATATGAACTGCTAATTTCTAACTTTATACTAATTTCTAAACTCTATCCCTTCTTAAATCCCTATACCCACGTATAAGATGCATAAGACACACAAAAACATGGCATTTAAGGGTGGGATAAAACAGTTCAATAGCACCAATCCCGGAGTATAGGATTCAATGGGTTGATTTTGAACGATGTCTTTCAAATTCCTTTCTTTCTTTGTTGATAACACGAGGTGGTCTTCCAGCATTTTCAGTCTTTAGTTCATGGTTGAGCATCTGTCTTTCAATGTCTCTAACAGTGATTTTCCCCTTTTCCTCTTTACTGGGGTTTTTCACACAGAGAGATCGAGAGAGCAAGTTATAGAGAAATGAGGGGCAAAAAACAAAGCCAGCTAGCTATTATTGTAGAATTGTTTTAATCTTACACACATAGGAGAAAGAGATTTTAGGTCTTTTCTCTTTTCAAGCTAAGAGCTTTTCTCTGCTGCACTGCTCTCGCACAAAACCTGGTCACTTGGTTAGGAGCCAATTAAAATGTTGTTGCCAGGCAGTTCCCGGTTAGACCAGACACCTCCTTGGCACCATCCTGTATTTCATGGTATACTCTGTTCCAGGACAGCAACATTGTATATATCCTCACACTGTTCCAGTAGACACATCTTTCAAACTGCAGCCATTGTAATTTTAATCCACAGTCCAACAGAAATAAAAAAATATGTTCTTTACAGACAGTAATATCAGTGAATCCAGCACTAATCTAATAGAGAGACTGTAATATCAGCGACACCAGCACTAATCTAATTGACCAGAAACTGAACTGGACTAGCCATATAATTATGGTGGCTGCAAGAGCGGGTCGGAGGCTGGGAATTGTAAAATGAGTAACCCACCTCCTGACTCCCCAAAGCCTGTCCAACATCTACAAGGCACAAGTCAGAGTGTGATAGAATACTCTCCACTTGCCTGGATGAATGCAGCTCCCACAACACTCAAGAAGCTCGACACCATCCAGGACAAGGAGTGTGTGAGAGAAGGATCCTCAGACAGGCAGTCAGCATCCCCTGGGAGAGAGTGTGAGAGGAGGACCTAAAGAGCGGAGTTTATCTGTGAGGGAGCAGGGGGATGGGATACAGGGTGGAGGTACAGTAGGGGTGATGCACAGCCAAATATAGAAGAGAAACTAAGTCAGTCTGGAAGGCAGAGCAAATATAGACCTGTAACGACACAAAGGGATAATGCAAGCTGGATTGCATCTATTTTAATGCAAGGAGTCTGACAAGTCAGGCAGATAAATGGAGGGCATTGATTAACACATGGGAATATGATATTGTTGCTGTGATAGAGACATGATTGAGGGAAGGGCAGGGTTGGCAGCTCAATATCCCAGGGTAGAGAATCTTCAGGCATGATGGGAGTGGGGTAAAAGAGGAGGTGACATTGCAATATTGATCAAGGAGTCAATTACAGCAGAAAGGAGGGATGATATCATAGAAGGTTCCTCAAATGAGGCAATATGGGTAGAACTTAAAAACAAAAAGGGGGCAATCCCTTTTTGCTGGGTGCCTACTATAGACCTCCAAACAGTCAGGGGGAGATAGAGGAGCAGATATATAGGCAAATCTCAGTGAAGTGTAAAAATAATAGGGTAATGATAGTGGGATATTTCAACTTCCCCAATATTAACTGGGATAGTCTTAGTGTGAAAGGCTTAGAGGGAGTGGAATTATTCAAGTGCATCCAGGAGAGCTTTTTGAGTCAGCACATAGAAAGTCCTATAAGAGAAGGGGTGATCTGGACCTGATCTTAGGGAATAAAGCCAGGCAAGTGGTAGAAGTGTCAGTGGGGGAGCGTTTCGGGGATAGTGACCATAACTGTAAGATTTAACGTGGTTCTGGAAAAGGATAAAGATGGACCGGAAATAAAGGTCCTGAATTGGTGGAAGGCCGGTTTCAATATGAAAAGACAGGATATGGCCAAAGTGGACTGGGAGCAGCTACTTGTAGGAAAGTCTACATCAGACCAGTGGGAGTCATTCAAAAATGAAATAGTGAGAGTTCAGGGTGAACACGTTCCCCTAAAGGTGAAGGGCAGGACCAACAAGTCCAGGGAACCCTAGATGTCAAGGATATGGAGGATTGGATGAGGGAAGAAAGGAGGCTTATGGCAGATACAGTGAACTGAAAACAGCAGAAGCCCTAGAGGGGTATAATTTAGAAAAGTAATTAGGAGAGCGAAGAGGGGGCATGAAAAAACACTGGTGAGAACGATAAAGGAAAATCCCAAGGCATTTTATAAATATATTAAGGGCAAGAGGATAACCAGGAAAAGAGTAGGACCCATTAGGGACCAAAGTGGCAATCTGTGCGTGGAGCCAGAGGACGTAGGTGAGCTTTTAAATGATTACTTTTCATCTGTGTTCACTATGGAGAAGGACGATGTAGGTGCAGAAATCAGGGAGGAGGACTGTGATATACTTGAACAAATTAACATTGAAAGTATTTGCAGTTTTATCGGGCTTAAAAGTGGATAAGACCCTAGGCTCAGATGTGATGTATCCCAGGCCGCTATGTGAGGCCAGAGAGGAGATTGCAGAGGTTCCGACATTAATTTTCAAATCCTCTCTGGCCACAGGAGAGGTGCCAGAGGACTGGAGAATAACGAATGTGGTGCCAATATTCAAGAAGGGTGGTAGGGATAAATCAGGTAATTACAGGCCAGTGAGTCTAACATCAGTGCTAGGGAAACTATTGGAAAAAATTCTGAGGGACATGATTAATCTCCACTTGGAGAGGTAGGGATCAGTCAGGGAGAGTCAGCATGGCTTTGTCAGGGGGAGATCATGCCTAACAAATTTGATTGAATTTTTTGAGCAGGTGATTAGCTGTGTAGATGAGGATGGTACAATTGATGTAGTTTACATGGACTTCAGTGAGGCTTTTGACAAGGCCCCACATGAGAGAGATGATCAAGAAGGTAAGAGCCCATGGGATCCAGGGCAATTTGACAAATTGGATCCAAAATTGACTTTGTGGCAGGAGGCAGAGGGTGATGGTCGAAGGTTGTTTTTGCAATTGGAAGCCTGTGACGAGTGGTGTATGACAGGAATCGGTGCTGGGACCCTTGCTGTTTGGTAGTGTACATTCATGATTTAGACATGAATATAGGAGGTATGATAAGTAAGATTGCAGGTGACATGAAAATTGGTGGTGTCGTAAATAGTGAGGAGGAAAGCATTTGATGGCAGAACAATATAGATGTAAAAAACATAGAGATAAAAACAAAAAACTGCGGATGCTGGAAATCCAAAACAAAAACAGAAACAGAAATACCTGGAAAAACTCAGCAGGTCTGGCAGCATCGGTGGAGAAGAAATCCCAGCTCCGACCATGTATTCACTATACCCCCTGACCTTCCCCTCTCCGACGCTGAACGTTCATTGCTCAGCAAAGGACTTAGTTTCATACCCTTACGCCCTCATCTCAATGAATTTCGGGCTGGGCATGATGCTGAACTCTTCTTCCGCCGTCTTCGTCTCCGGGCTCACTTCTTTGGGCAGGAGTCCTCTCCCAGTTCAACGGATCCTTTCACCCACCTCCAATATTCTCCCTCCACCTGGACCCCTCCCTCTGGATTCTTACCTGCTCTTCATCTTTTCATTGAGAACTGTCGGCGTGACATTAATCGTCTCAATTTCTCTGCTCCTCTCACCCATTCTAATCTGTCTCTCTCTGAACTTACTGCACTCCGTTCTCTCAGGTCCAACCCTGACATTGTCATCAAACCCGCAGACAGGGGTGGTGCTGTTGTTGTCTGGCGCACTGACCTCTACCACGCGGAGGCTAAGCGTCAACTCGCAGACACTTCCTCCTACCTCTCCCTGGACCATGACCCCACCACTGAACATCAAGTCATTGTTTCCAGGACTGTCACTGACCTCATCTCCTCTGGGGATCTTCCTCCCACAGCTTCCAACCTGATAATTGCCCAACCTCGGACGGCCCGCTTCTATCTCCTACCCAAAATCCACAAACAGAACTGTCCCGGCAGACTGTATCAGCCTGTTCCTGCCCCACAGAACTCATTTCTCATTATCTTGACTCCCTTCTCTCTCCCCTTGTCCAGTCCCTTCCCATCTACAACCGTGATTCCTCTGACACCTTACGTCACATCAACAATTTCCAGTTCTCTGGCCCCAACCGCTTCCTCTTCACCTTGGATGTCCAATCCCTCTACACCTCCAACCCCCACCAGGATGGTCTGAGGGCCCTTAGCTTCTTCCTCGAACAGAGGCCCGAACAATCCCCATCCACCACTACTCTCCTCCGTCTGGCTGAACTTGTTCTCACACTGAACAATTTCTCCTTTAACTCCTCTCATTTCCTCCAAATAAAAGGTGTGGCTATGGGTACCCGCATGGGCCCCAACTATGCTTGTCTCTTTATGGGGTATATGGAACATTCCTTGTTCCAGTCCTACTCCGACCCCCTCCCACAACTCTTTCTCCGGTACATCGATGATTACTTCAGTGCTGCTTCATACTCTCGTCGGGACCTGGAAAATGTATTAATTTTGCTTCCAATCTCCACACCTCTATCATTTTCCATCTCTGACACTTCCCTTCCCTTCCTTGACCTCGCTGTCTCAATTTCTGGTGATAGATTGTCCACCAATATCCATTACAAGCCTACCGACTCCCACAGCTACCTCGACTACAGCTCCTCACACCCCACTTCCTGTAAGGACTCCATCCCATTCTCTCAGTTCCTTTGCCTCCGTCGCATCTGTTCTGATGATGCTACCTTCAAAAACAGTTCCTCTGACATGTCCTCCTTCTTCCTTAACCGAGGTTTTCCACCCACGGTTGTTGACAGGGCCCTCAACCGTGTCCGGCCCATCTCCCGCGCATCCGCCCTCACGCCTTCTCCTCCCTCCCAGAAACATGATAGGGTCCCCCTTGTCCTCACTTATCACCCCACCAGCCTCCGCATTCAAAGGATCATCCTCCGCCATTTCCGCCAATTCCAGCATGATGCCACCACCATACACATCTTCCCTTCACCATCCTGGCGGCATTCCGTAGAGATCGTTCCCTCCGGGACACCCTGGTCCACTCCTCCATCACCCCCTAGTCCTCAACCCCCACCTATGGCACCACCCCATGCCCACGCAAAAGATGCAACACCTGCCCCTTCACTTCCTCTCTCCTCACCGTCCAAGGGCCCAAACACTCCTTTCAAGTGAAGCAGCATTTCACTTGCATTTCCCACAACTTAGTCTACTGCATTCGTTGCTCCCAATGTGGTCTCCTCCACATTGGAGAGACCAAACGTAAACTGGGCGACCGCTTTGCAGAACACCTGTGGTCTGTCCGCAAGAATGACCCAAACCTCCCTGTCGCTTGCCATTTTAACACTCCACCCTGCACTCTTACCCACATGTCTGTCCTGCTGCATTGTTCCAGTGAAGCCCAACGCAAACTGGAGGAACAACACCTCATCTTCCGACTAGGCACTTTACAGCATTCTGGACTGAATATTGAATTCAGCAACTTTAGGTCTTGAGCTCCCTCCCCCATCCCCACCCCCTTTCTGTTTCTTCCCCCTTCCTTTTGTTTTTTCCAATAATTTAAATTAATAATTTATATAGATTTTTCGTTTCCCACCTATTTCCATTATTTTTAAATCTATACCTTTTATGCCCTGTTAGTCTTTCCACCCCACCCCCACTAGAGTTGTATCTTGTATGACCTGCCATCCATTCTTAATTAGCACATTCGTTTAGATAATATCACCACCTTCAACACCGCTTTGTTCTTCTGTCTGTGACATCTTTTGATTATCTGCTCCTATCACTGCTTGCTTGTCCCTACAACCACACCGGCCCCCCGCCCCACTTCTCTCCTCCTACCACCCCTCCCAACCTTAAACCAGCTTATATTTCACCCCTCTCCTAATATTACTCAGTTCTGTTGAAGGGTCATGAGGACTCGACACATCAACTCTTTTCTTCTCCGCCTATGCTGCCAGACCTGCAGAGTTTTTCCAGGTAATTCTGTTTTTGTTTTGGAACAATATAGATGTGCTGGTAAAATGGGCAGAGCAGTGGCAAATGGAATTTAATCCTGAGAATTGTGAGGTGGTGCATTTTGGGACGACTAACACAGCAAGGGAATACAGAGGATCAGAGGGACCTTGATGTCCATTGATCCCTGAAGGCAGCAGCACAGGTAGATAAGTTGGTTAAGAAGGCATATGGGATACTTGCCTTTATTAGCTAAGGCGTTGAATATAAGAGCAGGGAGGTTATGTTGGGGCTGTATAAAACACTAGTTAGGCTAAGCTGGAGTACTGTGTGCAGTTGTGGTTGGCACACTATAGGAAGAATGTGATTGCACTAGAGAGGGTGCAGAGGAGATTCAACAGGATGTTGCCTGGACTGGAGGGTTTCAGCTATGAAGAGAGACTGGATAGGCTAGTGTTGTTTTCCTTAGAGCAGAGAAGGCTAAAGGGGGACCTGATAGAGGTATACAAAATTATGAGGGGCATAGATAGGGTACATAGGAAGAAACTTTTCCCCTTAGCGGAGGTGTCAATAACCGGGGGCATAGATTTAGGGTAAGGGGAAGGAAGCTATATCTAACTCCTTTCTAAAAACATGCAATGTTTTGACTCAACTACTTTCTGTGGTAACGAATTCCATAGACTCACCACTCTCTGGGTGAAGAAATTTCTCCTCATCTCAGTCCTAAATGGTCCACCCCGTATCCTCAGACTGTGACCCCTGGTTCTGGACTCCCCCACCATCAGTAACATCCTTCCTGCATCTACCCTGTTTAGTCCTTTTAGAATTTTATAGGTTTCTATGAGATTCCCCCCCCACCCTCATTTTTTTGAACTCGTGAATATAATCCTAATTGACTCAATCTCTCCTCATATGTCAGTCCCACCATCCCAGGAATCAGTCTGATAAACCTTCACTGTACTCCCTCTATAGCAAGAACATCCTTCCTCAGATAAGGAGACCAAAACTGCACACAGTATTCCAGGTGTGGTCTCACCAAGGCCCCTGTACAATTGCAGCAAGACATCCCTGTTCCTGTACTCGAATCCTCTGGCTATGAAGGCCAACATACCATTTGCCTTCTTTACCACCTGCTGCACCTGCATGCTTACCTTCAGTGTCTGGTGTATGAGGACACCCAGGTCTCGTTGCACATTCCCCTCTCTCAATTTATAGCCATTCAGATAATAATCTGCCTTCCTGTTTTTGCTACCAAAATGGATAACCTCACATTTATCCACATTATACTGCATCTGCCATGCATTTGCCCACTCACTCAGCTTGTCCAAATCACACTGAAGCATCTCTGCATCCTCCTCACAGCTCACCCTCCCACCCAGCTTTGTGTCATCTGCAAATTTGGAGATATTACATTTAATTCCCTCAGCTAAATCATTGCTATATATTGTGAATAGCTGGGGTCCCAGTTCCAATCCCTGCGGTACCCCACTAGTCACTGCCTGCCATTCAGAAAAAGACCCGTTTATTCCAACTCTTTGTTTCCTGTCTGCCAGCCAGTTTTCTATCCATCTCAACACACTACCCCCAATCCCATGCGCTTTAATTTTACACACCAATCTCTCATGTGGAACTTTCTGAAAGTCCAAATAAACCACATCCACTGGCTCCCCTTCATCAACTCTACTAGTCACATCCTCGAAACATTCCAGTAGATTTGTGAAGCATGATTTCCCTTTCGTAAATCCATGCCGACTCTGCCCGATTCTGCCACTGTTTTCCATGTGCTCAGATATTAAATCTTTTATAATGGACTCTAGAATTTTCCGTACTACCAACTTCAGGCTGACTGGTCTATAATTCCCTGTTTTCTCTCTACCTCCCTTTTTAATAGTGGGGTTACATTAGCTACCCTCCAATCTGGAGGAATTGTTCCAGAGTCTATAGAATCTCGGAAGATGACCACCAATGCATCCACTATTTCTAGGGCCACTTCCTTAAGTACTCTGGGATGTAGATTATCAGGCACTGGGGATTTATCGGCCTTCAATCCCATCAATTTCCCCAACACTATTTCCCTACTAATATTGATTTCTTTCACTCCCTCTCACTAAACCCTGTGTTCCTCAACATTTCTGGTATATTATTAGTGTCCTCCTTTGTGAAGACAGAGCCAAAGTATGTATTTAGTTGGTCAGCCATTTCTTTGTTCCCCAGTATAAATTCCCCTGTTTCTGACAGTAAGGGACCTACATTTGTCTTCACCAATCTTTTTCTCTTCACATATCTATAGAAACTTTTTCAGTCAGTTTTTATGTTCTTCACAAGCTTACTCTCGTACTCTATTTTCCCCTTCTTAATCAATCCCTTGGTACCCTTTGCTGAATTCGAAACTGCTCCCAATCCTCAGGTCTGTTGTTTTTTCTGGCCAATTTGTATGTCTCTTCCTTGGATCTAATACTATCTCTAAGTTCCCTTGTAAGCCATGGTTTGGCCACCTTTCCTGTTTTACTTTTGCGCCAGACAGGAATAAACAATTACCTGGAAAAACTCAGCAGGTCTGGCAGCATCGGCGGAGAAGAAAAGAGTTGACGTTTCGAGTCCTCATGACCCTTCGACAGAACTTGATTTCGAGTCCAAGAAAGAGTTGAAATATAAGCTGGTTTAAGGTGTGTGTGTGGGGGCGGTGGAGAGATAGAGAGAGACAGAGGTGCTTGTGTAGACAAACAAGCAGTGATAGAAGCAGATCATCAAAAGGTGTCAGCGACAATGGTACAAAAGAACACATAGGTGTTAAAGTTAAAGTTGGTGATATTATCTAAACGAATGTGCTAATTAAGAATGGATGGTAGGGCACTCAAGGTACAGCTCTAGTCGGGGTGGGGGGAGCATAAAAGATTTTAAAATATTTAAAAATAATGGAAATAGGTGGGAAAAGAAAAATCTATAAAATTTATAGGGAAAAAAAAAGGGGAAAAAAGGGGGAAACAGAAAGGGGGTGGGGATGGGGGAGGGAGCTCACGACCTAAAGTTATTGAATTCAATATTCAGACCGGAAGGCTGTAAGGTGCCTAGTCGGAAGATTAGGTGTTGTTCCTCCAGTTTGCGTTGGGCTTCACTGGAACAATGCAGTAAGCCAAGGACAGACATGTGGGCAAGAGAGCAGGGTGGAGTGTTAAAATGGCAAGCGACAGGGAGGTTTGGGTCATTCTTGCGGACAGACCGCAGGTGTTCTGCAAAGCGGTCGCCCAGTTTACGTTTGGTCTCTCCAATGTAGAGGAGACCACATTGGGAGCAACGAATGCAGTAGACTAAGTTGGGGGAAATGCAAGTGAAATGCTGCTTCACTTGAAAGGAGTGTTTGGGCCCTTGGACGGTGAGGAGAGAGGAAGTGAAGGGGCAGGTGTTACATCTTTTGCGTGGGCATGGGGTGGTGCCATAGGAGGGGGTTGAGGAGTAGGGTGTGATGGAGCAGTGGACCAGGGTGTCCCGGAGGGAGCGATCCCTACGGAATGCCGATAAGGGGGGTGAAGGGAAGATGTGTTTGGTGGTGGCATCATGCTGGAGTTGGCGGAAATGGCGGAGGATGATCCTTTGAATGCGGAGGCTGGTGGGGTGATAAGTGAGGACAAGGGGGACCCTATCATGTTTCTGGGAGGGAGGAGAAGGCGTGAGGGCGGATGCGCGGGAGATGGGCCGGACACGGTTGAGGGCCCTGTCAACGACCGTTGGTGGAAAACCTCGGTTAAGGAAGAAGGAGGACATGTCAGAGGATCTGTTTTTGAAGGTAGCATCATCGGAACAGATGCGACGAAGGCGAAGGAACTGGGAGAATGGGATGGAGTCCTTACAGGAAGCGGGGTGTGAGGAGTTGTAGTCGAGGTAGCTGTGGGAGTCGGTGGGTTTGTAATGGATATTGGTGGACAGTCTATCACCAGAGATTGAGACAGAGAGGTCAAGGAAGGGAAGGGAAGTGTCAGAGATGGACCACGTGAAAATGATGGAGGGGTGGAGATTGGAAGCAAAATTAATAAATTTTTGCAAGTCCCGACGAGAGCATGAAGCGGCACCGAAGTAATCATCGATGTACCGGAGAAAAAGTTGTGGAAGGGGGCCGGGGTAGGACTGCAACAAGGAATGTTCCACATACCCCATAAAGAGACAGGCATAGCTGGGGCCCATGTGGGTACCCATAGCCACACCTTTTATTTGGAGAAAGTGAGAGGAGTTGAAGGAGAAATTGTTCAACGTGAGAACAAGTTCAGCCAGACGGAGGAGAGTAGTGGTGGATGGGGATTGTTCGGGCCTCTGTTCGAGGAAGAAGCTAAGGGCCCTCAGACCAATTTTGCTTCCAATCTCCACCCCTCCATCATTTTCACGTGGTCCATCTCTGACACTTCCCTTCCCTTCCTTGACCTCTCTGTCTCAATTTCTGGTGATAGACTGTCCACCAATATCCATTACAAACCCACCGACTCCCACAGCTACCTCGACTACAACTCCTCACACCCCGCTTCCTGTAAGGACTCCATCCCATTCTCCCAGTTCCTTCGCCTCCGTCGCATCTGTTCCGATGATGCTACCTTCAAAAACGGTTCCTCTGACATGTCCTCCTTCTTCCTTAACCGAGGTTTTCCACCAACGGTCGTTGACAGGGCCCTCAACCGTGTCCGGCCCATCTCCCGCGCATCCGCCCTCACGCCTTCTCCTCCCTCCCAGAAACATGATAGGGTCCCCCTTGTCCTCACTTATCACCCCACCAGCCTCCGCATTCAAAGGATCATCCTCCGCCATTTCCGCCAACTCCAGCATGATGCCACCACCAAACACATCTTCCCTTCATCCCCCCTTATCGGCATTCCATAGGGATCGCTCCCTCCGGGACACCCTGGTCCACTGCTCCATCACCCCCTACTCCTCAACCCCCTCCTATGGCACCACCCCATGCCCACGCAAAAGATGTAACACCTGCCCCTTCACTTCCTCTCTCCTCACCGTCCAAGGGCCCAAACATTCCTTTCAAGTGAAGCAGCATTTCACTTGCATTTCCCCCAACTTAGTCTACTGCATTCGTTGCTCCCAATGTGGTCTCCTCTACATTGGAGAGACCAAACGTAAACTGGGCGACCGCTTTGCAGAACACCTGTGGTCTGTCCTCAAGAATGACCCAAACCTCCCTGTCGCTTGCCATTTTAACACTCCACCCTGCTCTCTTGCCCACATGTCTGTCCTTGGCTTACTGCATTGTTCCAGTGAAGCCCAACGCAAACTGGAGGAACAACACCTAATCTTCCGACTAGGCACCTTACAGCCTTCCGGTCTGAATATTGAATTCAATAACTTTAGGTCGTGAGCTCCCTCCCCCATCCCCACCCCCTTTCTGTTTCCCCCTTTTTTCCCCTTTTTTTTTCCCTATAAATTTTATAGATTTTTCTTTTCCCACCTATTTCCATTATTTTTAAATATTTTAAAATCTTTTATGCTCCCCCCACCCCGACTAGAGCTGTACCTTGAGTGCCCTACCATCCATTCTTAATTAGCACATTCGTTTAGATAATATCACCAACTTTAACTTTAACACCTATGTGTTCTTTTGTACCATTGTCGCTGACATCTTTTGATGATCTGCTTCTATCACTGAAACAAAAACAGAATTACCTGGAAAAACTCAGTATCACTGCTTGTTTGTCCACACAACCACACCCCCCACCTCTCTCTCTCTCTATCTCTCCGCCCCCCACACACACACCTTAAACCAGCTTATATTTCAACTCTTTCTTGGACTCGAAATCAAGTTCTGTCGAAGGGTCATGAGGACTCGAAACGTCAACTCTTTTCTTCTCCGCCGATGCTGCCAGACCTGCTGAGTTTTTCCAGGTAATTCTGTTTTTGTTTTGGATTTCCAGCATCCGCAGTTTTCTTTGTTTTTATCTCTAGGAATAAACAATTGTTGCAGTTCACCCAGGCACTCTTTGAATGTTTGCCATTGCCTATCCACCATCATCCCTTTAGGTAACGTTTCCCAATCCACCATAGCCAAATCGCACCTCATACCATCATAGTTTCCTTTATTAAGATTCAGGACCCTAGTCTCAGAATCAACTACGTCACTCTCCATCTTGATGAAGAATTCTATCATATTATGGTTGCTCATCCCCAAGGGGCCTCACACAACTAGATTGCCAATTATCCCTTTCTCATTACACAATACCCAGTCGAGGATGGCCTGTTCCCTTGTTGGTTCCTCAATGTATTGGTCCAGAAAACCATCCCGTATTCACTCCAGGAATTCCTCCTCTACGGTATTGTTACTAATTTGATTTGCCCAATCTATATGCATATTAAAGTCACCCATAATTACAGATGTTCCTTTATTGCAGGCGTCTCTAATTTCCTGTTTAATGCCATTCCCAACATCACCACTACAGATTGGGGGTCTATTTACAACCCCTACTAATGTTTTTTGCCCCTTAGTGTTTCTCAGCTCTACCCATACAGATTCCACATCGTCGGAGCTAATATCTTTCCTCACTATTGCGTTAATTTCCTCTTTAACCAGCAATGCAACTCCACTGCCTTTTCCTTTTTGTCTGTTCTTCCTAAATACTGAATACCCCTGGATGTTCAGTTCCTATCCCTGGTCACCCTGCAGCCATGTCTCCGTAATCCCAACTGTATCATACCTCTTTATATTGCTGTTCCTTCACTATTGCTGGGTCACAATTCTGGAGCTCCCTTCCTAACAGCACTGTGGGTGTACCTACACCACATGGACTGCAGCGGTTCAAGAAGGCAGCTCACCACCACCTTCTCAAGGACAATTAGGGATGGGCAAAAAATGCTGGCCCAGCCAGCGATGCCCACATCCCATGAATGAATAAAAAAATCTGATGGAGAGACTGTAATATCAGTGATGCCAGCAAAAAGCTAGTAGAGACTGTAATATCAGTGACTCCAGCAATATTTTAGAGAGAGATGGTAAGATCAGTGACATCAGCACTATACATCCTGTAATATCAGTGATTCTAGTACTATTCTACAGACAGACAGTTATTCGTGACTCCCATGCTAATCAAAGCCGAGAGAATTCACTGATACCTGCAATAGAGAGACTGTAATATCAGTGACAAAAACAAAAATTGCTGGAAAAACTCAGCAGGTCTGACAGCATCTGTGAAGAGGAAGATAGAGTTAACATTCCGAGCCCGTAGGACTCTTCATCAGAACATGTTGAAGAGTCATACGGATATGAAATGTTAACTGTGTTCCTCTCCACAGATACTGTCAGACCTGCTGAGTTTTTCCAACAATTTTTGTTTTTGTTTCAGATTTTCAGCATCTGCAGTATTTTGCTTTTATCTTAGTGTTTAATTGACTGCCACTTCTTTTCCTGTAATATCAGTGACTTTTTTTATTCATTCACAGGATGCAGGCATCACTGGCCAGGCCAGCATTTATTGTCCATCCCTAGTTGCCCTTGAGAAGGTGGTGGTGAGCTGCCTTCTTGAACTGCTGCAGTCTATGTGGTGTAGGTACATCTACAGTGCTGTTAGTGGGCAGGGGGGGAGGGGTTGGGGAGTTCAGGATTTTGACCCAGTGACAGTGAAGGAACAACAATATATTTTCAAGTAGGATGGTGAGTGGCATCTGGTGGTATTGCCATGTATCGAACTAAGAGATTATAAGCAGTATTCTACAGAGAGAATGTAATATCAGTGACTCGCGCACTAATCTAATAGAGAGACTGTAATATTAGTGACACCTGCACTAATCAGATAGACAGACTGTAATACATGATTCTGGTATACATCTAATAGACACCATAATATCAATGATTCCAGGAGAAATCTAAAACAGAGACTATATCAGTGAATCGAGCACTTTTCTAACTTAGAGACTGTAATATCAGTGACACCAGAACTATTCAAACACAGAGAATGTAATATCAGCGACACCAGTACTATTCCAACACAGAGATAGTAATATCAGTTACACCAGCACTATTCTAACACAGAGGCTGTAACATCAGTGACACCAGCACTATTCTAACACAGAGACTGTAATATTAATGATCAAAAGGATTGTGGCCAGCCTGGTCTCCTCCAGGCTGTCCTCAATCCCCTACCCAGGATGGCCTCCCCATCAGGCCAGCACAGCAAGGTGTCCTTCTAGCCAGCTGTTTCTTTGAAGGGCAATAGGGTTGCTGGGCTGGGTTTGGGATTGAGATTGGGCTGGCATTGGCTTTAAGGGCTTGGAATTTTTGGGCTCCTCCCCCCCCCCCCGGCCACTGCAGGATGTCCCTCCGACCAGCTGTTTGATCGAAGGGCAGTGGAGTGGTCCCTGGGCTGGGATTGGGATTGTGGCCTGGCTGAGCTGGGCTGGCCACAGCAGAGTGACCCTCTGGCCCAGCTGTTTGATCGAAGGGCAGTGGAGTGGTCCCTGGGCTGGGATTGGGATTGTGGCCTGGCTGAGCTGGGCTGGCCACAGCAGAGTGACCCTCTGGCCCAGCTGTTTGATCGAAGGGCAGTGGAGTGGTCCCTGGGCTGGGATTGGGATTGTGGCCTGGCTGAGCTGGGCTGGCCACAGCAGAGTGACCCTCTGGCCCAGCTGTTTGATCGAAGGGCAGTGGAGTGGTCCCTGGGCTGAGGCTGGGCTCTCTGGATTGGGATTGGGGCGGGAGGGTGGACTGACTGCCCCCCCAGGCTGGCCTCCCCTGGGCCTGGCTGCAGCAAAGATGTCCCTCCGGCCTCTGGCCAGCTGTTTGTTGAAAGGAGAGTGGGCAGGCCGGGTAGGCGGGGCCTGGGCGTGCGTCATGCATATTAAGTAGGCAGCGTGCGGTGCGCGGTGAATATTAAGTGCGCGGCGTGGCGTGTGCGTGGTGACGCAGGCCGCAGTGTGGGGCTGATTGCTGCAGCGGCTTGTCAGTCTGATGAAGATTGGCATTCAGGTAAGCTGTCACTCAGCGCCCGCGGCCGGCCCCGCTTCCCCGCTGCCTCCCCGCCCGCTCACCGGCCCGGGGACACAGGCCGCCAGCCCACCCCCCACTCCGCCCTCCCCGCCGCCGCCACCGCTGCGCCCCCCTCCTCATGTCGCTCCCTCCGTGCGGAGCAAGCCGGTGGCGGCCGGGCCGGGGCCGGGGCCTTTCTCTTTGTTTAGCCGCCTGCGGATGAAGTTGGTGGCGGTGGGGGGGGGGGGGGGGGAGCGGGGGCGCGCGCCCGTGCGCGCGCCCCGGCTTGTTGGGAAGCGGGCGGCGGGACCGCGCGCGGGAAGGGGGTGTGGCGGGGCGCGCTCCCGCGGCGCCTCCTGGTTGGTTGGAAAATGGCGCAATCGGGACAATGGCGGCGGGGCGGTCGGGCGGGTTTTCCTTTTTACGAACAGCGGGAGCGGTTCGCGCGCCCGCCCGCCCGGCTGGCCCTGAGCTCCCAGCCTGACTGACAGGCCCGGCCCGGCCCGGCCCGGCCTATTGACCCAGGCCCAGCCCAGATCCTCACACTCAGATCCCAACATTCATCAACAAGGAGAATCCTATTGAACAGAGTCTGAGTGCTCATGGGTCCTAACTCAGGCTGATGGTGCCAACCAGACTGGCATCTTCAGCAATGCAGCTGAAATCAAAACATCTAGACAAATAGTCCTGGAATAATAGACAGAGGAACATCTGCCTCTGGAGAAGGAACCCTGGCCAAATTTGCTGAGGACACAGAGATAGGTGGGAAAGTGAATTGTGAAGAGAACCTAGGGAGGCGACAGGGATGTTGACAGGATAAGCGAATGGGCAAAGATCTGGCCAATGGAGTATAATGTGGGCAAATGTATAATCGATCATTTTGTCAGGAAGAATGAAAAAAAGAATCTAAATGGTGAGAAATTGCAGAGCTCTGAGGTGCAGAGGGATCTGGGTGTCCTGGTGTATGAATCACAAAAGGCACGAAATGCAGGTACAGCAGATAAATGGGAAATTATCATTTATTGGATAGAAACTTATAGTAGAAATAGTATAATATAAATAGTATAGTATAAATAGTAGAAAGTTATCATTTATTGTGAGGGGAATTCATTACAAAAGTAGGAAGGTTATGCTTCAGTTATCCAGGGCATTGATGAGACACATCTGGAATACTGTGTACAGTATTAACCTCCTTATTTAAGGAAGGATGTAAATGCAGAGAGGGTTTACTAGAATAATACCTGGAATGGATGGGTTGTCTTCTGAGGAAAGGTTGGACAGGTTAGCTTTGTATCCACTGGAATTCAGAAAACTAAGTGGCAACTTGACTGAAACCTTTATGATCCTGAGGGATCTTGACAGGGTGTATGTGGAGGGATGTTTCCTCTTGTGGGAGAATCTAGAATTTGGAGTCACAGTTTAAAAATTAGGGGTCAACCATTTAAGACAGGTGAGAAATTTTTCCTCTGAGGGCTGTGAATCTGTGGAACTCTCTTCCTCAAAAGGCAGTGGAAGCAACGCCTTTGAATATTTTTAAGGCAGAGCTGGATAGATTCTTGATTAACAAGGGGATGAAAGGTTATTGGGGGTAGGCAGGAATGTGAAGTTGAGGTTACATTCAGATCAGCCATGATCTTATTGAATAACGCAGCAGGTTTGAGGGGCTGAGTGGCCTAATCCTGCTCCTTATTCGTATGTTTGGAAATATTTACCTAATTTCCTTTTGAGCATTATTGACTCTGCTTCCACTGACCTTTCAGGCAGTGCGTTCCAGATCACAACAACAGACGTGGCAAAATCTTATTTCTTCTCATGTATCAAACCCTTCATAATCCACATGGATTTCCAAGCAGTTCAATCAACCTTCATTAATTCTTTCAAATAGAAACTGAAGAGTAAGTAAAGGCTATTACAATGGATGCAGTTTATAGTAAGTTCAAGCTGGTGGCACATAAGAGACTCATGACAAAGGCCAAGGTGTGTGTTGTTGGCCAAGGAATTGGATGGATTGAAAGATGGCTTCAAAACAAAAAACACAGTAGCAGTTGAGGGAAGTTTCTTAGTCTGGCAGGAAGTGGTGTCACAGAATGACAGAATTGTTACAGTGCTGAAAAAGGCGATTTGGCTCATCATACCTGTACCAGCTCTCCAAATGAGCAGTTCACCTAGGGCCATTCCCCTGCCTTCTCCCTGTAACCCTGCACATGCTTCATTTTCACATTACAGACTAATCCCTTTTTGAATGCTTCAATTGAACCTGCCTCCACCACACTCCCAGGCAGTGCTTTCCGGACCCAAACCACTTTTGCTTCTATCACTAATTAATTTAAATCTGTACCCTTTTGTTCATGATCCTTTCACGAGTGGGGAACAGTTTCCCCCATCTACTCTGTCCGCACCCCTCATGATTTTTAACACCTCTGTCAAATCTCTCATCCTTCTCTTCAAGGAAAACAGTCCTAACTTCTGCAATCTATCATCACAACTGAAGTGCCTCATCCCTGGAACCATTCTTATGGATCTTTTCTGCACTCTCTCCAATGCCTTCACATCCTGCCTAAGTGCGGCACCTAGAACTGGACACAATACTCCAGCTGAGGCTGGACTAGTGACTTATACAAGTTCAACATAACCTCTTTGCTCTTGTACTCTATGCCTCTATGAATAAAGTCTGTGATACTTTATGCTTTATTAACTCCTTTCTCAACCTGTCCTGCCACCTTCAATGACTAATGCACATATACACCCAGGTCCCTGCTCTTACTCGCTCTTCAGAGTTGTACCGTTATTTTACATTGTCTGTCTGTGTTCTTCCTACCAACATGCATCACCTCACACTTCCCTGCATTGAACTTCATCTGCTATCTGTCTGCCCACTCCACCAACTTGTCTGTCCTTTTGAAGTTCTCCACTGCCCTCCTCACAATTCACAATGCTTCTAAGTTGTATCATCCGAAAACTTTGAGATTATGCCCAGTATACCAAGATCTAGATCATTATTATAAACCAGGAAAAGCAAGGGTCCCAGCATTGACCTCTGGTGAACTCCACTACAAACCTTCCTCCAGCAGGAAAGACATCCATTAACTACTACTCTATTTCCTGTCACTCAGCCAATTCCACCTCCATGTTGCTACTGTTCCTTTTATTCCATGACCTATAACTTTGCTGACAAGTCTTGCGCGGCGCTGTATCAAACACCTTTTGGAACTCCACGTCGATAGCACTGCCCTCTTCAACCCAATGTTACCGCCTCAAAAAAAGCTCCAGCAAGTTAGTCAAACATGATTTACCCACAAGAAATCTATGTTGGCTTTCCTTAATTAACCCGCATTTGTCTGTGTAACTATTAAACAAAGAACATAGAAACTAGGAGCAGGAGTAGGCCATTCAGCCCTTCGAGCCTGCTCCACCATTCTTTATGATCATGGCTGATCATCCAACTCAATAGCCTACTCCAGCTTTTAATTCTGTCCTAAATTATGGTTTCCAGGAATTTCCCCACCACCGAAGTTAAACTGACAGGCGTGTAGTTGCTGGGTTTATCTCTACACCTTTTTTGAACAAGGATGTAACGTTTACAATTCTCCAGTCCTCTGGCCTATCCCGAGTCGAAGGCAGGCTGGAAAATGATGGCCAGTGCCTCTGCAATTTCCACTCTCACTTCCCTCAGTGGCCTTGGATGCTTCTCATCTGATAATTGAAAAGGTGGTATTGGGTAGTTTATTTGTACTTGACCTCACCTATTAACTTATCCCTTATTCTAGTGCTACCTGTCTCTCCAAATATTCTGCACCACTTGTTAATTCTCTCTAATATTAATTTCCTGGTTCCCACATCCCTGCTGAGTTAGTTTAAACCCTCCCCAACAGCACTAGCAAAACACCCCACTGGGAAGTCAGTCCCAGCTTTGTTCAGGTGCAACCCATCCATCCTGTGCAGATGCAATGTCCCAAGAATCTGAAGCCCTCTCTCATGCACCATCTTTCCAGTCATGCAGTCACCTGTCTTATACCCCTATTCCTGTATTCACTTGCTCATGGCACTAGGAGTAATCCTGCAATTACTACATTAGAGGTCCTGCTTGCTAATTTTCTACCTAGCTCCCTAAATTCAGACTGCAGAACCACCTCTCTCTCTCTCTATCTCTCCGCCCCCCACACACACACTTTAAACCAGCTTATATTTCAACTCTTTCTTGGACTCGAACTCAAGTTCTGTCGAAGGGTCATGAGGACTCGAAACGTCAACTCTTTTCTTCTCCGCCGATGCTGCCAGACCTGCTGAGTTTTTCCAGGTAATTCTGTTTTTGTTTTGGATTTCCAGCATCTGCAGTTTTTTTGTTTTTATACAAAAAAGAGGTATTGTTAAATTCTTATAGAACCTTAGCTAGATGGCACTTAGAGTAATGACTGCAGTTTAGGTGGAATATCCATCCTACAAAATAGATCCTAAGAAGTAGGAGTAGACCATTCAGCCCATTGACTTTATTCTGCCAGGCAAAAAGATCTTTGCTGATCTGATGTGGCTCTACTCCACTTTCCTGCCTGCCCTGCCACATAACCCTTAACTCCCTTGTAGATCAAAAACCTGTCTAACTCAGCCTTGAATATATTCATTGATTTAGCCTCCACTGCTCTGTAGAAGATAATTCCAAAGATTAATGACCCTCTAAGAGAAGAAATTCTTCCTTGTCTCTCTCTTAAATGGGATACCCCATATTTTTAAACTGTGTCCCCCAGTTCTAGATTCCCCCACGAGAGGAATGATCCTCCCCAGCACCTACCCCTCAGAATCTAATATGGCTCAGTAAGATCACCTCTTGTTATTCTAAACTCTAATGAATTTAGTCCCAATTTGCTGAAGCTTTCCTCATAAGACAATGCCATCATCCCAGGAATCAGTCTAGTGAACCTTCCCTGAACTGCTTCCAATGCAAGTATGTCCCTCCTTAAGTATGGAGACCAAAACTGTGCACAGTACTGTAGGTTTGGTCTCACCAATGTCCTATATATTTGTGGCAAGACTTCCCTCCATCCTCCTTGCAATAAAGGTCATTGTTCTATCTTCCTTCCTTTCTGTACCTGCAAGTTAACTTTTTGTAATTTTTGTGCAAGGACATCCAGACCCCACTATACTGTGGCATTCTGTAATCTCTCTTTATTTACATAGTATTCTGCTTTTCTATTCTTCCTCCCAAAGTGGACAATCTCACATTTTCCCAAATTATACTCCATCTGCCAATTTTTACCCACTCACTTAACCTATCTGTGTACCTTTGCAGACTCTTTGTATCCTCCTCACAACTTGCTTTCCTACCTAACTTTCTATCATCAGCAAATTTGGCTACAATAGAGTCTGTCCCTTCATCCAAGTCATTAATATAAATTGCAAATAATTGAGGCCCCAGCACTGATCCCTGCAGCACTCCACTAGTTATGATTTGCCAACCTGAAAATGACTCATATATCCCAACTGTTTCCTGTTAGTTAGCCATGCTAACTATGCTAATATATCAACCCCAACTCCATGTGTTCTTATCTTGTGTAGTAATCTTTCATGGGGCACCTTATCGAATGCCTTTTGGAAATCCAAAAGCACTACATCTGCTTGGTTCCCCTTTTTTCACCCTGTTTATTACATCCTCAAATAATTCTTTAATAACTTCGACAAACATGATTTCCCTTTCACAAAACCAAATTGACTCTGTCTGATTGTGCTATATGAACATATGAAATAGGAGCAGAAATAAGCCATTCGGCCCCTTGAGCATGCTCCATCATTCAATAGGATCATGGCTGATCTGTTTGTGTTTCGAATTCCACATTTCCATCTACCCCCAATAACCTTAGATTCTTGTTAGGCAAGGGAATCAATCCAGCTCCACCTTAAAAATATTCACTGCCTTCTGAGGCAGAGAGTTCCAAAGTCGAGTAAGCCTCTGAGGGAAAAAAATAGTGCCCCCTATTTCTGGACTCACCCACAAGGGGAAACGTTCTTTCCGCATCCACCTTGTCAAGACTGTTCAGGATCTTGTATACTTCAATCAAGTCACCGCTCGCTCTTCTAAACGCCATTGGAAACAAGCCAAGCCTGTCCAACCTTTCCTCATAAGACAACCCACTCATTGCAGGTATCAATCTAGTAAACCTCTGAACCACATTTACATCCCTCCTTAAATAAGGAAACCAAGACTGCACACACTATTCGAGATGTGGTCCTGCCAATGTCCCGTATAACTGAAGCATAACATGATGTCCTAGAACTGAGATAATTGACCTCCAACAACCACAACCATCTTCCTTTCTGCTTGGTATGACTCCAAACCGTGGAGAGTTTTCCCCCTGAAAACTGATTTTCCCATTGACTTCAGTTTCACTCGGGGTCCTTGATGCCACACAAATGCGGCTTTGATGTAAAGGGCAGTCACTCACACCTTGTCTCTGGAGTTCAGCTCTTCTGTTCATGTTTAAACCAAGGCTGTAATGAGGTCAGGAGCTGAGTGAACCTGGTGGAACCCAAACTGAGTGTAACTGAGCAGGTTATTGCTAAGCAAGTGCGGCTTGATAGCTCTGTTAATGAACCCTTCCATCACTTTAAAGATGATAGAGAGGGGGCAGTAATTGGCTGGGTTGGACTTGTCCTGCTTTTTGTGTACAGGACATATCTGAGTGATTTTCCACATAGCTGGGTAGATGCCAGTGTTGTAGCTGTACTGGAACAGTTTGGCTGGGGGCACGGCAATTTCTGGAACACAAGTCTTCAGTACTATTGCCGGAATATTGTCAGAGCCCATAGCCTTAGCGGTATCCAGTGCCTGCAGCTGTTCCTTGATATCATGTGGAGCGAATTGAATTGGCTGAAGACTGGGATCTGTGATGCTGGGGACCTCTGGAGGAGGCCGAGATGGGTCATTCACTCGGCACTTCTAGCTGAAGATTGTAGCAAATCCTTCAGCCTTATCTTTTGCATTAATGTACTGGGCTCCCCCATCATTGAGGATGGGGTTATATTTGTGCAGCCTTCTCCTCCAGTGAGTTGTTTAATTGTTCACCACCATTCACGACTGGATATGGGAAGGCTTAGGTCTGATCCATTGGTTGTGTCTACCACATTAGCTCTGTCTACCACTGGCTTATGCTGTTTGGCACGCAAGTTGTCCTGTGTTGTAGCTTCACCAGGTTGACACCTCATTTTTAGTTATATCTGTTCGAAATCTATCCCATTTAGCACGGTGGTAGTGCCACACAATACGATGGAGGGTATCCTCAATCTGAAGACAGGGCTTTGTCTCCACAACGACTGTGTGGTGGTCACTCCTACTGATGCATTCATGGCAGGCAGATTGGTGAGGATGAGGTCAAGTATGTTTTTCCCTCACCATCTGCCACACCCAGTCTAGCAGCTAAGTAATATAGGACTCAGCCAGCTCAGTCATTAGTGGTGCTACCGAGCCACTCTTGGTGATGGACATTGAAGTCCCCCACCCAGAGTACATTCTGTGCCCTTGCCACCCTCAGTGCTTCCTCCAAGTGGTGTTCAACATGGAGGAGCACTGATTCATCAGCTGAGGGAGGGCGGTACGTGGTAATCAGCAGGAAATTTCCATGTTTGACCTGATGCCATGAGATCTGCTGGTGGGACAGGACATACCCAGGGATGGTGATGGTGGTGTCTGGGACATTATCTGTAAGGTATGATTCCGTGAGGCTGACTATGTCAGGCTGTTGCTTGACGAGTCTGTGAGATAGCTCTCCCAATTTTGGCACCAGCCCCCCAGATGTTAGGAAGGAGGACTTTGCAGGGTCGACAGGGCTGAGTTTGCCATTGTTGTTTCCAGTGCCTAGGTCGTCCAGTTTCATTCCTTTTCTTTAAGGCTTTGTACAACTGAGTGGCTTGCTAAGCTATTTCAGAGGGCAGTTAAGAGTCAACCACATTGTGTGCCAGGCAAGGATGGCAAATTTCCTAAGGGATAATAGTGAACCAGATGGGGATTTTAATGACAATGGTTTCATGGTTATTATGGTGGGATTCAAACCCAGGTCTCTGGATTACCTGGCCAGTGACAATACCACCACACCAGCCGCCTTCACTCCTGGTCAGGGTCTGAGGTGGAGACTCCTTCAATCTTTCTGAGTAAACACTGGGCAAGACAATGTTCAGTTCACTTTGTTGACCTGCGCTGTACCACAGGAGGCCTTCCACACTGAATGCTGAGTAGGATCAGAATCACCTGATACAAGCAGTATAGCTTCAGTTTCTGCATTATTACAAAAAGAAAGAACAATATTTGCTTGCCCATGCTGAGTTTTTTGCCTGAACATGGCAGCAGTTTTTTTTCCATACCCCTCCACCTGATAGCTGATTGTTTTGTTATCTGCATTTGAATCATTGGATCTTACACCTTAGCATGCCTTAAGGGCCCTCATATTTATTGCAGCTTTGAAACGCCTTTCTGATTTATTCTCACACCCTGGCATTTCCCCTTCACTCTGCGATTTAACACTCTTCACATACATGTTGAAAATGTTTTGATTTTTTTGAAGCTTTCTTCAAAAGCTAGTAAAAGATGGAAGAGTTTGTCAGCATCAAGGTGCTGGGCACCTGAGTGGCCCACTGTACTGGAGGTTGTTTGGGGTTTGTACAGTCCAACTAGCTGTCCTGAAATTTAAATGCCTCCAATCTGCTGATCAGTCCGCCACTCACCATGGGGTTTACAATATTAAAACCAAGTGTTCTGTGGAAAAATAGCCAAGGAACCCCAAGCTCTGCTGGCTCATATACTCAGCAACTGAATGAGTCAGAGTTCACAAAATGTCATGTGATCACAGCACCGTACACTTTCATCGTGACTTTGGGTGATTTATATTCTAGTGATTTCAGTATTTTGTTGGGTCTGTGGATTGTTGCTCTGCATTAATTGGGCACCTTAAGCAATGTATGTACAGACCGTGGGTATCTTTCAACTCCATGCTTTTTCATGGAGTTCCTGTTCTCTTCTTTTATCTTAAGGTGCAGTACTTTACACCCAAGCACATTTTATTTAATCTGTCATTGTTTCACCTATTCATATATTCAGAGACTTCCATCAGGTGTCCTCATTCACTCACCAGTTCCTTAATCTCTGGCTCCTTGACCTTTGTTTCAATGATATTAATGCTTTTCCATAGTTCTTCCTTGTACAGAATGGTGCTTCAAAGTGCTTAGATTTGAAGAGTGTGTGTGGCTGTAGGGGGAACGAGTGGGTTTAGGGGGCAACAGACATGGCCAGCAGGAAAGAAGGGAATAAGGTGAGAGAATTGGGCAAGGGGATTGAGAGAAGGGGAGTATAGTGGCTGCATATCAGGCTGTGTTGGAACAAGAACCCAGTATTGGAGCAGCTGGGGGAACTGTGTCTAGGGTAACAATGAGGGGGAATAAACCTTTGAGTAAATAGGGCAGGGTGGTGTTTGGTACTTTGGATATTGGGGACGGCGTTTGGAGATTTGGGTGAGAGGGTGGGGCTTTCAGCGAGAGGACAGTACTTTCCCCAGTTGCCCTTAAGGTGGTGGTGCTAGTGTTCTCATGCATCTTCTGCCCTTGTCCTTCTAGCTGGCAGATATCGTGGGTTTGGAAGGTGCTGCTTAAGGAGGCTTGATGAGTTGCTGCAGTGCACCTTGTAGATGGTACACACTGCTGCTGCTGTGTGTTGGTGGTAGAGGGAGTAAATGTTGAAGGTGGTGAATGGGGTGCCAATCAAGCAGGCTGCTTTGATCTAGATGGCGCTGAGCTTCTTGAGTGTTGTGGGAGCTGCACTCATCCAGGCAAGTTGGGAGTATTCCATAACACTCCTGACTTGTGCTTTGTAGATGGTGGACAGGCTTTGAGGAGTCAGGAGGCGAGTTACTCACTGCAGGATTCCAGCCTCTAACTTGCTCTTGTAGCCACAGTATTTATATGGCTAGTCCAGTTCAGTTTCTGGTCAATGGTAACCCCCCATGATGCTGATAATGGGGGATTCAGTGATGGTAATGCCATTGAACATCAAGGGGTGATGGTTAGGTTCTCTCTTGTTGGAGATGGTCATTGCCTGACACTTGTGTGGCGCGAATGTTACTTGCCACTTGTCAGCCCAAGTCTGGATATTGTTCAGGTCTTGCTGCATTTGGACATGGACTGCTTCAGTACCTGACGGGCAGTGAATGGTGCTGAGCATCGCTGATGATTGCACAACCATCCTGACCTCATTACAGCCTTGGTGGAACTATGGACACAAGAGCTGAACTCCTGAGGTGAGGTGAGAGTGACTGCCCTTGACACCGAGGCCGCCTTTGACCAAGTGTGGCATCAAGGAGCCCTAGCAAAACTGGAGTCAATGGGAATCGGGGGAAAACTCTCCACTGGTTGGATCATACCTAGCACAAAGGAAGATGGCTGTGGTTGTTGGAGGTCAGTCATCTCAGCTCCAGGACATCACTGCAGGAGTTCCTCAGGGTAGTGTCCTCGTCCCAACCATCTTCAGCTGCTTCATCAATGACCTTCCCTCCATAATAAGGTCAGAAGTGGGGATGTTCACTGATGATTGCACAATGTTCAGTACCATTCGCCACTGCTCAGATACTTAAAGTGGTCCATGTCCAAATGCAGCAAGACCTGGACGATATCCAGGCTTGGGCTGACAAGTGGCAAATAACGTTCGTGCCACACAAGTGCCAGGTAATGATCATCTCTAACCAGAAAGAATCTAACCATTGGCCCTTGGCGCTATTACCACTGCTGAATCTCTCACTATCAACTTCCTGAGGGTTGCCATTGGCCTAAAAGTGCACTGGACTAGCCATATAAAAACTGTGGCTACAAGAACAGGTCAGAGGCTAGGAATATTGTGCGTATAACTCGCCTCCCGACTCCCCAAAGTTTGTCCACCATCTACAAGGCACAAGTCAGGAGTGTGATGGAATACACCCAACTTGCCTGGATGAGTGCAGCTCCCACTACATTCAAGAAGCTTGACACCATCCAGGACAAATTCCTATTTATATAAGGGGAGCTGAGGGCATAGTGGTATTTTCGCTGGACTCGTACTCCAGAGACCTATAGGGTAATACTCAGTGGACCTGGGTTTGAATCCCACCATGGCAGTTGATGGAATTTGAATTCAATAAAAATCTCAAATTAAAAGTCTAATGATTACCATGAAACCATCTGTCATCCTTACCTGGTCTGGCCTACATCTGACTCCAAACCCACAGCAATGTGGTTGACTCTTAAATGCCCTCTGAAATGGCCTAACAAGCCACTTAGTTGTAACAAACCACTTAAAAAGTCACAAAAAAGGAATGAAACTGGACGAACCACCTGGCATTGACCTAGGCACCGACAACAACAAACTCAGCCCTGTCGACCATGCAAAGTCCTCCTTCCTAACATCTGGGGGCTGGTGCCAAAATTGGGAGAGCTGTCTCACAGACTAGTCAAGCAACAACCTGATATAGTCATCCTCACGGAATCATCCCTTACAGATAATGTCCCAGACACCACCACCACCATTACCATCCCTGGGTATGTCCTGTCCCACCAGCAGGACAGGCCCAGCAGAGGTGGGGGCACAGTGATATACAGTCAGGAGGGAGTTGCCCTGAGAGTCCTCAACATTGACTCCAGCCTTCATGATAGATTTTGAACAGATCTAGCAACCTAAGACTGGGCCACCATGAGGCGCTGTGGACCATTGGCAGCAGCAGCAGAATTGTACTTGAACACAATCTGTAACCTAATGGCCTGGCATATCCCCCACTTTACCATTACCATCAAACCAAGGATCATCCCTGGTTCAATGAAGAGTGTAGGAGGGCATGCCAGGAGCAACACCAGGCATACCTAAAAATGAGGTCTCAACCTGGTGAAGCTATAACACAGAACTGCTTGTGTGTCAAGCAGCATCTGATAGACAGAGCTAAGCGATCCTGCCACATCCAGTCGTGAATGGTGGAGGAGGCTTCACAAGTATCCCTATCCTCCAATGATGGAGGAACGCAGCACAGCAGTACAAAAGATAAGGCATTTGCTACAATCTTCAGCCTGAAGTGCAGAGTGGATGATCCATCTCGGCCTCTTCCATGGTCCCCAGCATCACAGATGTCAGTCTTCAGTCAATTCAATTCACTCCCCATGATATCAAGAAACAGCTGAAGGCACTGGACATTGCAAAGGCTATGGGCCCTGACAATATTCCGGCAACAGTACTTGAAGAGTTTGTCGCGCCCCTAGCCAAGCTGTTCCAGTACAGCTACAACACTGGCATCTACCCAGCTATGTGGAAAATTGCAGGACAAATCCAACCCGGCCAATTACCAGTCCATCAGTCCACCTCTCGATCATCAAGGTAATGGAAGGGGTCAGCAACACTGCTATCAAGCAGTAATAACCTGCTCACTGACACTCAGTTTAGGTTCCGCCAGGAACACTCAGCTTCCGACCTCATTGGTTCAAACATGGGCAAAAGAGCTGGAGTCCCAAAGTGAGGCGAGTGTGACTGCCCTTGACATCAAGGCAGCATTTGACCGAGTGTGGCATCAAGGAGCCCTAGCAAAACTGGAGTCAATGGGAATCAGGGAGAAAATTCTCTGCTGGTTGGAGTCATACCTAGCACAAAGGCAGACGGTTGTGGTTGTTGGCGATCAGTCATCTCAGCTCCAGGACATCACTGCAGGAGTTCCTCAGGGTAGTGTCCTCTGCCCAACCATCTTCAGCTGCTTCATCAGTGACCTTCCTTCCATCATAAGGTCAGAAGTGGGGATGTTCATTGGTTGCACAATGTTCAGTACCATTTGCGACGCCTCAGATACTGAAGCAGTCCATGTCCAAAAGCAGCAAGAACTGGGCAATATCCAGGCTTAGGCTGACATGTGGCAATTAACATTTGCGCCACACAAGTGTCAGGCAATGACCTTCTCCAGCAAGAGAGAATCCAACCATTGCCCCTTGACACCACCACCTGGATGTTCCCCTCCAAATTACTTGCCATCCTGCCTTGGAAATATATCGCCGTTGCTTCACTGTTGCTGGGTCAAAATCTTAGAACTCCCTCCCTAATAGCACTGCGGGTGTACCTACAACACATGGACTGCAGCTGTTTAAGATGGCAGCTCACCACCACCTTCTCAAGGGGCAACTAGGGATGGGCAATAAATGCTGGCCTAGCCAGCGACGCCCACATCCCATAAATGAATTTTAAGAAAATATGGCTGGTCCAGTTCAGTTTCTGGACAATGGTAACACTCAGGATGTTCGTTGTCGGTGATTCAGCGATTGTAATGCTATTGTATGTCAAAGGCCGATGGTTAGATTCTCACTGTTTTGAAGATAGTTATTGCCTGGCACATTGAAAATAACTTGCCATTCATTAGCCCAAACCTGAAAATTTTCCAGGAAATCCTGGAACTCCCTTCCTAACAGCACTGTGGGTGTATCTACACTACATGGACTGCCGTGGCTCAAGAAGGCAGCTCACCCAGTAGCACAGTGGCAGCTGTGTACCATCCAAGTCACTCATCATCCTGACTTGGAAATATCTTGCCATTCCCTCACTGCCACTGGATCAAAATCCTGGAACTCCCTAACAGCACTGTCAGGCTGTTACTCTCCCAATTTTGGCAGAAGTCGTGTCTTATACAAGTTCAACATAGAGTACAAGAGCAAGGCAGTTATATTTTTTTTATTCATTCACAGGATATGGGTGTTGCTGGATAGGCCAGCATTCTTTGTCCATTGAGAAGGTGGTGGAGAACCGCCTTCTTGAGTCGCTGCAGTCCATGTGGTGTAGGTACACCCACAGTGCTTTTAGGGAGGGAGTTCCAGGATTTTGACTCAGCGGCAGTGAAGGAACGGCGATATATTTCCAAGTCAAGATGGTGAGTGGCTTGGATAGTACACAGCTGCCACTGTGCGTCGGTGGTGGAGGGAGTGATTGGCACCCTATCCGCAAACAATCAAGCAGGCTGCTTTATCCAGGATGGTGTTGAGCTCCTTGAGTGTTGTGGGAGCTGTACTCATTCAGGCAGTGGGGAATATTCCATTACACTCCTGACTTGCACCTTGTAGATGGTGGACAGGCTTTGGGGAGTCAGGAGGTGAGTTACTCGCTGCAGGATTCCTAGCCTTTGACATGCTCTTGTAGCCATTGTATTTATATGGCTGGTCCAGTTCATCTTCTGGTCAATGGTAACCCCAGGATGTTGATAGTGGAGGATTCAGTGATGGTAATGCCATTGAATTTCAAGGGGTGATAGTTAGATTCTATGGTATTGGAGATGGTCATCGCCTGACACTTGTGTGGCGCAAATGTTACTTGTCACTCTAAGCCTAGATATGGTCCAGGTCTTGCTGCATTTGGTATCTGAGGAGTTGTGAATGGTGCTGAACATTGTGCAATCATCAGTGAACATCCCCACTTCTGACCTTATGATGGAAGGAAAGTCACTGATGAAGCAGCTGAAGATGGTTGGGCTGGGGACACTACCCTGAGGAACTCCTGCAGTGATGTCCTGGAGCTGAGATGACTGATCTCCAACAACCACAAACATCTTACTTTGTTCTGGGGATGACTGCAGCCAGCGGAGAGCTTTCCTCCTGATTCCCATTGACTCCAGTTTTGCTCGGGCTCCTTGATGCTACACTTGGTCAAATGCTGCCCTGATGTCAAGAGCAGTCACTACCTCACCTCGGGAGTTCAGCTCTTTTGTCCATGTTTGAACCAAGGCTCTAATGAGGTCAGGAACTGTGGCCCTGGCAGAACCCAATCTGGGCATCAGCAAGCAGGTGATTGTTGTTTAAGTGTCACTTGATAGCACTGTTGATGACCCCGACCATGACTTTACTGATGATGGAGAGTAGACTGATGGGGCGGTAATTGGCTGGGTTTGATTTGTCCTGCTTTTTGTGTACAGGACATACCTGAGTGATTTTCCACATAGCTGGGTAGATGCCAGTGTTGTAGCTGTACTGGAACAGCTTGGCTAGGAGCACGGCAAGTTCTAGAGCACAAGTCTTCAATACTATTGCCGGAATATTGTCAGGGCCCAGAGCCTTTGCAGTATCCAGTGCCTTCAGCCATTTCTTGATATCATGTGGATTGAATTGAATTGGCTGAAGACTGGGATCTGTGATGCTGGGGACCTCCGGAGGAGGCTGAGATGGATCATCCACTCAGCACTTCTGGCTGAAGATTGTAGCAAATGCCTCAGCCTTAACTTATGCACTGATGTGCTGGGTTCTCCCTGTTGGTTGTGGGATCACTTAGCTCTGTCTATCACTTGCTACTGATGCTTTTTGGTATGCAAGTAGTCCTGTGTTATAGCTTCACCAGGTTGACACCTCATTTTTAAGTATGCCTGGTGCTGCTCCTGGTATGCCCTCCTGCACTCTTCATTGAACCACAGTTGATCCCCTAGCTTGATGGTAATGGTAGAGTGGGGGTATATGCCAGGCCATGAGGTTACAGATTGTGTTTGAGTACAATTCTACTGCTGCTGATGGCCCACAGCGCCTCATGGATGCCCAGTCTTGAGCTGCTAGATTTGTATGAAATCTATCCCAT
This sequence comes from Isurus oxyrinchus, assembly GCA_026770705.1. Classification (NCBI taxonomy): domain Eukaryota; kingdom Metazoa; phylum Chordata; class Chondrichthyes; order Lamniformes; family Lamnidae; genus Isurus; species Isurus oxyrinchus. The sequence continues at coordinate 113,840,197 of JANJGN010000018.1, forward strand.
TTAGCACGATGGGGGGGGCGTGTCCTCAATGTGAAGGCGGGACCTTGTCTCCACAATGACCGTGCAGTGGTCACTCCTATCGATACTATCATGGACAGATGCATCTGCGGCAGGCAGGTTGGTGAGGATGAGGTCAAGAATGTTTTTCCCTTTTGTTGGTTCCCTCATCAACTGCCGCAGACTCTGCTAGCAGCTATGTCATTTAGGACTCAGCCAGCTCAGTCAGTGGTGGTGCTACGGAACCACTATTGGTGATGGACATTGAAGTCCCCCACCCAGAGTACATTCTGCACCCTTGCCACCCTCAGTGCTTCCTCTAAGTGAAGTTCAACATGGAGGAGCAGTGATGCATCAGCTGAGGGAGGGCGGTACATGGTAATGAGCTGGAGGTTTCCTTGCCCATGTTTGACCTGATGCCATGAGACTTCATGGGGCCCGGAGTTGATGTTGAGGATTCCCAGGGCAACTCCCTCCTGACTGTATACCGCTGTGCCCCCACCTCTGCTGGGCCTGTCCTGTTGGTGGGACAGGACATACCCAGGGATGGTGATGGTGGTATCTGGGATATTATCTGTAAGGTATGATTCCGTGAGGATGACTGTGTCAGGCTGTTGCTTGACTAGTCTGTGAGACAGCTATCCCAATTTTGACACCAGCCCCCAGATGTTAGTCAGGAGGACTTTGAGGAGTCGATAAGGTTGAGATTGCCATTGTTGTTTCCGGTGCCTGCGTCGATGTCCACATGGTTTCATTTCTTTTTTGTGACTTTTTAGCGTTTGATCCAACTGAGCGGCTTGCTAGGCCATTTAAGAGTCAACCACATTGCTGTGGGTCTGGAGTCACAAGTAGGCCAGACCAGGTAAGGATGGCAGATTTCCTTTCCTAAAGGACATTAGTGAACCAGATGGGTTTTTGCAACAATCGACAATGGTTTCATGGTCATCGTTAGACTTTTAATTCCAGATTTTTATTGAATTCAAATTCCACCATTTGCTGTGGTGTGATTCGAACCCGGGTCCCCAGAGCATTACCCTGGGTCTCTGGATTACCAGTCCAGCGACAATACCACTACACCCCAGAGATTGATCTTGTGCACTTTCAGGAATGAAGAGTTTACTACATTTTCCAATTTGCAACAGTGACAGCTCTTCAAAGGTAATTCTTTGGTTGAAAAACTCTTTGGGACATCCTGAAATCGTGAAAGATGTTTTATGCATTCAAGCTTTTCTTTTACTTGTGAACAGCTGTTTCTGGTGGAGCTGTAGCATGTCATTTTTCTACCTGTTTCTCCAATGTTTTCTGGTTTGGGGCCTTTCCTTCCTTGTCCCTAGTTGCTAGAGAACTGCCACAGCTGCTGTAACCAGACACCAAGCAGCATACACAAACTTTCCTTTTGACTTTCCACCTTTGGGGAACATTATTTTGCTTCCTGATGGATCTAACATGATACTTCCAATTTGTGCCTACTAGGCTATTTAGAATCAGTTTTCTATTTAGTGTCTTAATGACATCATGATGGGCAGGAAGGAATTACTGAGCATGGCCTGGCAGTGCAAACTGGGGCCTGATTTAAAACCTACAGAATAGAAATGAGCAGAGCACTCAGTTATCCTGGCTTGGAGTCCGTGCAGTTAACCAAGCTCTGTATCACAGCTGCATCAGTGAGTCGGCTGGAGCGTTGCTGTTTATATTAGATACACTGGCCAGTTTCACATCTGGACCTAATCATTTTGATGAATGGCTAAAGTAAAACTGGAAAAGGGCAGTAATTGACCAAATGGCAGGAGTGGAGCAGGCCTCAGTATATGATCAGGCATTGTAATCTTTGGCATTTGGTTGTGTGGCATAGAACATGGATTCAGATACCAGAGCCATGGCCCCAGCAATGATCCTCATGATCAACAAATTGATGGAACTTCAGAATCACACACAGCTTTTTCTAGGTTAAACAATTTCTCATTCTACCTCAAAAACTGACTTCCTATTATGTGTCACTTGTGGACTAATTGTCTGCATATCAGGTAAGATCTGCATTCATCACAGCCACATAATATCCATTGTTGACAAAGTCTGTAATTGCCCTGCTGAATTCCAGTGTTTTATGTAATCTGCCTGCCATAATACATGCTGACTCCCTTTCACTATCCCACACATAGGGTGAAATTTAATGCCCTCTCCTTGGCAAGTTTGGTGGTAAAAGGGCATTTAATCAGGTGAGAGGGTGGCAGGTGGGGCAATTAATGCCCATTTAAGGGCCTCATCTCACCGCTGGCATTCACCCAGTTTTTTGGGGGCTGGGCACCTCGCTTTCAAAGGCACCCAGTACATAATCAAAGGACACAGCATTTGGAAGGGAGAGGCCGCTAAGAGCCACCCGCCTGGTCTTGCTCCTGAACCACTCTCTCCCTTGACTCCGCACTGCGACCCCTTCCCGCCGTTACTCACCTTGCCTGGGGCCATGGTGATCCTGGGCTTTGAGTGTGTAGTACCATCAGCAGCCACCACTTCCCCAGTGGCACTGCCAAGTGACGAAGAGTTGCTGGCCTCTGCCTCCCAGAGTCCTTGATCCTGGCGAAGGCCCACTGCTGACCTTAAGTATCTGAATGGCACTTAATTCGGTGGGTCTTCCCAAAAAGGAGGTGATGTGGGGCCCTTGCCGGCTTTCCAGCTACTGCTCCTAATTCTTATCCTCTTTTTCACGTTGCGTTTTAATACTTTTCCCACAACAAATGTGGATTTCACTGCCCTGTAGTTCCCCAAGCTCCTTTTTAATGATTGATGTGAAATTATCTACTTTGGAATCCTTATTTCTAATGGTTCCTTAGCCACTTCTTAGCTCCTTGGGCTTATGGATGCCATCAACAGTATCTGCCTTCTCTGACACCCCCATTTCCTCTGTTACATGGGTGGGCTTCTTTTATCCTGTTTACTTTAGATGAGAACATGCCCAGGCAGGAGAGCCCATTCTCATAGTATCTTAGTACTGGCTGCAGAGATAGGTTTCTCCTTGCCTTCAGAAGGTGACACAGTAGCATTATAGTAAATTTTAACTTAGGCTATAAATGCCAAATAAACTTTTCAGACAATGATGTAATAACTGATAGTATCTGGATGATAACATTTTTTTTGCAGTAGCTGAGCTAGCTCTTTGTAAAAGAAACTAGATAGCTTGTGCCTTTAATATTAGGCCACACTGTAATTAATGTTTATAATTTTTATCCTTTTTGTCAACTGCTATGGAGCTGGTGGCCAACAAATTCCTTTGAAACTCTAATTTGGAAAGAAAGCTGATCAATATCTTCAATATGTGATGTGACAGATTTAAATAATATTGAACTAAATCTTAAGCAAACATTTCTCATTATTGTTACGCTGTGGAAGTTGAAATTCGTGCTGGGAAGATTACCTGTAGTCTCCTCAGTAAACAAATGAAAGACTTAATTTAATGTTAGCTCTTCATTTGTCATTTGATATCCTGTCACCTTGGGGACTTTTCAATATAACCACCTTTCCCTTTTTTTAATCTGTTGACTCTGGCTATACTAATAGAAATGCCGCATTTCTTTAATATTTCCAGTGTTTTAAATGTGTTAACCCCTTCTTTCCAAAGTCATTTTTGCCAAGCCACTATAGGCTCAAGAGTAATTTATATATATCACAATAACTGTTTTAGCTGGCCCCTATCTATCAGATTAGAGATACATTTAATGTCCTGAATTAACACACATTGACAGGGTTTCAAGTTTATAATTTCTGTTGAAGCTGACAGTTTAAGTTTTGAATGAGAAGTCTCAGTACCTTGAAAGTCTATTTCAGCTTATAGTTGATAAGCTACTAGCTTTTGATAAAATTAATTCTCAAGGTGTAGGTGCCACTAGCAAGACCAGTATGTATTGCCCATTTCAAGTTGTGCTTGAGAAGATGGTTGGCCTTTTCCTTGAACTGCAGCAGTCTGTGTGGTGAAAGTACTCCCTTTGTTAAGTAAGTAAGCTCAAAAGTAAGCTTAAAAAAAAATTGCTGGACCTGTTTAAGAGTGATGAGCTACCATGTGATATATATGACAGGGTCACTGTTTAATAAATAAGAGGCCACTCATTTAAGACAGAGATAAGGAGAAATTTTTCTCTGAGGGATGTGAATCTTTGGAACTCTGTTTCCACTGCCTTTTGAGGAAGAGAGCCTTTGAATATTTTTAAGGCAGAGCTAGGTAGATTCTTGGTTAACAAGGGGGTGAAAGTTTTTCAGGGGTAGGCAGGAATGTGGGGTTGAGGTTACATTCAGATCATCCATGATCTTATTGAATGGTGGAGCATGCTTGAGGGACCGAGTGGCCTATGCCTGCTCCTAACTCTTTTATTTGTGTGTTCCATCCTCGTGGTTCGCTACATCCATGTATGTATGGTCTGCCCAAGAAACAAAAGTGATGCCCCTTTACACTCTATCCATCTATGATCAGTTCTGCACAACATGAATTGGCCAAATAGTTGGGCGAATTGTTACAACCAGTTTTGACCAAGTTTTCCACATACATGGGGAAAGACTCCACATTTGTGAAGGCCATACAGGACTTGCATAGCGATAGCAATGCTGTGTCCTTGTGCTCGTTTGACATTGCTAGCCTATTCACCAATGTTCCAGTTGAGAAAGCCATAGGTATTTGTGCTGCAGCATTATATCATGGTGATGTAGACCCACCATCATTGTGTGAATCAGTATTCATTGAACTTATGTTCTCAGCAACTTGCGCAGTTGAGTTCATTTTAAATGACACCATGTATATCCAAACATATGGTCTTGCCATGGGATCCTCTCTTGGCCCAGCTCTCACAAACCTCTTTGTTGGGTTCCATCGATGGAATGACACCTAACCTCCTACCTCTCGTTTATTTCAGATGTGCGGATCTGCAGCTGCATGTAACAATTTCCTTACATGGCTTAATGTGCTCCATCCTGCGCTCAAATTCACCTTTGAAATGGAACAGTCAAATGAGCTCCCTTTCCCTGATGTACAAGTTGAGAAATCTGCCAGGGGTTCTCTACCACCGTCTATCACAAACCTACCTTCACTGGTCAATATATGCGTTGGGATTCTTACAGTTCGACATGCTGTAAGATTGGTCATATCAGCAACATTTTAAAAAGGCTCGAGCCATTTGCTCACCATGCAAGCTTGATGCTGAAATAGGGGCACCAGAAACATCCTGCGGGATAGTGGCTACCCTGATCAGATCATTTCACGCTGTATATCTCTCAAACTCATGAACAAGCCCAAAGCTGTCACTTTTTGCCCTGAAAAGTGCCCAGTCTACCTCAGATTACTCTGGAAGGGCAAGGTATCTCAAAAATTTGAGCAGCAGGTGAAGCTAGTTGTTTCATGCTGCTACTATGCAGCAGTAACACGAGTGGTCTCTGCCACTAACAGGATGCTGCCATCAAACTAAAAAGATGTTCTGCTCGTCACATAAATGAGTAATGTGGTAAATGAATTTCAGTGCCAGTGTGATGCTAGGTATGTAGGCTGTACGACCCAAAGACTGGTGGATTGTATCAAACAGCATGTCCCAGTCGCTGTTCACAACGGGCAGGGCACAGACCCTACCCAACCAGCCCGAGCTTGAAAAACTCAAAACACAGTGTCCAATATTAGATGTCATTCTGCGATTGGACAGCATTTTCTAAATAATTCTCAATGTGCTAAGAATTACACTGACAACCAATTTAAGATTATTAGTCGTGCTCACAGTGTGGCACATTCCGTGTACTGGAAGCTACATGTATTACTGCATAGGGCCCTGTTCTTTGCAGACAGAAAGAACATGTACATATATTGCACCTGTTTCAGCTAAACAAAATAAGTGACAGCCATTTGCTGGCTCATTCCTCAGGGCAATGCCTTGACCAATCAGGGTCAACCTGTCTGGTTTAAATTTCAAACAATGTTTGGCAATTAACTGTCAGCCACCATCACTGGTGCATTCTCCATAGCAACACCACTTGCCAACCAATCAGCACTCTCTTCACATACAGTGTAAATTGTTGTTTTCCCCTTGTATTGGTATTCTTGAGTGTCCAGATGAGTGCAAAGAGGAAAGCTTAAACATGTCTCTCTTTTTCAGCAATACTCAAGTTCTGTACTACTAAACAATTAATTGTGTGACTTATAGGCATAGTTTGAAGTGGTGGTGTTCCATGCATGTGCTACCCTTTTTCTTCTATGTGGGGTAGGTTGCGACTTCTGGAAGGTACTGTCAAAGGAACTCTGGTGAGTTGCTACAGTGCACCTTGTAGATGGTACACATTGCTGCCACTGTGCGGTGGAGGGATGTGAATGTTTAAGGTGGTGAATAGGGCGCCAATCATTTGGTGTGCCAAAAAATTGTCCTTGATGGTGGCAAACTCTTTGGATGTTGTTGCAGCTGTACCTTGCCTGGGCAAGCGGACAGTAATCCAAGAGCACCTTGTATGTGGTGGGGAAGCTTTGGAAGTCAGGAGGAGTTACTCATTGCGGAATACCCAGCTCTAATATGTTGAAAGCAAAATACAGCAGATACTGGAAATTTGAAATAAAAACAAAAAATGCTGGAAAAACTCAGGTCTGGCAGCATCTGAGAGAAACAGAGTTAATGTTTTGAGTATGTATGACTCTTCAGAGCTAAAGAGAAGTAGAAATGTGATGGGTTTTATACTGTTTAAGAGGGGGTGGAGCAGGTAAAGCAAAATAGAAGGTCAGGGATAAGTGGGAGCTAAAGAGAGATTGGCAAAGATATCATGGATACAAGACAAAGGGAGTGTTAATGGTAGTGGTAAAGACTAAAGAAGGTGCTGATAGTGGCATAAAGGTAAGAGCCGAATGTGGTAATAGCAGAACAAGGGTCAGTGCTCTGTGAAAACACAACGCAAACTGGAGGAACAGCACTTCATCTTATGATTAGGCACTTTACAGCCTTCCGGACTTAACATTGAGTTCGACAACTTCAGACCATGAACTCTCTCCTCCATGTTTAACTCTTTTTAAATCCAATTATTTTCTTTTTGTTTTTTAAAATTTTTTTATTTGTCTATTTATTTATTCAATTTTTTAATCCTTTTTCACTACACCCTTACAGCCCCCAGCCCCCCATCACGGGGATATCTGCCACTTGTTCTTATGTTGTGTTTTCACAGAGCACTGACCCTTGCTCTGCTATTAACACATTCGGCTCTTACCTTTAAGCCACTATCAACACCTTCTTTAGTCTTTACTACTACCATTAACACTCCCTTTGTCTTGTGTCCATGACACCTTCGTCAATCTCTCTTTAGCTCCCACCTATCCCTGACCTTCTATCTTGCTCTGCTTGCTTCACCCCCTCTTAAACAGTATAAAACCCATCATATTTCTATTTCTTTCGCTCTCAAGAAGTCATACAGACTCAAAACATGAATTCTGCTTTTCTGTCCACAGATCTGCTGAGCTTTTCCAACATTTTTTGTTTTTAGCTCTGATATGCTGTTGTAATCACATTATTTATGTGGCTGATTCAGTTAAGTTTCTGGTCAATTGTGATCACATGGGTGTTGATGGTGGGAGATTCGATGATACAAATATATTTGAATGTCAGCAGGAGGTGGTTAGCGACTCTCTTTCATTGGAGATGGTCATTTGCTGGCACTTGTATGCTGCATATATTATTTGCCACTTATCAGCCCAAGTCTGAATGTTGTCCAGGCCTTGCTGCATATGGAAATGGACAGCTTCAACATCTGAAGAATTGCCAATGAAACTGAACATTGTGTAATCCTCAGTAACATCCCCACTTCTGACTGCCTCCTAACTTAATATAATCTGCAAACTTGGATATACCAATCTTGGGCTTGCTGAGAGCACGTTTCCTGTGGTTGGGAAGTCTAGAACTAGTGGTCACAGTCTCAGAATCCCTTCATGGCCTCACCCTTCCCTATATCTGTAATCCCCTCTAGCCCCTCAACCCTCCAATGTACTACTAATTCTGGCTTGTTGAGCATTCCCAATTTTAATTGCTCTGCCACGATGGGCTGAAGGGCCTGTTTCTGTGCTGTACAACTCTGACTATGACTATTGGTCCCTCTATCTTCAGCTGCCAAGGCCCAATGCTCTAGAATTTGCTTCCTAAACCTCTCTTTTTCTCCTTTAAGACACTCCTTAAAACTCTGACCAAGCTTTTGGTAATCTGCCCTAATATCACTTTATGTGGCTCCGTGTCAGTGTTTGCTTTTTAGTGCTCCTGTGAAGCACTTGGAAAGTTTCTTGATGCTAAAGGTGCTTAAAAAAAGTTGTTGAATAAGGAGACAGCAATTTAAGGGCTAAGATGAGAAATTTCTTCACTCTTTTGGTTGTGGATATTTGGAATTCTATGGATGCTCAGTTCTTGAGTATATTCAAGACAGAGATAAATACATTTTTGGATACTAAGGGATAAGTGGTCAGTGCAGGAAGATGGAATTGAGGTAGATCAGCCATGATCTTATTGTATGGTGGAACAGGATCAAAGCGCCAAATAGTCTAATCCAGCTCCTATTTTTTATGTTTGCAGCAAAGCTGAGGTCTGAGAAGAGATCCCTGGGGCACACCACTTGTCACATCGTGTCAGTCAGAGGGTGTTCCTTTTATCCATACCCTTTGTCTCCTACCTCAACCAAATATCACCCTGCGTTACAAAGTTTCTCCAATTCCATGAGCTTTCATTTATGCTAACAATCACTTGTGTGGAACACTACCAAATTCATTCTGGAAGTCCATCTATAGCCATCTGTCAACCATGTTAGTGACTTTCTTAGAAAAAAATCAGTGACTATTCAGACATGTCCTACATTGCATAAATTCAAAATACCTCTTTGATCAGTTCCTAGTCCAAGTGCTGAGTCAGTCTGCCCTTGCTGTACTTACTGTGAACATTAGAGTGTAAGAAAGCTTTGGCTGCCCACCTATTTTTATCTCTTTATATCTCTGAAGCCTATTGGTGTGTTTCTCTACATTAAAGTCTGTCAATATAGTAATTTTTTGCTGATTTATCCAACCTTGTACATGCTGTGGTAACAAAGCTGTAGCTTTAGTTAAATTTTTGTCAAAGTTTTTAATTAAGTATATAATAGGCTTGTTAACTAAACTGAGGCTCATGGATTAAATGGTCAATGTCTGTGTGGGTATAAAATTGGTTAAGCAACAGAAAGCAGAGTGTAACGGTGAAAGGCTGCTTTTCAGACTGGAGGGAAGTATTCATTGAGGTTGCCTGGGGTTCAGTATTAGGATCACCCCTTTTTTTGATTTAGCAATGAACTGGACTTGGGTTTATAGAGCATAATTGCAATATTTTTAGGTGACACAAAACTTGGAAATGCAGTAAAGTGTGAAGGATACGAGAGACTTCAGGGGGACATAGACAGACTTGTGAAATAGACAGGCATATGGCAGATGAAATTTAACACAGAAATATGAAGTGATTCATTTTGGTTCAAAGATTGAGGAAATATATTATAAATGATACACTTGTAAGGAAATGCAGAGACAGATACCTGGGACTCTACATGGACAAATCTTGGAAGGTGGCAGGACAATTTGAGAAGGCTGCTAAAAAAGCATATTGGATACTGTATTTGACTTTATAGATGCATAGAGTACAAAAGCAAGGACTAAAAACACAAAATGCAGAAAATACTTAGCAGGTCTAGCAGCATCTGAGGAGAGAGAAATAGTTAACATTTGAGGTCGAGGACCTTTCATAAAGCTAAATCTTTATAAAACACTGGTTAGACTTCAGCAGGAGTATTGTGACCAATTTTGTACACCATACTTCAAGAAGGATGGCAAAGCCTTGGAGAGGGTGCCAAAGAAGTTTACCAAAAATTCAACAGGGTTGAAAGACTTAGTGTTGGGAAATAGAGATAGTTTAAGTGAGTTGCATTTGTGGGTGTTAGGGATGAGTTTCAGCTTTAAAGTGGCATCTGTCACTTGGTTTTAGAATGTGGTGTGTCTGACCACAGGTCGCCTATTGGTGTACATGGACTGTACTTACTGTGAACATTAGAGTCTGAGATAGCTTTTGTAATTTGTGTTATCCTTTCAAATCTGTATATATCTGTTAAGGTATAGTTGTGGGTGAAGGAGTATTGTAATATAGTTCCTCTTGTTGAATAAATGTTTTATTCTTTTGTTAAAAGTTCATCAGCTGACTCCTGTGACCCTGTTCAGTAGCCACCCTCCACGTATCCAAACAAATAAATAAAAGTTAGAATCTATCAAGCTGGGTTCCACCCTGGGATCAGGCTTGTCCAGGGGTAACCTCAGCTGGGATCATAACACTTAGTTACATGGAGAGACTAGAGAAATTGAGATTGTTGTTCTTGGAGCAGAGAAGGTTGAGGGAAAATTCCAAAGTGTTGAAAATCATGAAAGATTTTGATAAAGTAAACAAGGGGAAACTGTACCAGCAGCAGAATGGTCGATAACCAGGCGACACAGACTTAAGGTAAAAGGTAAGATTCAGACAGGCTGTGAGGCAGTGTTGTGATCTGGAATGCACTACAAAGAATTGTGAAACATCAGAATGGTTACAGCACAGAAACTGGCCCAATGAGTCTGTGCTGGCACTTATGTTCCACTTGAGCCTCTTGCCATTCTTCCTCATCTCAGACTATCAGCATGATGTCTATTTCCTTCTCCCTTAATTTCTTAACAAGCTTCGCCTTGGTGTCCATAGTGTGTGCTCAACAACTCCCTATGGTAACAAGTTTCTCATTCTCACTACTCTGGGTAAATAAGTTTCTTCTGCCTGAATGAGCAGCGGAAGCAGATTCACTAGTAACTTTCAAACGGGAATTGGGTAGATATACGAAGAAAGAAAAATTTGCAGGGCTATGGGGAAAGAGAAAGGGAATGTACTTTATACTTCAGAAAGGATGTGAAAGTCCTTGAGAGGGTGCAGAGGAGATTTATCAGAATGGTTCCAGTAAGGGGGATGGGAGGGGGGTTAGTTACACTGTTAAATTGGAGAGGCTGGGATTGTTCACATTGAAGCAAAAGAGATTATGGGGAGATTTGATAGAGGTGTACAAAATTATAACAGGCTTAGATAAAGTAGACAAGGAAAAATTGTACCTATTAGCTGATGTACAAGGACTAATGGATACAGATTTAAGATATTGGGCAAGAGATGCAAGGGGGAATGTGAGGTAAAAACATTTTTTACACATTATGGTAATGTCATGGAAACTGTTGCCTCCGCAGGTAGTGAAAGCAGGCGATGAATGATTTCAAAAGGATGTTGGTTGAGCACTTGAGGGAAATAAATTTGCAGGCCTGCGGGGATAGAGCAGAGGAATGGAACAGACTGGATTGCTTTAGAGAGAGCCAGCATGGACTCGATATGAATCCTTTGTGGTAACAGTGACTCAAAGAATGGAATTAATTGGGTAGTTCTTTCAAAGAACACAGTGAGCTGAATCTTCTTCTGTGCTGTATCATTCTGTGCAAAGGGTTCATTTTTTAAGTGGTACTAATTTTTGCTGTTAGGAACCTGTCTTGTCTGATTCCAATTAGCTGTTGAATGTCAAGCCCCTGAAAGGTAACTCGCTCCAAACAATAGAGATAAAAACAAAAAAACTGCAGATGCTGGAAATCCAAAACAAAAACAGAATTACCTGGAAAAACTCAGCAGGTCTGGCAGCATCGGCGGAGAAGAAAAGAGTTGACCTTTCGAGTCCTCATGACCCTTCAACAGAACTTGAGTTTGAGTCCAAGAAAGAGTTGAAATATAAGCTGGTTTAAGGTGTGTGTGTGGGGGGCGGAGAGAGAGAGAGAGGTGGGGGGTGGTTGTGGTTATATGGACAAACAAGCAGTGATAGAAGCAGATCATCAAAAGATGTCAACAACAATAGTACAATAGAACACATAGGTGTTAAAGTTAAAGTTGGTGATATTATCTAAACGAATGTGTTAATTAAGAATGGATGGTAGGGCACTCAAGGTATAGCTCTAATGGGGATGTTTTTTTTTATAATGGAAATAGGTGGGAAAAGGAAAATCTTTATAATTTAATTGGAAAAAAAAGGAAGGGGGAAACAGAAAGGGGGTGGGGATGGGGGAGGGAGCTCACGACCTAAAGTTGTTGAATTCAGTATTCAGTCCGGAAGGCTGTAAGGTGCCTAGTCGGAAGATGAGGTGTTGTTCCTCCAGTTTGCGTTGGGCTTCACTGGAACAATGCAGCAAGCCAAGGACAGACACGTGGGCAAGAGAGCAGGGTGGAGTGTTGAAATGGCAAGCGACAGGGAGGTTTGGGTCATTCTTGCGGACAGACCGCAGGCGTTCTGCAAAGCGGTTGCCCAGTTTACGTTTGGTCTCTCCAATGTAGAGGAGACCACATTGGGAGCAACGAATGCAGTAGACTAAGTTGGGGGAAATGCAAGTGAAATGCTGCTTCACTTGAAAGGCGTGTTTGGGCCCTTGGACGGTGAGGAGAGAGGAAGTGAAGGGGCAGGTGTTACATCTTTTGCGTGGGCATGGGGTGGTGCCATAGGAGGGGGTTGAGGAGTAGGGGGTGATGGAGGAGTGGACCAGGGTGTCCCGGAGGGAGCGATCCCTACGGAATGCCGATAAGGGGGGTGAAGGGAAGATGTATTTGGTGGTGGCATCATGCTGGAGTTGGCGGAAATGGCGGAGGATGATCCTTTGAATGCGGAGGCTGGTGGGGTGATAAGTGAGGACAAGGGGGACCCTATCATGTTTCTGGGAGGGAGGAGAAGGCGTGAGGGCGGATGCGCGGGAGATGGGCCGGACACGGTTGAGGGCCCTGTCAACGACCGTGGGTGGAAAACCTCGGTTAAGGAAGAAGGAGGACATGTCAGAGGAACTGTTTTTGAAGGTAGCATCATCGGAACAGATGCGACGGAGGCGAAGGAATTGGGAGAATGGGATGGAGTCCTTACAGGAAGCGGGGTGTGAGGAGCTGTAGTCGAGGTAGCTGTGGGAGCTACCTCAACTACAGCTCCTCACACCCCGCTACCTGTAAGGACTCCATCCCATTCTCCCAGTTCCTTCGCCTCCGTCGCATCTGTTCCGATGATGCTACCTTCAAAAACAGTTCCTCTGACATGTCCTCCTTCTTCCTTAACCGAGGTTTTCCACCCACGGTCGTTGACAGGGCCCTCAACCGTGTCCGGCCCATCTCCCGCGCATCCGCCCTCACGCCTTCTCCTCCCTCCCAGAAACATGATAGGGTCCCCCTTGTCCTCACTTATCATCCCACCAGCCTCCGCATTCAAAGGATCATCCTCCGCCATTTCCGCCAACTCCAGCATGATGCCACCACCAAACACATCTTCCCTTCACCCCCCCTTATCGGCATTCCGTAGGGATCGCTCCCTCCGGGACACCCTGGTCCACTCCTCCATCACCCCCTACTCCTCAACCCCCTCCTATGGCACCACCCCATGCCCACGCAAAAGATGTAACACCTGCCCCTTCACTTCCTCTCTCCTCACCGTCCAAGGGCCCAAACACTCCTTTCAAGTGAAGCAGCATTTCACTTGCATTTCCCCCAACTTAGTCTACTGCATTCGTTGCTCCCAATGTGGTCTCCTCTACATTGGAGAGACCAAACGTAAACTGGGTGACCGCTTTGCAGAACACCTGCGGTCTGTCCGCAAGAATGACCCAAACCTCCCTGTCGCTTGCCATTTTAACACTCCACCCTGCTCTCTTGCCCACATGTCTGTCCTTGGCTTGCTGCATTGTTCCAGTGAAGCCCAACACAAACTGGAGGAACAACACCTCATCTTCCGACTAGGCACCTTACAGCCTTCCGGACTGAATATTGAATTCAACAACTTTAGGTCGTGAGCTCCCTCCCCCATCCCCACCCCCCTTCTGTTTCCTCCTTCCTTTTTTTTCCAATAAATTATAAAGATTTTCCTTTTCCCACCTATTTCCATTATAAAAAAAAACACCCCCACTAGAGCTATACCTTGAGCGCCCTACCATCCATTCTTAATTAGCACATTCGTTTAGATAATATCACCAACTTTAACTTTAACACCTATGTGTTCTATTGTACTATTGTCGTTGACATCTTTTGATGATCTGCTTCTATCACTGCTTGTTTGTCCATACAACCACAACACCCCCACCCCCCCCACCACCTCTCTTTCTCTCTATCTCTCCGGCCCCCACACACACACCTTAAACCAGCTTATATTTCAACTCTTTCTTGGACTTGAACTCAAATTCTGTCGAAGGGTCATGAGGACTCGAAACGTCAACCCTTTTCTTCTCCGCCGATGCTGCCAGACCTGCTGAGTTTTTCCAGGTAATTCTGTTTTTGTTTCGCTCCAAACAATAACAGTCTTAGTTAGAACTGGACTTCACTGGGAGAACTCACATGTATTTCCTGTCCTTTCAGACAACACAAACTATTGATGTGGTGACCTTTGCAATCAGCTCTACTATCAATTGCAACTGCCTGCTAATTCTAGATGTACTTTGTTTTATGAGTACTGTTTCATCTTCCCAGAGTTCTGAACACTTTGGATTTTCCCCAGAAACCAGCAATGGGTTTTAAAGCACTTGTTGTAACGCACTTAAAAGGGAATCTTTTTAAGGCACTCTTCCTGAAATATCCAGATTAATAAAGTTTTATGTCTCCCTCCTTTCTTGAATGGAGGAGTCACATTTGCTCTTTTCCAGTCTGATAGGATCTTTACAGAATCTGGGGAATTTTGGAAAATTTGAACCAATGCATCTACTATTTCAGTAGCCACTTCTTTTAAGACTGCAGGATGAAGGCCATTAGGACCTGGGGACTTGTCAGCTTTTAGTTAATAATTTTCTCAGTGTCCTTTCTCTGCTCATTGTAATTGTTTTAAGTTCCTCCCTCCATTTCACCTCCTGATTCACAATTATTTCTGGGATTTTATTTGTATCATCTACAATGAAGACAGATGCAAAATCTGTTCAATTTATCTGCCATTTCCTTATTTTCCATTATTACTTCTCTAGACTCTCTTTAGAATACTAACGCTCAATTTACATACTCGCTTTTCCTTTTTAAATACCTGTAGAAACTCTTACTACCTGTTTTTATATTTCTAGCTCCCTGTCTCTCATACTTCAATTCCTCCCTCCTTATTAATCTTTTAACAATTCTTTTCTGTTCTTTGTATTCTATCCAATATTCTGACCTGCCACTCATCTTTGCAGAATTACACACTTCTTCTTTCAATATGATACTATCTTTAACTTCCTTAGTCAGCCATGGGTGGTGCATCCTTCCCATTGAGTCTTTCCACTGGAATGTACCCTTTTCTGAGTATTCTGAAATATCTCCTTAAATGCTTGCCATTGTATCTCTGATGACCTATCCCTTAACCTAATTTCCTGTTCACTTTAGCTAGTTTTATCTTCATGCCCTTTTAATTGCCCTTAAGCTTAAAACACTAGTCTTAGATTCACTCCCCTCTACCCCAAACTGAATGTGAAATTCAATTATATTATGAACACTGCTGCTTGGGGGGCGGGGGGGGGGGGGGTGTGGGGGTGCCTTCACAATGTGGTCATTAATCCTATCTCATTGCACATTATCAGGTCCAGTATAACCTGTTTTCTGGTTGGTGCTGGAACATGCTGCTCTAAGAAACTGTCGCAAAAACACTATGAACTCATCAACCAGTCTGTCTTCGCCAATTTGATTTATCCAATCTATATGTAGATTAAAATCATCAAGATTATCGCCTCCTTTCTCACAAGCCCCCATTATTTTTTCCTGTTTACCCCATCCTAGAGTGTGGTCACTGTTAGGGGTTCTATAGACTACTCCCACAAGTGACTTCTCACCTTTACTATTTCTCATCTTGATCTGCAGAACTAAGGTCATCTCTCTATTGTAGTAACGTCATCCTTAATTAACAGAGCTAACCCTCCACCTTTTCCTAGTTCCTAGTCCTTCCTAAATGTCATGTACCTCTGAATATTCAGGTTCCAATCTATGTCATCCTGCAGCCATGTCTCTAATGGCTATCAGATCATAAAAATTTATTTCTAATTGTGCTGTCAATCCATCTGTTTGTTATGAATGTTACCTGCGTTCAGATACAGACACTTTAGTTCTGTCTTTTTACTATTTTTGTAACCTCTAGCTTTATCTGCTGGTGCACTCTTAGGTTTGTACACTCTGTCCCTTCCTGCCATGTTTAAAGCCCTCTCTGCTGTCCTAGATAAATAACTCACCAGAAAAATGGTGCCAGCACAGCTCAGGTGAAGACAGTTCCAATCGTACAGCCCCCAGTACTGTTGCCAGTACCCCATGAATGGAAACCCATTTCTCCCAAACCAATCTTTGAGTCACACATTCAATTCCCTAATCTTATTACCCTACACCAATTTGCTCATGCCTTGGATAATAATCCAGAGATCATTACTTTTGAGATTCTGCATTTTAATTTAATTCCTAGCTGCAATCAGCACTCTCTTCTCGTATAGTATAAATTGTTGTTTTCCTTTTATAATGGTATTCTTGCAAAGTGTCCTGATAAGTGCAAGACGTAAAGCTTCGACATGTCTCTTTTTCAGTAATTGTAGGAATACATACTGCCAACAAATTCAATAATTTGATCTGGGGAATGAAAAGAAACATTTCCTGGCATCTCTGCCTTTTATGAATTAATAATAATCCCCTCTATTTCCCTTATGATATTATAATTACAGAGCTGGAAGGCCAGCCAGTAAGATTGTGAAGTCCTGCTATGCAGCATCCAATTGTTTCTTAAATAAAAAATACAGAGAGGTTCAAGTTAGGTTTGGAATGCATGTGTGTTACAGGTGCAAATAGCCACATGGGAATACTATGTATTACATAACATAAGAATGGGAGCCAGAGTAGACCATTTGGCCCCTTGAACCTGCTCTGCCATTCAGTCCAATGATGACTGATCTTTTGCTTCAACTTTACTTGCCCCCAGACTCCTCATATCCCTTGACCAGGATTTTCCAGCCTCGTCATGGCAGGGCCTGTGTGAGCGATGCAGTGGCCCAACCAAAAGTCCATTGACTTTCGGCTAGGCCAGATGATCCAGGAGTTGGGTGGGGCTGGAAAATCCCACCCCTTTATTCCCTTAGAGATCAAAAATCTATCTGTCCCAGCCTTGAATATTTTATGAAAGATCTACAACGCTCTGGCGTAAACAATTCCAAAGATTTGTGACCCTCGGAGTGAAGAAATTTCATCTTATCTCAGTCCTAAGTGATTGACCCCTTTATCCTGAGGTTGTTGCTCCATGTTCTAGATTACCCAGCCGGGGAAAAGAATCTCTCAGCGACCAAAACTACGTAGTTTTCCAAGTGTGGTCTCACCAAAGCTCTGTACAATTGTAGCAAGACTTATTCTTGTAATCCAACCTCCTTGTAAATAAAGACCAACATGCCATTGTCTTCGCATTACTTGCTTTATCTGCATGGTAACATTCTGTGTTCCTTGTACGAATATAGTAAAGTCTCTCTGAACAAATGAATCAACACTTAGAAGTTGCATGCCTTTTAAAATATATTCTGCTTTTCTGTTTTAACTTCCAAGTAAATAACTTAGCACTTCCCTACACTATACTCCCTCTGCCACCTTGTTGCCCACTCACTTAACCTGTCTATATCTCCTTGCAGCCTCTCTGTGCCCTCACCTACCTTTGTATTGTATTGGTAACAACAGAGACCTAGCTCAAAAAAGAGCTAATTTGGATACTTTATATTCCCGGGTACAAGGTTATTCAGGAATGATAGGGAAGGAGGGGTGTGAGGTAGCAGTTTTGATTCAGGAAAACATTACAGTATTAGAAAGAGACAATACCCTTGAAGATCAAAGGCAGAATTTGTTTGGTGCAATTAAGAAACAGTAAAGGTTTTACACTACCTGGTGTACTCTATAGGTCATCAAATAGTGGGAACAAGATAGAGGAAAAGATTTGCGAGGGAATTGCTGAGAAGTACATGAACTATCATGGTAAACACCTCATTGTTCAATTATGTCCAAGCTGTAAGTGGGCCCTCTCATGAATCTGATGCAAGATTGGTATGACTGCCTGCAGAATGGGCAGTTCAAATTTCTGCTTTGCAGACTATCTTGGGAAAACACTGCAGCCGATTGACCCATGTGGAGGCAGACACTGAAATTTGGTTGAGTATATCTCAGGGAACATCTATGCCAAATTCACAACATCCAATGTGCCCAGAGAAAAGCCTGATATGGCGCAACTTTTTACTTTATTTATTCATGGGATATGGGTGTTGCTGGCTAGGCCAGCATTTATTGCCCATTCCTAATTGCCCTTCAGAAGGTGGTGGTGAGCTACCTTCTTGCCTTCTTATTGCAGTTCAAAGAAGGTTGACTAGATTAATACAAGGATTAGGCGAGTTATCTTATGAGGAAAGGCTGGACAGGCTAGGCTTATATCCACTGGAGTTTAGAAGAGGAAGAGGTAACTTAATTGAAACCTTTGAGAACTTGAGGGGTCTTGACAGGGTGGATGTGCAGAGGATGTTTCCTCTTGTGGGAGAATCTAGAACTAGGGGTCACTGTTTAAAAATAAGGGCTTGCCCATTTAAAACAGAGATAAGGCGAAATATTTTTACTCAAGAGCATTGTGACTTTGGAATCTCTTCCTCAAAAAGGTGGTGGAAGCAGAGCCTTTGAAATCTTTTTAGGCAGAGCTAGATAGATTCTTTATTAGCAAAGGGGTGAAAGGTTATCGGTGGTAGGCAGGAGATAAAATCAGATCAGCCATGACCTTATTGAATGGCGGAGCAGGCTGGAAGGGTCTGGTGGCCTATTCCTGCTCCTAGTATGTTCATATGTTCTTGAACGCTACAGTCCCTGTGGTGTAGGTACACCCACAGCGCTGTTAAGAAGGGAGTTCCAGGATTTTGACCCAGCGACAGTGAAGGAACGGTGACATATTTCCAAGTCAGGATGGTGAATAACTTGGGGGCAACTTCCAGGTGGTGGTGTTCCCATTTATCTGCTGCCCTTGTCCTTCTAGATGGTAGTGGTCGTGGGTTTGGAAGGTGATGTCTAAAGAGTGTTGGTGAGTTCCTGCAGTGCACCTTGTAGATGGTATACTACTGTGCGTCGGTGGTGGAGGGAGTGAATGTTAGTGGAAGGGGTGCCAATGAAGTAGGTTGCTTTGTCCAGGATGGTGTCAAGCTTCTTGAGTGTTGTGGGAGCTGCACTCATCCAGACAAGCTGAGAGTTTTTTTTATTCATTCACGGGATGTGGGCTTCGCTGGCTGGGCCAGCATTTATTGCCCATCCCTAGTTGCCCTTGAGAAGGTGGTGGTGAGTTGCCTTCTTGAACTGCTGCAGTTCCTGTGATGTTGTGGGGAGTATTCCATCACACTCCTGACTTGTGCCTTGTTGATGGTAGACAGGCTTTGGAGAGCCAGGAGGTGAGTTACTCACCACAGGATTTCTAACCTCTGACCTGCTCTTGTAGCCACAGTATTTATATGGCTAGTCCAGTTTAGTTTCTGGTCAGTGGTAACCCCCAGGATGTTGATAGTGGGGGATTCAACGAAGGTAATGCCATTCAATGTCAAAGGGCGCTGGTTAGGTTGTCCCTTGTTGGAGGTGGCCATTACCTGACACTTGTGTGGTGTGAACTTTACTTCCCACTTGTCAAGCCCAAGCCTGGATATTGTCCAGGTCTTGCTGCATTTGGACATGGACTGCTTCAGTACCTGAGGAGTTGCAAATGGTGCTGAACATTGTGCATCAGTGAACATCCCCACTTCTGAACTTATGAATGAAATAGAGTTATTGATGAAGCAGCTGAAGATGGTTGGGCTGAGGACACTACCCTGTGGAACTCCTGCAGTGATGTCCTGGAGCTGAGATGACTGACCTCCAACAACCACAACCATCTTCCTTTGTGCTAGGTGTGACTCCAACCAGCAGAGAATTTTCCCCCTGATTCCCATTGACTCCAGTTTTGCTGGGGCTCCTTGATGCCACACTCGATCAAAGGCTGCCTTGATGTCAAGGGCAGTCGCTCTCACCTCATCTTGGGAGTTCAGCTCTTTTGTCCATGTTTGAACCAAGGTTGTAATGAGGTCAGGAGCTGTGTGGCCCTGGCAGAGCCCAAACTGAGCATCAGTGAGCAGGCTATTGCTCAGCAAGTGCCGCTTGATAGCACTGTTGATGACCCCTTCCATTACTTTCCTGATGATGGAGAGTAGACTAATGGGGCGGTAATTGGCCGGGTTGGATTTGTCCTGCTTTTTGTGTACAGGGCATATCTGGGCAATTTTCCACATAGCCGGGTGGATGCCAGTGTTGTAGCTGTACTGGAACAGCTTGGGTAGGGGTGTGGCAAGTTCTGGAACACAAGTCTTCAGTACTATTGCTGGAATAATGTCAGGGCCCGTAGCCTTTGCATGCCTTCAGCCATTTCTTGATATCGTCTGGAGTGAATTGCATTGGCTGAAGACTGGTACCTGTGATGCCGGGGACCTTCGGAGGAGGCCGAAATGGATCACCCACTCAGCACTTCTGGCTGAAGATTGTTACAAATGCTTCAACAAGCAACAACCTCAACAAAAACTGTTGTGATCATGGAAGACTTTAATATTGAAAGGTGCAGCAGTCATGTTAAGGGCAAAGAAGGGGAGGAATTTCTAAAGTGTGCACAGAAGAATTTTCTTGGAGAAGTATTTCTTCTTACCCATTACAGTCTTGGTTCAAACATGGACAAAAGAGCTGAACTCTTGAGGTGAGGTGGGAGTGACTGCTCTTGACATCAAGGTCGCATTTGACCGAATGTGGCATCAAGGAGCCCTAGGACAACTGGGGTCAATGGGAATCAAGGGGAAAACTCTCCACTGGTTGGAGTCATACCGAGCACAAAGGAAGATGGTTGTGGTTGTTGGAGGTCGGTCATCTCAGCTCCAGGACATCACTGCAGGAGTTCCTCAGAGTACTGACCTCGGCTCAACCATCTTCAGCTGCTTCATCAATGACCTTCCTTCCATCATAAGGAATGATCGCTGATGGTTGCACAATGTTGAATTCCACATGCAACTCTTTGGGGAATGAAACAGTCTGTACTTGCACGCAACAAGACCTGGGCAACATTCAGATTGTGCTGATAAGTAACAAGTGGTAAGTAACACAAATGACATTTGAAATGAGAGTGTCTATCCAAGTCCGTTTGATGTTCATTGGCATTACCGTCACTGAATCCTCCACCATTGACATTCTTAAACATTCACTCCCCCAACACTGACGCACAGTGGCAGCAGTGTGTACCATTTACAAGATGCACTGCAGAAATTCATCAGCATCTTCCAAACCTGCAAACTCTATTGTCTAGAAGGATAAAGGCTGCATGTTTTTGATTATTTGTTCCCAGGATGTGGGCATCACTAGCAAGGCAGTATTTATTGCCCATCCCTCCACCGATCTAGGAATCCTCTGCAGATTTCAAACAGTTCCAGTGATGACATATTGTAGCTGACCTTTCTTCTCATGTTGGCATGGAAGGAGATCACTGAGTAGCATTGCCAGGGAGACAGCACTCTTCAGTAGCCTAAATTGACCATCTCTGCTCACCTGATTGAATGCCTTGGTGAGGTAGATGAAAGCAATGTATAGTGGTCTACTTCATTCACGGCATTTCTCTTGCAGCTGCTGAACTGAGAAGATCAGATTGATTGTGGATCTTCCGGTTCTGAAACCACTCGGGTATGGGATTTTTTTTCATTCGTTCATGGGATGTGAACACTGCTAGCTATTCCAGCGTTTATTGGGCATCCCTGATTGCCCTTGAGAAAATGTTGGTGTGCTGCCTTCTTGCACTGCTTCAGTCCATTTGTGCAAGCATTATTTGGGAGAGAGTTTCAAGATTTTTATGTAGTGACAGTTAAGGAACAACTATATGGTTCCAAGTCAGGATGGGGTATGACCTGGAGGAGAATTTGCAGGTAGTGGAGGAAAGCAAGGTAGAGAGATGGTGAGCTGTAGGGAGGATTTTCCAGAGCTTGCAGCTCAGGCAGCTGAAGGCAGAGCTACCAATACTGAAGATTAAAATTGGGGATGCTCAATAGGCCAGAATTAGAGGAGTGCAGATATCTTGGAGGAGATTACAGAGATAGGGAGGGGCAAGACTTTGGAGGGTTTTGAAAACAATGTTGAGACTTTTGAAATTAAGGTTTTGCTTGATGAGGAGCCAATGTCAGTCAGTGAGCGCTGTGGTGATGGGTGAATGGGACCTGGTTCAAGTTAAGACATCGGCTGCAAAGTTTTGGATGGCCTCAAGATTATGGAGGCTTTTCTTTTTCTTCTTTTGTGGAAAGATGGTGGTGAGCTGCTGCCTTGAAGCATTGCAGTCCATCTGTTTTGACTTTTCTGTCATGGTCTGGTATAGCTAAGTGACTTGCTCAGCCATTTCAGAGGGCAGTTAAAATTCAACCACATTGGCCCGGAAAATCCTGGCGATTGTTGTGAGTCTGGAGTCACACGTAGACCAGACTAAGTTGGACGGCAGATTTCCTTCCCCAAAGCACTTTAATGAACAAGATGGGTTTTTACTATCATTAATGATAGTTTCGTGGTGAGTATTACTGAGACTAGCTTTCAATTCCAGATTTATTCATTCATTGAGTTTAAATCCCACCAGCTTCCGAGCATTAGTCTGGGCCTCTGGATCACTAGCCAGTGACTTTCCCATTATGCCATCATCTCCTTAGAATGTGGGAGACCAGCTAGGAGTGTGTTGGAATAATCAAAGCTGAAGCTAATGGAGTCAAGAATGAGGGTTTCAGCAGCAGATGAACTGAGACAGGGTGAAGATGGGTGATGATATGGAGGTGGAAATATCCAGCCTTACTGATGGTGTGGATATGAGGTCAGAAACTCGTCTGAGGATAAAATGTGACACTGCAGCAGGACTAAATCAGGAAGCTGTTCTGTCTTGGCTCTCTGCTATTTTACCAGCTCCCAGCCTGTCGCTCTGGGACCAGTAAAATTCCACTGATTATCTCTGTAAATGGCCCACTGTTCTTCTGTATCATCTCTTGGTCCTAATACTTCAAAGAACACACTGTTATTGTCCTTTTATATTTTTTATTATATTCCTCTCATGTTCCCACTTTGATCCTTATCAGTTTTTTGGCTGGTTACTGTCATGTTTCTTGCTATCATGTTCCCCATCCTGTCTTTCTGCATAATGCAATCATAACCTCCCTCTTCATCTACATCACTCTTCCTCATCATTTGGATGCTTGGCATGTTTCTGGAATAAACTGCCTCTGAAGTGTAAAAACAAAATCTTCAAAAACTAATTTTCTCTCCATATTGTAGAAAGAGAAAGAGATTTACAGCACACAAGGAGGCTGTTTGGCCTATCTTGCCCTGCCAACACAAAAAGATCTATCCAGCCTTATCCCAACTTCCAGCTCTTGGTCTGTAGTCTTGTAAGTGATGGCATCTCAAGTATATCCAAGTATTTTTAATGTAAAAATTATGATGAGGGTTTCTGCCTCTCCCACCCTGTCAGGCAGTGAGTTCCATCGCCCTTTCAGTGAAAACTTTTTTTTTCAATCTTTTTTTTACTCATTCATTGGATGTGGGCTTTGCTGTCTAGCTTAGCATTTATTGCCCATCCCTAGTTGCCCTTGAGAAAGGTGGTGGTGAGCTGCCTTCTTGAACAGCTGCGGTCCATGTGGTGTAGGTACAGCCACAGTTCTGTTAGGGAGGGAGTTCCAGGATTTTGACCCAGTGACAGTGAAGGAACGGCGATATATTTCCAAGTCAGAATGACAAGTGATTTAGAGGGGAACTTCCAGATGGTGGTGTTCCCATGTGTCTGCGGCCCTTGTCCTTCTAGATGGTAGTGGCCATGGGTTTCTCCTCAACTCCCCTCTAATTGTTCTACCAGTTACTTTAAATCTCTGTCCCCTGGTTACTGACCTCTTTGCTAAGGGAAATAAGTCCTTCCTATCCACTCTGTCAAGGGCTGGTATAATTTTATAAACCTCAATTAAACCTCACTTCAGTCTCCTGTGCTCTAAAGAAAACAACTCTTTTGAATATTTTTAAGGCAGAGCTGGATAAATTCTTGGTAAGCAAGGGGATGATAGGCAGTAGGTGGGATGCAGATTTCAGGTTATTATCAGATCAGCCATGATCTTATTAAATTGCGGAACAGGCTTGAGGAGCTGAATGACCTACTCCTGCTCCTTGTTCGTATAAAATTTTCCCTGATCGCTTAGATTCTCCATTCTTAGCACGTACTTGTAAATCTTCTCTGAACCCTCCCTAATGTGATTACATCCTTCCTGTAATGTGTTGACCAGAGATTTATGCAGTACTCTAGCTGCAGCCTAACTAGTTTTATACAGTTCTAGCATAACTTCCCTGCTCTTGTGTGCAGCTATATTTGGTGATGCCACAACTGCAGAGTGTGCATTCCCCACCCATGTGCAGTTTCAGTGCATTTATAATATAATCCACAAAACCTTACTATATCGCCAATAGTCTTTCTCCATCCCCACTATGTTTAATCACCAATGCTTGGAACCTCAAGCAGAAAGTGTGAAAAGCAGCAGCTCAGATCTTGACCACAGGGAACCTGGCCCTGTGAGACATTGACCGGGAAGTCAGTCACCCTCACCTTGAGCCACCCACACTGAACCCAGAGCCGCTGCTGCGGGTCACATGGAGCACATGGGATTGGGGGTAATGTACTGGTATGGATTCAGAATTGGTTAACAGGCAGAAAACAGAGAGAAGGAATAAATACGTCATTCTCAACTTGGCAGGCTGTGACTAATAGCACAAGCTATTCACAATCTATATCAATAATTTGGATGTGGGGACCAAATGTAATATTTCCAAGTTTGCTGATGACACAAAACATGGTTGGAATGTTAATTATGAGGAGGATGCAAAGAGGCTTTAAAGGGATTTGGAAAAACTAAGTGAATGGGCAAGAACATGGCAGATGAAATATAACATGGGGAAAGATTTTCCCCCCGTTGGGGGGGAAGTTCAGGACCGGGCGCGTGCAGGCGTGTCTTCAATCGGCGCCCCTGATTGGGCCAATTAAGGCCTGCCCATCGTGACGTCCGTCAGGAAGTGCTATGCACTACATGAGATGGCGGGGGGGATTCCCTCAGCCGAGAGTGTGCTCCTTTGCGCATGCGTGTGAAGGAGCGCATTCATCCCCCTGAGGCTAAGTGCTGCCTCGGGGGATCGGTGCCAAATTTAAGAATGGTCAATGGACAAGAATAAAATTTCCCTGACATGTCCCCTCATGTGACACTATCGCATAAGTTGGGACATGTCCATCACTTTTAATTAAACTTATATTAAATTTTTAAAAACCCTCATGAAACCTCATCCTGCCTGTGGATGAGGTCTGATGCTTTTTCTAATTCCCGCCAGGTCTCCTGGCCTCCCGCCAGCCTTCAGGTTGGACGGGCAGGTCCTTTAGGCACTTCAATTAGCTTTTAAATGGCCTCAATAGACCGTTGACAGGTCAGCGGGTGCACAGCTGATTCGGCTGTACCCCCACCCACCTGAAAATGGAAATGACGCAGGGCAACGTCGGGAGTTCCGCCCGACATCATCCCGTGTCATTTTACACGTTGGCGAGTGGGCTCCGCCCCCCCAGGCCCCACCCCTGGGTCCCGCCCCCCACCCCGAGCCCTGCCCTCCTGCTCGCCAACCTCAATATCCTACCCTTAGAAAAATGTGAAGCTGTTATTTAGGTAGGAAGAACAGAAATGCAGAGCTTCTCTTCAATGGGGAGAGATTGGGAATTATTGAAGTCCAAAGGGATCTGGATGTCGTTGTTCACGAGTCACTGAAAGCTAACATGCAGGTACAACAAGCAATTAGAAAAGCAAATGGTACGTTGGCCTTTATTGCAAGGGGATTTGAGTACAGGACTAAAGATGTCTTGATGCAATTGTACAGAGCCTTGGTGAGACCCCACCTGGAGTATTGTGTACTCCTTATCTAAGGAAGGATATATTTGTCACAGAGAGAGTGCAACGGAGGTTCACCAGACTAATCCCTGGAATGGTGGGATAGTCTTAGGAGAGATTGAGCAGATTTGCCTGGTTTGTCTAGAGTTTAGAAGAATGAGAGGTGACAAAATTCTTACAGGGCCTGACAGGATAGATGCAGGAAGGATGTTTCCCCTGGTTGGGGGGAGCTGGGGTGGTGTGGTCAAGAACCAGAGAGCACTGTTTCAAGATGAGGAGGAATTTCTTCTCAGAGGGTGGTAAATCTTTGGAATTCCCAATCCCAGAGGATTTTGGAGGCTCAGTCATTATGTCCACGTCAAAGATCGATAGATTTGTAGATATTAAAGATATAAAGGAACATGGGGATAGTGTGGGAAAAGGCACTGAGGTAGTAGATTAGCCATGATCTAGTTGAATGGGGGAGTAGGCTCAAGGGGCTGAATAGCCTACACCTGCTCCTATTTCCTATGTCACACAGAGTGAGGGAGGGAACAGCAGCCGGACACCCTCAAGACCCCCTCACCTCAGTCTCTTGTGCCCAACTTCCTTGTCATCAATTCCCCAACATCGATATTCTAACCCTTGCCCAATAAAAGATAGTATCCTGTATGCCTTTGCGTTCGCACTGGCATTCGCACTCACCCTTGCTTTCGCCCTCTCGTTCACCTTCCCATTTGCCCTCTCGTTTGCCCTCTTGTTCACCTTCCCATTCACTTGTTACCTTCAGGGATCTGTGGACATGCACACTCCTGTTTCTCTACACTTCTCGGTATCCTACCACTTATTGTGTATACCCTTCATTGCTTGTGCTCCCCAAACGCGTTAGCTCACATTTCTTCCTTAGAAGTAATTCCTCCTATTTTGTTGGTTTCATGCAGCATTGAAGCACTCCCCGTTCAATGGATCCTTTTACCCACCTCCAATATTCTCCCTCCAACTGGACCACTCCCTCTGGATCCTTACCTTCTCTTGATCTTTTCATTGAGAACTGTCGGCGTGACATGAGTTGCCTTAATTTCTCTGCTCCTCTCACCCATTCTAATCTGTCTCTCTCTGAACTTACTGCACTCCGTTCTCTCAGGTCCCACCCCAACATTGTCATCAAACCCGCTGACAGGAGTGCTGCTGTTGTTGTCTGGCGCACTGACCTCTACCTCGCGGAGGCTGAGCATCAACTCGCAGACACTTCCTCCTACCTCTCCCTGGACCATGACCCCGCCACTGAACATCAAGCCATTGTTTCCAGGACTGTCTCTGACCTCATCTCCTCTGGAAATCTTCCTCCCACAGCTTCCAATCTGATAGTCGCCCAACCTCGGACTGCCCGCTTCTACCTCCTACCCAAAATCCACAAACAGAACTGTCCTGGCAGACCGATCGTGTCAGCCTGTTCCTGCCCCACGGAACTCATTTCTTGTTATCTTGACTCCCTTCTCTCTCCCCTTGTCCAGTCCCTTCCCACCTACATCCGTGATTCCTCTGACACCTTACGTCACATCAACAATTTCCAATTCCCTGGCCCCAATCGCTTCCCCTTCACCATGGATGTCCAATCCCTCTACACCTCCATCCCCCACCAGGATGGTCTGAGGGCCCTTAGCTTCTTCCTTGAACAGAGGCCCGAACAATCCCCATCCACCACTACTCTCCTCCGTCTGGCTGAACTTGTTCTCACACTGAACAATTTCTCCTTTAACTCCTCTCATTTCCTCCAAATAAAAGGTGTGGCTATGGGTACCTGCATGGGCCCCAGCTATGCCTGTATCTTTATGGGGTATGTGGAACATTCCTTGTTCAGTCCTACTCCGGCCCCCTCCCCCAACTCTTTCTCCGTACATCGATGATTACTTCAGTGCTGCTTCATACTCTCGTCGGGACTTGGAAAAATGTATTAATTTTGCTTCCAATCTACACCCCTCCATCATTTTCACATGGTCCATCTCTGACACTTCCCTTCCCTTCCTTGACCTCTCTGTCTCAATTTCTGGTGATAGATTGTCCATCAATATCCATTACAAGCCTACCGACTCCCACAGCTACCTCGACTACAGCTCCTCACGCCCCGCTTCCTGTAAGGACTCCATCCCATTCTCTCAGTTCCTTCGCCTCCGTGGCAGCTGTTCTGATGATGCTACCTTCAAAAACAGTTCC
Source organism: Isurus oxyrinchus (assembly GCA_026770705.1). Classification (NCBI taxonomy): domain Eukaryota; kingdom Metazoa; phylum Chordata; class Chondrichthyes; order Lamniformes; family Lamnidae; genus Isurus; species Isurus oxyrinchus. Next base: position 113,868,368 of record JANJGN010000018.1, read on the forward strand.
TCTGACATGTCCTCCTTCTTCCTTAACCGAGGTTTTCCTCCCACGGTCGTTGACAGGGCCCTCAACCGTGTCCAGCCCATCTCCCATGCATCCGCCCTCACGCCTTCTCCTCTCTCCCAGAAACATGATAGGGTCCCCCTTGTCCTCACTTATCACCCGACCAGCCTCCGCATTCAAAGGATCATCCTCTGCCATTTCCGCCAACTCCAGCATGATGCCACCACCAAACACATCTTCCCTTCACCCCCCCTTATCGGCATTCCGTAGGGATCGTTCCCTCCGGGACACCCTGGTCCACTCCTCCATCACCCCCTACTCCTCAACCCCCTCCTATGGCACCACCCCATGCCCACGCAAAAGATGCAACACCTGCCCCTTCACTTCCTCTCTCCTCACCGTCCAAGGGCCCAAACACTCCTTTCAAGTGAAGCAGCATTTCACTTGCATTTCCCCCAACTTAGTCTACTGCATTCATTGCTCCCAATGTGGTCTCCTCTACATTGGAGAGACCAAACATAAACTGGGCGACCGCTTTGCAGAACACCTGCAGTCTGTCCGCAAGAATGACCCAAACCTCCCTGTCGCTTGCCATTTTAACACTCCACCCTGCTCTCTTGCCCACATGTCTGTCCTTGGTTTGCTGCATTGTTCCAGTGAAGTCCAACACAAACTGGAGGAACAGCACCTCATCTTCCGACTAGGCACTTTACTGCCTTCCGGACTGAATATTGAATTCAACAACTTTAGGTCTTGAGCTCCCTCCTCCATTCCCCCCCCCCTTTCTGTTTCTTCCCCCTTCCTTTTGTTTTTTCCAATAATTTATATAGATTTTTATTTTCCCACCTATTTCCATGATTTTTAAATCTTGTATGCCCTGCTAGTCTTTCCACCCCACCCCCACTAGAGCTGTACCTTGTGTGCCCTGTCATCTATTCTTAATTAGCACATTCGTTTAGATAATATCACCACCTTCAACACTTCTTTGTTCCTTTGTCTGTGACATCTTTTGATCATCTGCTCCTATCACTGCTTGCTTGTCCCTACAACCACACCTGCCCCCCCAACTTCTCTCCTTCCATCCCCCCACCCTCCCCCCCCACCTTAAAACAGCTTATATTTCACCCCTCTTCTAATATTCAATAAGTTCTGTTGAAGGGTTATGAGGACTTGAAACGTCAACTCTTTTCTTCTCCGCCGATGCTGCCAGACCTGCTGAGTTTTTCCAGGTAATTCTGTTTTTGTTTTGGATTTCCAGCATCCGCAGTTTTTTGTTTTTAAGCACTGCAAAGTCTACTCCGCTGGAATCCAATCTCTTAATAGTTTTTATTACCTGTTCTACGCTCACTTTAATTTTGAAGGTTAACAATACAACCATAATTAGCACCCAAATGCTCCTATATTTCAATTTAACTTTAAACCAGCTTCATTAGTTAGGAGTAAATCCAATATTTGCTTCTCCCTGTGGGCATCATTGCAAGCCGTTTCAGAAATGATCCTTTAAGTTCTTCAATCAAGTTCCTCACATATACATAATATGAAAGTAAAATACCTTGGATGCTGGAAATCTTAAGTAAAAACAGCAAATGCTGGTAGAACTCAGCAGCTCTGGCAGCGTCTGTGGAGAGAGAAACAGGCTTTACCTCTGAAGAGTCATACGGACTCGAAATGTTAACTCTGTTTCTCTCTCCACAGACGCTGTCAGACCTGCAGAGTTTTACCAGCATTTTCTGTTTTTATTTCCTCACATATACAGCGTGTTCCTGCTATAAATCTCAGTGTGTGACAGGGATTATAGCTGTGACCTTGGCATTAACCTTGAGTCACCTCCGCAGCAGTATAACCCCTCCGTTTTATTTTCTGGCGACTTATAACAAATTCCTAGCATTAAGGTTCTCACTCTTCCAGGCTTCACCAATTCCCAATTAATTTATATACGAACATACAAATTAGGTGTTGGAGTCAGCCACTCAGCCCCTTGAGCCTGCTCCGCCATTCAATAGGATCATGGCTGCTCTGGTTGTAACCTCAACCCCACATCCCTGCCTACCCCTGATAACCTTTCACCCCCCTTCTTAATCAAGAATCTATCTAGCTCTGCCTTAATATTTTCAAAGATTCTGCTTCCACCGTCTTTTCAGGAGGAGAGCTCCATAGACTCACAACCCTCTGAGAGAAAAAATATCTCCTCATCTCTGTCTTAAATGAGCGTCCCCTTATTTTTAAACAGTGACCCTTGGTTCTAGATTCTCCCACAGAGGAAACAACCTTTCCATATCCACCCTGCCAAGACCCCTCAGGATCTTAAAGATTTCAATCAAGTTGCATCTTACTCTTCTGAAGCTATTTCTCACAGCAATATATAAACATTCCTGAGAAATTGTGCCTCCACACTCTGTAAGTTAGTAATAGCATCGTGCGTTTCTGACCCCCTTCCCACTACCCTCCCCCTCTCACCTGAAGCACCACTCCATCAGGGGAGTGAGTTTGCTCTTGCAGTGCTTTGAGTTTTTTTGTAGGGTTATGGTATGTGCTGGTTTAATGTTTCTGAGCAAGGGTGTGTGGTGTTACAGAGTGGGTGAGAATCTTGCACATACCCAGTTTCTGACCTGTACCACAATCTGCATCCTGGGAAGTCCTTATGGAGATAGATGAAAAATCAGTGCTGGCCCACTCAAGGTGTGCAGCATCATCTTGAGGCAGCCAGTTGCAGAGTTATAGAGACATGGAGGCAGAAATCTGGCCCTGTCAGAATATAGTGGCTGTCATGGAGAATAAAAGGAAAAAAGCAAAAAATTGTGAACTGTTTCTCAAATCATTCCCTCCTGTACATTTCAGGGTCACCATCTTCCTTCCTCATGATGCCAACATTGTTCCAGCTTCCCTTAGAACCATGATGGCGACGCAGCCAATTACCCTCGATTCCTACCCGGAGCAGCCGGTAAGACAGCTGCATTGCAATACTTTTTGCTCCTTTGGTATAATACTAACTTTATATGAAGAAGAGAAGAGTTTTCTGAGGTGTCATTGATAGGACAGCAAGCCATTAATGAAGAGTTTGGGTTGCAAATCAGAATCATAGGCTGGGATTTTCTGGTCCTGCCTGTGGCAGGAATCGTCATGAGCAGGACAGAAAATTTGATGGACAAGCCAAAGGTCCATTGACCTTGGATGGGAATTTCCAGTCCCGCAGGGGGCAGGACCAGAGAATTCCAGCCATAGTCTGTTAGCATTATCTCCAACCCATGCTTGTGTCCACCAAGAGAATGTAACAGAGGCTCACAGATTCTGCCATTATTATCTCTTCAACTGAAACAAGCTGAGAAGAATTGCTGAGCACAACAGTGCCAGAGAGCAGGATACAGCAAACTCTGACACTGTGATAAGATTGACAGTGTGAAAGAACAGGATTGACATCAGCAGAGATACAATCTGAACACAGGGCGCTGGGGGGAGAGGGGTTACTGAGTGACAGTGTGAGGGAGCTGGATCAACATCAATAGAAATACACTCAGTAACACAAGGCACTAGGTGGAGTGAGGTTACTGAGTGACTGTGCAGGTGCTGGATTAACATCAGTAGAGATACACTCAGTAACACAGGGCGCTGGGGGGAGAGGGGTTACTGAGTGACAGTGTGAGGGAGCTGGATTAACATCAGTAGAGATACAGTCAGTAACACAGGATGCTGGGGGGAGAGGGGTTACTGAGTGACTGTGTGAGGGAGCTGGATTAACATCAGTAGAGATACACTCAGTAACACAGGGCGCTGGGTGGAGAGGGGTTACTGAGTGACAGTGTGAGGGAGCTGGATTAACATCAGTAGAGATACAGTCAGTAACACAGGGCGCTGGGGGGAGAGGTGTTACTGAGTGACAGTGTGAGGGAGCTGGATTAACATCAGTAGAGATACAGTCAGTAACACAGGGCGCTGGGGGGAGTGGGGTTACTGAGTGACTGTGTGAGGGAGCTGGATTAACATCAGTAGAGATACAGCCAGTAACACAGGATGCTGGGGGGAGAGGGGTTACTGAGTGACTGTGTGAGGGAGCTGGATTAACATCAGTAGAGATACAGTCAGTAACACAGGGTGCTGGGGGAGAGGGGTTACTGAGTGACAGTGAGAGGGAGCTAGATTAAATCAGTAGAGACACAGCCAGTAACACAGGATGCTGGGGGGAGAGGGGTTACTGAGTGACAGTGTGTGGGATCTGGATTAAGATCAGTAGAGGTACAGTCAGTAACACAGGGCGCTGGGAGAGAGGGGTTACTGAGTGACAGTGTGAGGGAGCTGGATTAACATCACTAGTGAAACAGTCAGTAACACAGGATGCTGGGGGGAGAGGGGTTACTGAGTGACAGTGTGTGGGATCTGGATTAACATCAGTAGAGGTACAGTCAGTAACACAGGGCGCTGGGAGAGAGGGGTTACTGAGTGACAGTGTGAGGGAGCTGGATTAACATCAGTAGAGACACAGCCAGTAACACAGGGCGCTGGGGGAGAGGGGTTACTGAGTGACTGTGTGAGGGAGCTGGATTAACATCAGTAAAGATACAGTCAGTAACACAGGGTGCTGGAGGGAGTGGGATTACTGAGTGACAGTGTGAGGGAGCTAGATTAACATCAGTAGAGATACAGCCAGTAACATGGCGCTGGGGGGAGAGGGGTTACTGAGTGACGGTGTGAGGGAGCTGGAATAACATCAGTAGAGATACAGTCAGTAACACAGGGCGCTGGGGGGAGAGGGGTTACTGAGTGACAGTGTGAGGGAGCTGGATTAACATCAGTAGAGATACAGTCAGTAACACAGGGTGCTGGGGGGAGTGAGGTTACTGAGTGACAGTGTGAGGGAGCTGGATTAACATCAGTAGAGATACAGTCAGTAACACAGGGTGCTGGGAGGAGTGAGGTTACTGAGTGACAGTGTGAGGGAGCTGGATTAACATCAGTAGAGATACAGTCAGTAACAGAGGGCACTGGGGGGGAGAAGGGTTACTGAGTGACAGTGTGAGGGAGCTAGATTAACATTGACAGTAATACAGTTCCAAGTCAGAATGCGTGTGGTTTGGAAGGGAACTTGCAAGTGGTGATGTTTCCATGCATCTGCTGTCTTTGTCCTCCAAGGTGGTAGATTTGTGAGTTTGGAAGATGCTGTTGAAGAAGCCTTGGTGAGTTTCTGCAACACATCTTGTATGTGGCACACACTGCTGCCATGCTATATGGGTGGTGGAGGGAGTTACTATTTAAGTTAGTGGATAGGTTCTGATCATTCAGGTAAGTGAGGAGTATTCCATCACACTCCTGACTTGTGCCTTGTAGATGGTGGTCAGGTTATTGGAGTTAGGTAAATTAGCCTCTGCACGATTCCTAGCCTCTGAACTGCTCTTGTAACCACAGTATTTATATGACTAGTCCAGTTCAGTTTCTGGCCAATGGTAACTCCCCAGGATGTTGATAGTGGGGGATTCATTGATGCTAATGCCATTGATCGTCAAGGGGTGATGGATAGATTCTCTCTTGTTGGAGATGATCTGTGTGCATCACTTGTGTGGTGGGAATGCTACTTGCCACTTGTCAGCCCAAGCCTGGATATTATCCAGGTCTTACTGCATTTGGACATGGACTACTTCAGTATCTGAGGAGCCGCGAATGATGCTGAACATTGTGCAATCATCAGTGAACATCCCCACTTCTGACCTTATGATGGAAGGAAGGTCACTGATGAAGCAGCTGAAGATGGTTGGGCCGAGAACACTACCCTGAGGAACTCCTGCAGTGATGTCACATGACGGAGAAGTTTTTTTCCTTTTTTCATTCAAGGGATGTGGGTGTCTCTGGCGGGACCAGCATTTATTGCCCACTCCTAACTGCCCTTGAGAAGGTGGTGTTGATCCATCACAGTCCATGTGGTACCGCCTATATTAATTGACCAAAAGACCATTATAAGATGTAAGAGCAGAAGTTGGCCATTCAGCCCATCGAGTCTGCTCTGCCATTCAATGTGATCATGGCTGATCTGATAATCCTCAACTCCACTTTCCTGACTTTTCCCCATGACCCTTGATTCCCTTACTGATTAAAAATCTGTCCATCTCAGCCTTGAATATATGTAATGACCCAGTCTCTACAGCCCTCTGCGGTAAAGAATTCCACAGATTCACTACCCTCTGAGAGAAGGGGAGAAGGAGGGAGAATGGGGTTGAGAAACTTATCAGCCATGATTGAATGGCAGGGCAGACTCAATGAGCCGAATGGCCTAATTTCTGCTCCGATGTCTTATGGTCTTATAGAAGAAATTCCTCCTCATCTCTGTTTTAAATGGGTGATCCCTTACTCTCAGATTATGCCCTCTGGTCCTAGACTCTCCCACAAGGGAAACAACCCCTCAGCATCTACCCTGTCAAGCCCCCTAAGAATCTTATATGTTTCAATAAGGTTGCCTCTCATTGTTCTAAACTCCAGTGAGTACAGGCCCAGCCTACTCAACCTCTCCTCATAAGAATACCCCTCCATACCCGGGATCAACCCAGTGAACCTTCTCTGCCACCAATGTAGTATCTGAAAACCTAGGAGTTGTCTCTATCTTGACTTTTGAAACATTTTCTGTGTTTGGTATCTCTCCAAGTTCTTCACAGACAGTCGGCAGCAGCTTTTGCACAATGAGCTTTAAGAGCAAAATCCCTATAAGACATGCAGGTTTAGCTGAAACATGTGCTAGCCTCGCACACTGCTGGGCCACTTTGGAGTGTGTAGCTAACCAGTCACTAATGTGTTTGGTGCTGGGCTGTATGCTGAAATGAGAAGGCAGCATGAAGCGTGATACTTGCCTCAACCAGGTGCGGGGTAATCGCAGATCGCAACCTCCACATCCGAAAATGTGAGTACTCGAATACCCCACCCCCTTCCCTACCTGAAAAATTTGATATAATTTTTACTTTCGGTGCGACCAGAGAACATTTGATGTCGAATGATCAAATTTGGAATGCGTTTGATTGCGGTCAGCAGCGTTTTGCATCTTTGATATCAAATGCAATCAAACGGCAAAAGACACTCAAAGTTATCAGGGTCTAAACTCTGGCCCCCCTCCCCCCCCCGCCCACCCCACCCCACCCCACCACACCACACCACACCCCGGTCTCAGTTCCTAAATTCTCCCACTTGCTCCCTCCTCCCTCAGTCTCCAAACTCTCTCTCTCCCTTTCACCACCTTCTCTTCTCACCTCCAAACCCTCTGCCCCACCCATGCCTGTCCAGTCTTGAAACTATCGCCCCTCCCCCAACTTCCAGTCTCTAAACACCTCACCCTGCCGCCCCCCCAGCCCCATTCCACTAAAAACTCTCTGCCCAGGCTCCTTCTAGTCTCCAAACTCTGCACCCGCCCCCTTCTAGTCTCCAAACTCTGCACCCGCCCCCTTCTAGTCTCCAAACTCTGCACCCGCCCCCTTCTAGTCTCCAAACTCTGCACCCGCCCCCTTCTAGTCTCCAAACTCTGCACCCGCCCCCTTCTAGTCTCCAAACTCTGCACCCGCCTCCTTCTAGTCTCCAAACTCTGCACCCGCCCCCTTCTAGTCTCCAAACTCTGCACCCGCCCCCTTCTAGTCTCCAAACTCTGCACCCGCCCCCTTCTAGTCTCCAAACTCTGCACCCGCCCCCTTCTAGTCTCCAAACTCTGCACCCGCCCCCTTCTAGTCTCCAAACTCTGCACCCGCCCCCTTCTAGTCTCCAAACTCTGCACCCGCCCCCTTCTAGTCTCCAAACTCTGCACCCGCCCCCTTCTAGTCTCCAAACTCTGCACCCGCCCCCTTCTAGTCTCCAAACTCTGCACCCGCCCCCTTCTAGTCTCCAAACTCTGCACCCGCCCCCTTCTAGTCTCCAAACTCTGCACCCGCCTCCTTCTAGTCTCCAAACTCTGCACCCGCCCCCTTCTAGTCTCCAAACTCTGCACCCGCCCCCTTCTAGTCTCCAAACTCTGCACCCGCCTCCTTCTAGTCTCCAAACTCTGCACCCGCCCCCTTCTAGTCTCCAAACTCTGCACCCGCCTCCTTCTAGTCTCCAAACTCTGCACCCGCCCCCTTCTAGTCTCCAAACTCTGCACCCGCCCCCTTCTAGTCTCCAAACTCTGCACCCGCCCCCTTCTAGTCTCCAAACTCTGCACCCGCCCCCTTCTAGTCTCCAAACTCTGCACCCGCCCCCTTCTAGTCTCCAAACTCTGCACCCGGCCCCTTCTAGTCTCCAAACTCTGCACCCGCCCCCTTCTAGTCTCCAAACTCTGCACCCGCCCCCTTCTAGTCTCCAAACTCTGCACCCGCCTCCTTCTAGTCTCCAAACTCTGCACCCGCCTCCTTCTAGTCTCCAAACTCTGCACCCGCCTCCTTCTAGTCTGCAAACTCTGCACCCGCCCCCTTCTAGTCTCCAAACTCTGCACCCGCCCCCTTCTAGTCTCCAAACTCTGCACCCGCCCCCTTCTAGTCTCCAAACTCTGCACCCGCCCCCTTCTAGTCTCCAAACTCTGCACCCGCCCCCTTCTAGTCTCCAAACTCTGTACCCGCCCCCTTCTAGTCTCCAAACTCTGCACCCGCCCCCTTCTAGTCTCCAAACTCTGCACCCGCCCCCTTCTAGTCTCCAAACTCTGCACCCGCCCCCTTCTAGTCTCCAAACTCTGCACCCGCCCCCTTCTAGTCTCCAAACTCTGCACCCGCCCCCTTCTAGTCTCCAAACTCTGCACCCGCCCCCTTCTAGTCTCCAAACTCTGCACCCGCCTCCTTCTAGTCTCCAAACTCTGCACCCGCCCCCTTCTAGTCTCCAAACTCTGCACCCGCCTCCTTCTAGTCTCCAAACTCTGCACCCGCCTCCTTCTAGTCTCCAAACTCTGCACCCGCCCCTTTCTAGTCTCCAAACTCTGCACCCGCCCCCTTCTAGTCTCCAAACTCTGCACCCGCCCCTTTCTAGTCTCCAAACTCTGCACCCGCCCCCTTCTAGTCTCCAAACTCTGCACCCGCCCCCTTCTAGTCTCCAAACTCTCCGCCCCGACTTCCCCGTTCCAGTCTCCAACTCTTCCCCTCAGTCTCCAAACACTCCCCCCTCTCCCACCTGCAGTTTCCAAACTCTCCCCTCCTTTCCCTTCATTCTCTGGGCCTTGGGTCACACTGTCTCTGCTGAACTCCAGGCTTCACCAAACTCTCTTGCCCCCACGCCCCCCAACTTCCCCAAATCTCACCTCATTGCCGGAGCCCTCACTGCTCCCAGGGCAGCTTCAAATCTTCAGCAGGGCTGGCCTCAGTGTCATTTCTGGCTCCAGTCAGCCCCATAAGTTGAGATTTCCAGTTGGGCGGGGTTTGGGGGGTAAGGGAAGAGAAGTGGAGAGAGTGGAAGGGGAGAAGAGGAGAGAAAGAGAGGGCAAGAGAGAAACAGAGGGGGGAGAGAGGAAGAGAACTTCTGCAATCTGGAGGCCTTGGGTGTTCGGGCCGGGTTGGGGATGGAAAAATTGCCCGGTGGGGTTGTGGGGGAGATAATTGCTCAGGGAGGGGTTGCTAGGAGAAAAGGGGGATGTGAAGGAGGAGAAAACTGCTGCAATCTAGTGTTGGGGGAGAGGGGGGTTGGGGAAGACAGGGTTGTGCTCCATGAGTTATAGGTTATGAAGAAAACGTAAAACCAATTATCAAAACAGATGTTTTGGAGAGCCGGTGCAGACATGATGGACCGAATAGCCTCCTCCTGTGCTGTTAAAATTCTGTGATGTTAGAACAGAGCCTGCTTTTTCTAAAATTAGCTCTGTTTTATGATGTTTGCAGCCACTGAAATTCAGAAATATGGAAAATAAACTCTATGATTGTTTTCAAATGCCTGAATGCTTAAGTGATCTTGTGAATTGTAATTGTTTGAGCACTGTGGTTTGGGACAATTGATGACCTTGATGTCAGTGACGTTACTTGTAGTATTAAATGATTGTTTTTGACTGCAATTGATGTCAAATGTGTGCGAATGAATGCAGATGATGCCAAAATTTTCAGGTTGGTGTTCTTGTGTTCAAACCCCTATGCAATAAAGGCCAGCATATAATTTATCTTCCTAATTGCTTACTGTACCTGCATGTTAACCTTCTGTTCCATGCACAAGAACATTCAAATCCCTCTGAACACCAACATTTAATAGTTTCTCACCATCGAAAAAATATTTTGTTTTTCTCTATCTTCCTACCAAACTGAATAATCTCACTCTTCCCCATATTATACTCCATCTGTTACCTTGCTGCTCACTCACTTGTCTATATCTCTTCGCAACCTTTTTGTGTCCCCCTCACTTAGAGCTTAGAGGTTGGAGGGAATGATTTCCATATTTGTAAATGATGCTAAAATAGGAGGCAGAGTAAATAATTTGAAGGCACAGAGGAGATATTGATAAGATGATGGAATGGGAAACTCGGTTAAAAATAGCAGTAATAGTTATACTTTGAGTAGGGGAAAGCTGGGTGATTTGGAAAATTGGAGGGAGTTTCATTACTTATTTTCCTGATAGCCTCGCGTGGGAATCCTCTGGTCCCGGGAGGTTTGCCTAGCTGAAGCCAACAACGTTTCTGTTTCTATGAATGCTTAGTCAAAAGTATTCAAGTCCTGTAGCCCGAAAACTAACTGTTTGGTTTAAAATGGAGGGAAATAAAATTTCATTGGATTATTTAAAATCAATTTTAGCAGAAGCATGAACTTACTGACATGCAAGATTAAGCTGAAAGACTTTAAGTATTTCTACTGTTCCGTTTAACTCGTATTGATGCACTTTGTCATCGTAAGTGAGCTTTTGTTACATCGGGGCTAATTCTACAATGCATCTACCAGTGAAAGCCTCTGCTACCAGCCAGGAATATTGGGAAATCGCGACTGTGAGGCTCACGTTGTATCGATAGTTGTGGTCAGTGTGCTGCCCTGTTGGTACAGCTGGTGGATAAGGCTGATGCCAGTATTTTGCGCCCATAATATCAGCCCCTATGGTTCCTTTCTTCATGATTGACCTATAGATAACGGTTCATCCTGTCTTTTCTGAAAACTTCTGGCTCTTAATGTTCTGCAACTTTAGTTGCCTCTCCTTATCAGTAACTCTTTTCACTCCTCATTCACCATGGTGGTCTTTGTTGATTCCACGCTGTATTTTTCAGTTTCCATTGGACTGCACACCTTCAGTTCATACAACACCTGCCCCATTCTGCTGTACCTGTCAATCGAATGCCTTTCAATTCTTCAAAGCTATAATTTTTTCATGTTTCTCCCACCTCTTGACCTTTGATGGCTTCACTCTTGGTCCTCCTTCTGTTGATGTCCTTGGCCTCATTATCTCTGGAGTTCCATCTCCTCTATTGCTAAAGTTGACTTTGACAAGCTCTGTTTTCCCTTTCATGATGAAATCTGGTGCATGAGGTATCATTAATGCTTTTATACTTGATAAAAGTGATTCCAGAACAATGGGAGGCCACATAGAAGCTGGTAACCACTTTTAAGCTCTCTCAAGCAGCAATGTGATAATGAGCAGATAATCTGTTGATTGAGGGATTAATATTGGCAAGGACACAGGGAATAATACCCCTAAGATAAAAGCAAAAGCACAGGAGATAATACCCCTGCTCTTCTTCTGTGTGGGATCTTTTACATTTGCCTGAAATAGCAGACATCTTGGTTTAACACCTTGTCCAAAACACCGCACTACCAATAGCGCAGCACTCCCTCAGTACAATGGAGTAGTGTTAGCCGTCACTTCTATCCTTAAGTCCTGCAGTGAGACTTAAACCCACAACCTGTAGACTCAAAAGTGAGAGTGCTACCAACTGAGCCCCTGCTGACAAAAGGGCAAGAGAGCCTAAGAGGCTGCTTGGTCCCGATTGTGAATGCTACTATTGGACAACAAGGCTGGCTTCTGCCTCTTCCTCTGCCCCCTCAAATCCACTTGGAATATGCAGCTCCTCTTGAATAACTCCAGCCATTTACTCTAATTACAGTAGTTACTCATGGCAGCAGTATTTTGCCACAGGGTGTAATAAGTACGCATCAAAGAGTCATTACAAAGTTGTAAATGTGTTTTAATACAACCATTCATTGTTCCTTCCTGTGAGAGAAACAAAGACGACTTAGCTTGTCATATTACAGGCAGTCAGCTGTTGCTACTCAATGTAAGAGTCCAGACAGAATTGTCCAAGTGCTCCCAAGAGGTTAGCAATACATTAGCCCGGAGTGTGGGGCTATGCTGTGAACAGACAACATATTTCAAAGGTTGGTGTTATCATCTTACTGTTCAACTTAAAAAAGTAATGACTGGAGATTTTGTATTGGTAGCATTTGGCTGAATAAAGATTTGGTTGTACATAAGTGATGTACAACCAATAAAAAGTATATTTTGAACATTCTGAGGGGAAAATTTTTAGAAACAAACATTTTTAATCCTTGTTCAGTTTTTGAATAGAATTGTGAATAAGTTCCCAAATGCATTCTGACCCACTTGTTTGTTTGTAATAACCCCGACTTTTGAAAGTGAATAAAATCTAGCTCAATTTACAAAAGTTAGATTTGCTTAACTTCATTTTCCCTTAAAGAAAAGTAAATTGCTTAGAGCCTTGTTTGTAGTTGAAATCTGAATATTCAGCAATTTTTGAATTAAGATTGTGATTTAAGATTTACTAATTAACTTTGGAAATAGAGTTTTCTATCTCCGGGAGCTAGTTTGGGTGCAGCCAGGAGTTATTGACAATTAGACAATTGGTCACTTTCTGATTAGAATGCTTCAGATGATAGTCAGATAATAACTGTCTGTTATGTGACAAGGGATTGAGGCAAAGGTGACGAGAGTTTCTCCAGTTACCCTCAGATTGCACTGTGTGCTAGTCAGGCTCCAGGCTCCATATAATGATTGCTCGGAGCAGGGTTCTGATGGTGCTTCTGTTGTATTCTGGAATTTTCCGGCCACATTGGCATCGTGCGTCGGGGGTGCGGGAGACAGTATGGTGAGAAGGCCAAAAATTGGTTTTATGCCGTCATGAAACCAGTTTGAATTATTCTGCTCCCTCTTCAAAGGTGCAACGTGTATCCTGCAGCTGCATGTCAGGAATCTAATTTCGATACTTTAATATCTCATTATAAGCCCCGCTCACCAGAATTATCCCTCCACCCTGGGTCATCCATCATGCTGACGTGTTTCACAACTGTACATGAGCAGCGTGCATCTGCCGAGCTGCACTTCACTCGGAACTTCGAGGTTTGTTTGCTGACCTTGCTTCAGGCAGCACTCGCAGTATCAGCTCCAGGCTTCACAGGCAACACCACATCACTTTTATGTGGGCTGACGGGCAGCTTTGCACCTACCAGAGCAGCCGTAAGGCAGTGGTAGCTTTTCAAAAGCTGCAGGGCTAGGCCTTGCTTGGGGAAGGGGGAGAAGTGGCCTCAGACAAGGAAAGAGGCTGCAGGCCGAGGGCTGTACTGGGGACTGGGGGAGGGGGGTATCCCAGGGTGTGTGTGGGGGCACATTTGATCTGTGCAAGTGGCCTCAAGAGGATGAGGGCTGAGGAGGCAGCTTCCAGAGGAGATGAGGCCAGATGGAGATGTGAGGGTGTGTGTGAGAGAGTGAGTGGTGATGTCCCTTGAGCTGGCAGTGAATGAGATGTCAGTGAATGTGTGAAGGGCTTGCGAGTGTATGAGTTTAGTGATGAGATGGTTGCCTTCCCCTGGCAGCATGGATGAGATGACTCATCAGTTTTCTGCAGTGGATGGCTGACCTCTTGTGTGCAGCAATAGCACTGACCACCACTGCCACCATCTCCCAAGCCAGAGTGTGAGACTGATGGGCCTCCCGCAGCCAGAAGGCATTCCAGGGATGCGTCACTGAAACAGGAGCTGCACTGTTCTTGGCTTTTGGAGCCATGTCTTCACCGGACAAGTCCTGGATACAAGCATTGAGAAGTGTGTATGCTGCTACAGTTTAAATATGGTGGCCTGTGTGAGGAAGCAGTGAGGTAATGGTGTGGTGGGCAAATTGGAGGCGGTCCCCCAGCGACGCGGTGTGTTTCCTGTGGTTGCATAATTAATGAGGTGGGAATGGGGTGATACGGCGCAAAAACCCGCCATTGCAGCTGGTGGGTAAAACGACTTCTTTGCCGCCTGCTACCACACTTTGTGCAAATCTGGGACAATTTTGCCTTCAATATTCACTGCCATCATTACTACATCTTGTTTTGTTTGCAGACTTCCTTGGAATTGCTATCTTGTTTTAACAAATAGGATTAAGGAGGAATGCGAAAAATCCAATTGAAGCTGAGGAAATGGCATACGTGTGGTTGAATTCAGTCTACAGCAAACAGGCCATTTGGCCCATCTGGCTCATTCCAGTGTTTATACTCCACCTAAGCCTCCTCCCATCACAATTCATCTAACTCTATTAGCTTATGCTTCATTTTCTTCGTCCCTCATTGACTTATCTAGCTTCTTCTTAAATGCATCTGTTATGGTCAAGAGGGCAAGGTGAATTGAATTACTATCATTGTTCCCCCTTCTGCTCATGACAGCGGTAGTTTTAACTTCTAATTGAATTTGTTTCTCTTAGTATCCTTTCCCTTGTTGAAAGGGGCCGTGGTGTGTTTCCTAAACCCCAGTTTATGAGTTTGAATGTTAACAATAACACCACAGCAAACTCTTTAAGGTGAAACAAAACTAGGATTTATTAACACATCCAAAACTCGAGCGATGGATTGTAGAAAGGCAAAGAAAGAAAGGGAAAGAAGTTTCAAATTGTGAGTAACTTTAAAAAAAAACAAAAAGGTACTGGCATTAGTTTACGTGAATCGAGTCCAGTAAGTCAATGTCCAGTGAAGGTTCTTTCAGGTGGATTTGTTTGGCAGAATTCCTGGTCTTTGTCCTAGGAACTCGATTGAGGTGGTCAAAGGTGCAGCAAAATATTCTCGTATTCTGGGAATTAGCTCACTCTGTCAGTGAATTACGTGATTCTTTCTGGAGATCCAACTTTAAGAGAGATGGAGGTCAGAGGCAGGCTGCTAGCCTAGAGTCCGGTTTTCTCTTCTAAGGTTAAACTGCAACTGAAAACAAGAGTCCAAAAGCTGCATAATTAATCCAAACAGTTCAAGTCTCGGTCATGTGAAATGGTGATCTCGGGTCGAGCCATTAAGCTTATGATGTACTTTAAGGACCCTTGTTAAAACCCATTATATTTTGAGCAGGTAGCTGTGCAACCATTAGCACAACGTTGGAGATGAGGAGTCACAAATAGCTTTGTCTTTGTCCAGAGCTAGCTAGGGCAGATGTCTTGTCTACTAGTCCTTTGTGTTTGCTTGGCTGGAATGTTCATACAATGCAAAAGGGTGTTGCATTTCAGGAGGAAAGGGTTAGTCTTTGTCCACTGGAATGGCTTAGAATCTTTCCGGACTACCAGCACGTGACCAGCTTTATCAACCCAGTCCATTTCAAAAAAACAGAATTTAAACAAGAGAATATGGAAGAGAAACAAATTATTAAGTTTTATTTTCTTCACGTCCTCTTGGCATGATGCATCTATACTATTCACCTTAACCCCCTGTGGTAGTGAGTTCCACATTCTCACTGCTCTCTGGGCAAAGAGGTTTCTCATGAATTCCCTCTTGGATTTATTGGTGACTATCATATATTTGTGATATCTAGTTTGGGACATCCCACAATTGGCAACCTTTTCTCTGTCTACCCTATCAAATCCTTTCATTACAAGGTCAAGGGTATTTGACATTTTGGAAGGACAGGAAGAAAGAAAGAGGAGGTGAGGTAGCACTGTTAATAAAGGATTAGATCAGTACAATAGTGAGAAATGATCTTGGTTCCGAAGATAAAGATGTAGAATCATTTTGGATGGAGGTAAGAAATAGCAAAGGAAAGAAGTCACTGGTGGGAGTAGTTTGAAGACCTCCTAGGAGTAGCTACACTGTAGGACTGAGTATAAATCAATAAATAATGGAGGCTTGCAGGAAATGTACTGCAATAATTGTGGGTGATTTTAATCTTCATATAGATTGGACCAATCAAAAAGGAAAGCCTGGAGGATAAATTCATAGAATTTATTAGGGACACTTTCCTTGAACAATGCATTCTGGAACCAACCAGGGAGCAGGTTATATTAGACCTGCTAATGTGTAGTGGGACAGGATTAATTAATAACCCCATAGTAAAAGATCCATGAGGCGAGAACAATCAGAGTGATAGAATTTCTCATTCAGTATGAGGGTGAGAAATGTGGGCCTCAAACTGGTGCCTTGAACTGAAATAAAGGTGGTTACAAGGGTATGAAGACAAAGTTGGCTAAAGTGGAATGTGAAAATAGGCTATAAATTAAGACAACTGGAAGCAATGACAGACATTTAAGGTAATTTATAACTCTCAACAAAGATATATTCTACTGAGAAAGGAAGTGACAAACCCAGCGAGAGGAGATGCAATTCTAGACCTAGTCTTGGGGAACGAAGAAGGGCAAGTGGGTGAAGTGACAGTTAGCGACCATATCGGAGACAGTGATCACAGTTCAATTAGATTTAGCATTACCATGGAAAAGGACAGAGATAAGGCAGGAGTAAAAGTCTTGAATTGGGGGAAGACAAATTTTGCCGAAATGAGAAGGGACTTGGCTGAGGTGGACTGGACAGCACTGCCGGAGGATAAAACAGTGGGAAACCAGTGGGAAGCACTAAAAAGCGAGATCCTAATTGTACAAAGTAGACACGTCCCCTACAAAAATAAGAGTGGTACTGCCAAATCTAGCCCCCCCTGGCTGTCTAGAGGAATACAAGGGAAGATCAAACAGAAAAAGAAAGCATACGATAGGCACAAAGAACTAAGCACTGCAAATAGCCTAGACGAATATAGGAAGTGCAGGGACGAAGTAAAAAAGGAAATAAGGAAATCAAAAAGAGGGCATGAGAAAAGATTAGCAAGTAAAGTTAAAGATAACCCAAAGATGTTTTACCAATTCATTAATGCTAAAAGGTTAGTTAAGGAAAAAAGTGGGACCTATCAGAGATAAAGATGGAAACTTGTGTGTAGATGCAGAGGCTGTGGGAAGGGTTTTTGAAGAATATTTTGTTTCCGTGTTTACAAAGGAAAGGGAGGATGTAGATATAGTAGTTCAGGAGGAACACTGCGAGATATTGGACGGGATAGTCATAAAGAGAGAGGAAGTACTCGAAGGGTTGAAATCCTTGAAAATTGATAAGTCACCAGGGCCAGATGGATTGTTTCCGAGGCTGCTGAAGGAAGTCAGGGAGGAGATAGCAGATACTCTGAGGATGATTTTCCAATCTTCACTAGATACAGGGGAGGTACCAGGGGACTGGAGAAATGCAAACTTAGTTCCATTGTTTAAAAAGGGATCAAAGGAAATGCCAAATAATTATAGGCCAGTTAGTCTTACATCGGTGGTGAGCAAATTAGTAGAATCAATCCTGAGAGGTAGGATTAACTGTCATGTGGAAAGGCATGGACTAGTCAGGGATGGTCAGCATGGATCTGTTAAAGGAAGGTCTTGCCTCACAAATTTGACTGAATTCTTTGAGGAAGCGACAAGGGTTGATGAAGGTAATGCAGTGGATGTTGTGTACATGGATTTTAGCAAGGCATTTGACAAGGACCCACATGGCAGATTGGTCAGGAAAGTAAAAGCCCATGGGATTCAGGGTCATGTGGCAAACTGGATAAAAGGTTGGCTTTGTAACAGGAAACAAAGGGTAATGGTCGATGGATGCCCTTGTGAATGGAAAGTTGTCTTAAGTGGTGTTCTACAGGGCTTGGTGATGGGACCCTTGCTGTTTGTGTTATATATTAACAATTTGGACGTGAACGTGGGGGGGACACGATTGGGAAATTTGCAGATGACACGAAAATTGGCCGAGTAGTGGATAGTGTAGAGGATAGCCATAATCTCCAAAACGATATAGATAGGTTGGTGGAGTGGGCGGTAAAGTGGCAGATGGATTTTAACATAGAGAATTGTGAGGTCATACATTTAGGGAGGTCAAACAGTTACAGGGATTACAAAATAAATGGGAATATACTAAGAGGGGTAGATGAAGTGAGAGATCTTGGCGTACAAGTACACAGGTCCCTGAAGGCAGCAGTTCAAGTAGAAGGGTTGTAAAGAAGGCATATGGAATGCTCTCCTTCATTGGCAGAGGTATAGAATATAAAAGTAAGGATATAATGTTGGAATTGTATAAAACACTGGTGAGGCCACAACTGAAGTGTTGTGTGCAGTTCTGGTCACCACATTACAGGAAGGATGTAATATCTCTGGAGAGAGTGCAGAGGAGGTTGACAAGAATGTTGCCAGGGTTAGAAAAGTGTAGCTACGAAGAGAGATTGGATAGGTTGGGGTAATTTTCCTTAGAACAAAGAGGGCTGAATGGTGACTTGATTGAGGTGTACAAAATTATGAGGGGAATAGATAGAGTGGACAGGATAAAATTGTTCCCCTTGATGGAGAATTCTAGAACCAGGTGACATAGATTCAAGATAAGTGGCAGAAGGTGTAGTGGGGACATGAGGAAGAACTTTTTTACGCAGAGGGTAGTGGGTGTCTGGAATTCGCTGCCCAAGTTGGTGGTGGAGGCAGAAACTTTAAACTCTTTTAAAAAGTACCTGGATCTGCACCTGAAGTGCTGTAAGCTGCAGGGCTATGGGCAGGGTGCAGGAAGGTGGGATTAGAAAGGGCACCTGGGTGTCCTCTGGCTGGCATGGACATGATGGGCTGAATGGCCTCCTTCTGTGCTGTAACTTTTCTATGGTTCTAAAGAATCTATGAGAAGGATGCACTAAGAAAGTTAAGGATGGTGTCAAATTTGAAAAATGTTTACAATACTGTGAAGATTAGTGGTAGGCCAGAAGATTGGGAAATTTTTAGAAACCACCAAAGGATGACTAAAAAAATGAGAAATTAGAGATAATGAGCAAGAAATATAAAAACAGACAGTAAAAACTTATACAAGTATGTAAAAAGGAATAGAGTAGCTAATGTGAGCATTGGTCCCTTAGGGGTTGAGACAGGGGAATTAATAATGGAAAACAAGGAAATGGCAGAGATTTGAACAAGTATTTTGTATCTGTTTTCACAGTAGATGACATAAAAAGCATCCCAAGAATAGTAGAAATGCAGGAGGCAAAAGGGAGAGAGGAACTTAAAACAAACATGTTCACCAGTGAAAAAGTACTCTGAAAACTAACGGGACTAAAGGCTGAGAAGTCCCCTGGACCTGATGGCCTGCATCCTAGGGTCTTAGAAGTAGTGCCAGAGATAGTGGCTGCATTGGTGCAATCTTCCAGAATTTCCTAGGCTCTGGAAAGGTCCCAAGGGATTGGAAAACCACAGATGCAACACCTCTATTCAAGAAAAGAAAGAGACAGAAAGCAGGAAACTATAGGCCTTGTTAGCCAAACACTTGTCATTAGGAAGATGCTAGAATCCATTCTTAAGGAGTTAGTAGCAGGACATTTGGAAAATCATAATGCAATCAGGCGGAGTCAACATGGTTTTGTGAAAGGGAAATTGTGTTTGACAGATTTATTAGAGTTCTTGGCGGATGTAATAAGCAGGATGGATAAAAGGGAACCAGTAGATGCAGTGCACTTGGATTTCTAAAAGGCATTCGATAAGATGCCCCATGAAAGGTTACTACACCAGATAAGAACTCATGGTGTTGGATGACATATCTATAATCGATATAATTGTGATGAAACTGAAATGCTTACTTTAATCTGAAATCAGAGGTCGGGAACTCCAGGTCCTGACGAGCCGTGTGCCTTTTGCGCATGCGCCAGGTGGGAAATGGCTGCACATGTGCAGTTTGGGGTTTTCACGTCTTCAGGCTAGGGACCAGCCCCATGCACCTGAGCAGAAACAAGGAAGAACAAATGGCGTGAAAAGGTCAAGTGATCTGAATTGGAGTGCCATCACAGAGGAAGGTGTCCCAAAAAGCAGGACACAGGGAGAGGCCCCAGAAAGCCCCAGACAGGGACAAAGGCAGGGATCAGAAAGAGGTGCTAGAAGTCATGCTGAAAGAAAGGCACAGAGCATTGGCTCCAAGTTAATGAGAGAGCTGTGAGGAGCAGACTTGAAGCAAAGTGGGCTCAAGAGAAACCCTGAAGGTCTGAGGAGACTGCCGAAGGTTGGTGACTCCTTACTGTGGGCTTTTTGGAGCAGTGATGTTCTGCTTGGCACATCCAAAGATCTGAAATTGTGCTTGGTAGATGAAGTTTGAGTGTATGTGAAGATCCAGAGGAAAGGAATCTTGAAAGGCGAGATTGAAATCCTGGAGGTGGATCCTTGTCGAACTGTCAGAGTGGGAGCAACATTTGTAGAGAATTCCAAGGTGAGTTCTCGTGAGAAAGACCATGTTTCAGTGAAACTGGCTGCACTCAATGTGACAAATGACTGGGTGGGTTATTGAGTAAATGAAAATATAGAGGTGGCAGATTAATTCAGCAGGTATTTTGCATTGGTCTTCACTATAGAGGATACAAGTAACAGAAATAGATGAATATCAGGAATTGGAAGAGAGGGAGGAGCTCAGGAAAATTATAACCACCAGAGAAAATTGTTGGAGCTGTGGGCTGACAAATCACAGGGCCCTGATCGACTTCATCTAAGGTTTTGAAAGAAGTGGTTAGTGAGATAGTTGATGCAACTGTTTTAATTTTCCAAAATTCCCTGGATTTGGGGAAGGTGCCATTAGATTGGAAAATAGCAAATGTAACTCCTTTATTCAAAAAGGGAGGGAGACAGAAAGCAGGAAACTACAGGCCAGTTAGCCTAACATCTGTCATAGGGAAAATGTTAGAAGCTATTATTAAAGGTGTTGTAGCAGTGAAAGATTCAAGGCAATTTGGCAGGAAGAATAAAAAAGAAGCTTGTTAGAGTTATAGAATTATACAGCACAGAAACAGGCCCTTCGGCCCATTGTGTCCATGCCAGACAACAAGCCCCTATCTATTCTGATCCCATTTTCCAGCACTTGGCCCGTAGCCCTGTATGCTATGGAGTTTCAAGTGCTCAGTAAATGTTGTGAGGGTTCCTGCTTCTACCACCCTCTCAGACAGTATGTTCCAGATTCCAACCACCCTCTGGGTGAAAAATCTTTTCTTCAAATCCCCTCTAAACTTCTTGCCCCTTACCTTAAATCTATGCCCCCTGGTTATTGACCCCTCCGTTAAGGGGAAAAGTTTCTTCCTATCTACCCTATCTCTGCCCCTCGTCATTTTTACATTTCCATCAGGTCCCCCCTCTGCTTTCTCTGCTCTAAGGAAAACAACCCTAGCCTACCCAGTCTCTCGTCATAGCTATTATCTAAATGGTGAGAGATTGCAGAGCTCTGAGGTTCAGGGGGATCTGGGTGTCCTGGTGCATGAATCACAAAAGGCTAGTATGTAGGTACAGCAAGTAATTAAGAAAGCTAATAGAATGTTATCATTTATTGCGAAGGGAATTGAATACCAAAGCAGGGAGATTGTGCTTCAGTTGTACAGGACACTGGTGAGACCACATCTAGAATGCTGTATACAATATCGGTCTCCTTATTTAAGGAAGGATTTCAATGCATTAGAAACAGTTCAGTGAAGGTTCACTGAAATAATACCAGGGATAGGCGGGTTGTCTTATATGGAAAGAATGGACAGGTTAGGCTTGTATCTGCTGGAGCTTAGAAGAGTAAGAGGTGACTTGATTGAAACATTTAAGATCCTGAGGGATCTTGACAGGGTGGATGTGGAGAGGATGTTTCCTCATGTGGGAGAATCGAGAACTAGGGGTCACTGTATAAGAATAAGGGGTCTCGCATTTAAGGCACAGTTGAGAAGAAATTTTTTCTCTTAGAGGGTAGTGAGTCTTGGGAACTGTGCTTTCACATCCTTATGAGGAAGAGAGTCTTTGAATTTTTTCGAAGCAGAGGTAGATAGATTCTTGATAAACATGGGGGTGGAAGGGGGTAGGTGGGAGTTTACAGTCAGATCAGCCATGATCTTATTGAATGGTGGAGCAGGCTTGAAGGGTTGAGTAGCCAACCCTGCTCCTAACTCTCATATTCGTATGTAAATCCATTGAATCTACTTTGGTTGCATCTGTCATTTACTTTTGACTGTGGTGTGTCTGTCCGTAGTTTGCCTGTTAATTCATACTTGTACCTCATACTTACCCTGAATATTAGAGTTTAAAATAGATATTGTAAATTGTTTTAACTTTCTGAATTTGTAATGTGTCTGCACAGATCTTGCTGGGGTGAAGGATAGTGAATATTTGAATCATCTGGTGTTTGTATTGAATTTTTCCAACCTCTTTGTCTTGTGTAATAGAGTTAATTTCTTCTTGTTTAATAAATGTTTTATTCTATGTGTTAAAAGTTTACCAGAAGACTCTTGTCAATTTATTCAGTAACTTTCCAGCACTTTTTAAAAAATAAAGTTAGGATGTATCAAGCCAGGTTTCATCCTGGGATCTGATTGGTCCAGTGTTAACATTAGCTGGGATCGTGGCACAATATCTATACAACCTTTATTCAGTGATTTGAATGAAGGAACCAAATGTATACAGCTCTGGTTTCCTTTATCCAAAACCCTCGGGGTCAGTTGCATTTTGGATTTCAAAATAATTGCCTGAGATTGCAGGATGTGGGAGCTTCTGGATATTGGTGTGATCCAGGGCAAACACATCTGCAGTAAGTGTTTGCAGCTGCAGGAACTTTGGCTCAGAGTCATTGAATATGACCTTTGAGGTTCTGCTTCTTAATTTGGTGCCTAGGTCCTCATATTGACTATGCAGAGCCTCCTTTGTCCTGCCTATGGTATCAACATGGTGATGAATGTGTGGCTTAAAGCCTGATGTGGGAGAAGTAGATTCCGGTTTGTGGGCACTAGCACCAGTACTGGGGAAAATGGGGCCTGTACCATTGGGACCGTCTGCACCTGAACCATGCTGGAACCGGTGTTCTTGTGAGCTGCATAACTAGGGAAGTAGAGAGGGTTTTAAACTAAACAGTGGGGGCAAGGGATCAAATTTGGGAAGATGTAATAAATCAAAGAGTAGAGACAAGATAAAAGAAAAAGGTGTTATTACAGGAAATGAAAAGCAGACCGTGACAGGAAGGGATAGAGAGTACAAATCTAACAGTAAATCAACAGAACAGACTAGAGGTCTGTCAGTTAATGATGGTATTAGCACAATAGAGAGAGATGGCCTAAGTTCAGGAAAACAGGATGTGGAAATGGTTTGGGTAGAGATGAGAAATGGTAAAGGCAAGAAGTCACTTGTAGGAGTTGTATACAGACCCCCTAACAGTAACCACATGGTAGGATGGAGCATAAAGGAAGGAATAAAGGGAGCTTGTCAGAAAAGCACAGTGATAATCATGGGAGATTTTAATCCACATATAGACTGGAAAAGTCAGATGGACAAAGGTAGCCTAGGTGAGAAGTTCATCGAATGTTTCTGGGATAGTTTCTTAGAATAGCATGTTCTGTAGCCTACCAGAGAGCAGGCTATACTAGACTTGGTATTGTGTAACGAGATGGGATTAATTAATGATCTCATAGTGCAGGCGCCTCTAGGTAGCAGCAACCATAACATGATTAAATTTTACATTCAGTTTGAGCGAGAGTCCGAGACTGTGGATGGAATTGTCCCAGATTTGCACTAAGTGCGGTAGCGGGCGGGTAAAACAATGTTGGGTTTTCATGTTGTATCGTCCCAAACCCACCATATTACTTATGCATTCCCGGGATATACGCCAAGCAGTATGTGCCGTACTTATTCTTCCTACCAAAATACACAATCTCATATTTATCTATATTCAAATAATTTGCCAATTACTCACCCAATCTGCAAATTTACTAATATCTTACTGTATTTGGTCACCTGCTTCCTCAGTATAAACTTCAAACACCCTGCCCCAACCCCCAACCAATTTTGGTGTCATCTGCAATTTTAGGAATTTTACTTCTGATTCACAAGCCCAAATTATTTATGTAAATAGTGAGCAATGGTGGTCTTTATTTTAATTCTTTCATTGGATGCGAGCGACGCTGGCAAGGAGCTGCCTCTTTGAGCCGCTGCAGTCCATGTGGTGTAGGTACACCCACAGTGCTGTTAGGGAAGGAGTTCCAGGATTTTGACCCAGTGACAGTGAAGGAACGGCGATATATTCTGAAGTCAGGATGGTGTGTAACTTGGAGGGGAACTCCCTTGTGTCCACTGTTCTTGTCCTTCTAGTTTGTACAGGTCATGGGTCTGGTTGGTGATGTTTGATGGAGCCTTGGTGAGTTCCTGCAGTGCATCTTGTAGATGGTACACACTGCTGCTACTGTGTGTCGGTGGTGGAGGGAGTGAATGTTTGTGGATGGGGTGCCAATCAAGTGGGCTGCTTTGTCTTGGATGGTTGTTGGAGCTGCACTCATCCAGGCAAGTGGGGAATATTCCATCACACTCCTGAATTGTGCCTTGTAGATGGTGGACAGGCTTTGGGGAATCAGGAGGTGAGTTACTCATCGCAGAATTCTCAGCCTCTGACCTGCTCTCTGTTTATTTACAGCTGGGCTCACTTAGTTTTCTGGCCAATGGTAATCCCCAGGATGTTGATCAGCGATGATAATGCCATTAAATGTCATGGGGAGATGGTTAGATTCTCAGTTTTGCTGAAAGGTTATCGACTTGAAAAAATAGCTCTGTTTCTCTCCAGGTTTGCCTGACCTGCTAAGTATTTCCAGCTTTTTTTTTGTTCTAAC
The DNA here is from genome assembly GCA_026770705.1 of Isurus oxyrinchus. NCBI lineage: Eukaryota > Metazoa > Chordata > Chondrichthyes > Lamniformes > Lamnidae > Isurus > Isurus oxyrinchus. Next base: position 113,893,129 of record JANJGN010000018.1, read on the forward strand.
TTTTTTAATTCATTAATGCGATGTGGCGTTGCTGGCTGGGCCAGCATTTATTGCCCATCCCTAGCTGCCCTTGAGAAGGTGGTGTTGAGCTGCCTTCTTGACCTGCTGCAGTCCATATGGTGTAGGTACACCCACAGTGCTGTTAGGGAGGGAGTTCCAGGATTTTGACCCAGCGACAGTGAAAGGATGGTGATATATTTCCAAGTCAGGATGGTGAGTGACTTGGAGGGAAACTTGCAGGTGGTGGTGTTCCCATATACCTGCTGCCCTTGTCCTTTTGTTTTTATTTCAGATTTCCAGCATCCACAGTGTTTTTCTTTTGCATGTTTAGATTCTCTCTTATTAGAGATGCACTGTTGGTCAAGGATTGCATTGATGCAATAGTTAGAGATGACCTTGCTTCAGGAGTTCAGGATGTAGAATCAGTTTGGGTGGAGAATAGTAGGGGATAGAAGTCACTCGTGGGAATGGTCTACAGGCCCCCTAACAGTAACCACGATATAAGACAAAGTATACAAGAAGAAATATTCGGTGCTTGAGATAAATGGATGGCAATATTCATGGGCGATTTTAATCTACAGATAAACTGGAAAAATCAGATTGGCAGTAGTACTTCTGGACGAAGAGTTCATAGAATGCTTTCAAGATAGTTTCTTAGAGCAGCATATTCTGGAACCAACCAGAGAGCAGGTTATATTAGACTTGGTATTGTGTAATAACCTCAGAGTGAACCCCTAGGTAACAGTGACCGCAATATGATTGAATTTTACACCCAGTTTGAAATGGAGAAGAGTGGATCTTAGACTAGTATCTTAAACTTAAATAAGGGAAAAAACTATGTGGTCATGAAAGCTGAGCTAGCTGAAGAACTGGGATACTAGGTTAGAGGATAGGTTAATAGAGAAACAATGGAGGATTCAAGAGGATATTTCAGAATACTCAGAATAAGTATATTCTGACTATAAAGAAGAATTCTAAGGGGGAGGACCCACCATCCATGGTTAACTAAAGAATTTAAGGAAAACGTCAAACTTAAGGAAAAAGTATATAACTATGCAAAGATGAGTGGCAGGACAGATGATTGGTTAGAGTATAAAGAGTGGCAGAGAATGACTAAAAGGTTAATTAGGAGAAAGAAGTTACAGTCTGAGAGGAAGCTAGCTAGAAATGTAAAAATGGATAGCAAGAGTTTCTATAGGAGCTAATAGTAGATAATAAGGAAATGGCATATCAAATTAACAAATATTTTGCTTCTGTCATCACTATAGAGGATACAAAAAACATTCCAGTAATGGTTGTAAATCAGGAGGTGGAGGGGAGAGAGGAACTTGGTAAAATTACAATCACTAGGGAAGTGGTACTGAGCAAACTGATGAAGCTGCGGGCTGACAAGTCTCCGGATCCTGGTGGACTTCATCCTTGGATCTAAAAGAGGTGGATGGTGAGGTAGTAGATGAGTTGGTGTTAATTTCCAAAATTCACTAGATTTTGGGTCTGCGGCAGCTGGTGAGGGAACCAACAATAGGGGAAAACACACGTGACCTCATCCTCACCAACCTGCCTGCCACAGATACATCTGTCCATGACAGTATCATAGGAGTGACCACCGCAGTGTCATTGTCGAGACAAAGTCTTGTCTTCACATTGAGGATACCCTCCATCGTGTTGTGTGGCACTACCACCGTGCTAAATGGGATAGATTTTAAACAGATCTAGCAACTCAAGACTGGGCAACCATGAGGCGCTGTAGGCCATCAGCACAATTTTTTTATTCATTCAAGCATGTGGGCCTAGCCCAGGGCAACTCTGCCCAACTGTTTACCACTGTGCCCATCCCTGCTGGGTCTGTCCTGCTAGTGGGACAGGACATACCCAGTGATGGTGATGGTGGGACATGATCTGTAAGGTATGATTCCGTGAGGGTGACTATGTCAGGCTGTTATTTGACTAGTTTGTGAAAGACTAGTCATTAAAAGACAGCTCTCCCAATTTTTGGCACAAGCCTCCAGATGTTAGTAAGGAGGACTTTGCAAGGTCGACAGGGCTGAGTTTGTCATTGTTGTTCCTGGTACCTAGGTCGATGCCAGGTGGTCCATCCAGTTTCATTCCTTTGAGACTTTTTAGTGGCTTGGTGCCACTGAGTGGCTTACTAGGCCATTTCAGAGGGCATTTAAGAGTCAACTACATTGCTGTTGGTCCGGACTGACATGTAGGCCAAACCAGATAAGGACAGCAGATTTCCTTCCCTGAAGGGTATTAGTGACCCAGATGGGTTTTTATGATGATCGTGATCACCATCAGACTTTTAGTTGCAGATTTTTATCAAATTCAAATTTCATCATCTGCCATGTGGGATTTGAACTCTGGTCCCGAGAGCATTCCCCTTGCTGTCTGGATTACTAGCACAGTGACAAGACCACTATGCCACCACAACTGCACACCTCCCCCGCCCCCCCCCCCAGCAATCTGTAACCTCATATCCTGGCATATCCCCCACTCTACCATTGCCACCAAGTCAGAGGATCAACCCTGGTTCAATGAAGAGTGCAGGAGGGAATGCCAGGAGCGGCACCAGGCATACCTAAAAATGAGGTGTCAACCTGGTGAGGCTACAGCAAAGGACTACATGCGTGCCAAACAGCATAAGCAGCAAGTGATAGACAGAGGTAAATGATCCCACAATCAATGGATCAGATCTAAGCTCTGCAGTCCTGCCACACCCAGTTGTGACTTGTGGTGGACAATTAAACAATTCAAGAAGATTAGCCATGATCTTATTGATTGGCGGAGCAGGCTCAACAGGCTGAATGGTCTACTCCTGTTCCTATTTCTTATGTTCTATCTCACTTGGTGGGGGGGCTCCACACATATCCCCATCATCAATGATGGGGGAGCCCAGAACATCAGTGTAAAAGATAAGGCTGAAGCATTCACACTAATCTTCAGCCAGAAGTTCCGAGTGGATGATCCATCTCGGCCTCTTCCAGAGGTCCCCAGCATCACAGATGCCAGCCTTCAGCCAATTCGATTCACTCCACGTGATATCAAGAAACGGCTGAAGGCACTGGATGCTGCAAAGGCTATGGGCCCTGACAACATTCTGGCAATTGTATTCAAGACTTGCGCTCCAGAGTTTGCCATGCCCCTAGCCAAGCTGTTCCAATACAGCTACTACAGTGACAGCTATCCATCAATGTGGAAAATTGCCCAGGTATGTCCTGTACACAAAAATCAGGACAAATCCAACCCGACCAATTACTGGCCCATCAGTCTACTCTCCATCAGTAAAGTGATGGAAAGTGTCAACAATAGTGCTATCAAGTGGCACTTACTGAGCAATAACTTGCTCACTGACGCTCTGTTTGGATTGCGCCAGGGTCACTCAGCTCCTGACCTCATTACAGCCTTGGTTCAAACATAGACAAAAGAGCTGAACTCCTGAGGTGAGGTGAGAGTGACTGCCCTTGACATCAAGGCAGCATTTGACTGAGTGTGGCATCAAGGAGCCCTAGCAAAACTGGAGTCAGTGGGAATCAGGGGAAAACTCTCCGTTGGTTGGAGTCATACCTAGCACAAAGGAAGATGTTTGTGGTTGTTGATTGTTAGATGGCTGTCGCTGTTCATGAATGAGAGGGCACAGATTTAAAGTGATTTGGGAAGAAGAAACAAATGTGATGTGAGAAAAAGCCTTTTCACACAACGAGTGGTTCGGGTCTGGAATGCACAGCCTGGAAGTGTGGTGGAGGCAGGTTCAAGGGGGCATTAGATGATTATTTGAATAGAAACAATGTGCAGGCTTCAGGGAAAAAGCAGGGCAATGGCACTAGATCATAATGCTTCTTTGGTGAGCTGGTGCAGACATGATGGGCTGAATAGCCTCCTGCTGTGCCATTACAATTCTTTGATCCTGTGGAGGTCAATTATTTCAGTTCCAGGACATCACTGCAGGAGTTCCTCAGGGTAGTGTCCTTGGCCCAACCATCTTCAGCTGCTTCATCAATGACTTTCCTTCCATCGCTAGGTCAGAAATGGGAATGTTCACTGAAGATTGCATTATGTTCACCATTCGCGAAGACTCAGACACTGAAACAGTCCATGTCCAAGTCCAAGTGACTTGGACAACAATCCAGGCTTGGGCTGACAAGTGGCACTAACATTCATGTCACACAAGTGTCAGGCAATGACCATCTCCAACAAGAGAAAATCCAACCATCGCTTCTTGAGGTTCAATGGCATTACCATTGCTGAATCCCCCACGATCCTCAACATCCTAAGGATTACAATTGACCAGAAACTGAACTGGACTAACCATATAAACACTGTGGCTGCAAAAGTAGGTCAAAGGCTAGGAATCCTGCGGCGAGTAACTCATCTCCTGACTCTCCAGAGCCTGTCCACTATCCACAAGCACAAGTCAGGCGTGTGATGGAATATTCTCCACTTGCCTGGATGAGTGCAGCTCCCACAACACTCAAAGACACCATCCAGGAAAAAGCAGCCCACTTGATTGGCACCACATCCACAAATATTCATTCCCTCCATCATTGATGCACAGTAGCAGCAGTGTGTACCATTTACAAGATGGACTGCAGGAATTCAGCAAGGTTCCTTCGACAGCACCTTCTAACCCACAACCACTACCGTCTAGAAGGGCAAGGGCAGCAGATAGATGGGAACACCACCATCTGGAAGTTCCCCTCCAAGCCACACACCATCCTGACTTGGAAATATATCGCCGTTCCTTCACTGTCGCTGGGTCAAAATCCTGGAACTCCCTTCCTAACAGCACTGTGGGTGTACCTACACCACATGGACTGCAGGGTTCAAGAAGGCAGCTCACCACCACCTTCTCAAGGGCAACCAGGAATGGGCAATAAATGCTGGCCCGGTCAGTGACACCCATCCCGTGAATGAATAAAAGAGAAAAACCCTTTCCCTGGTGATGGTGATTGTATTAAATTCCTTCCTGCCTTTCACCTTTTGAATTTCAAGAATTTTGGGAAGTTTACTAAGTCCTCTAACCTTAAGATAGGCACACGATACCTGTTCAATGCCTCTGCCATTTCTTTGTTTTCCATTATCAATTACACAGCCTCACTCTTTAGAGGACCAAAACCAGCTTTAGTTACTCTTTTCCTTTTCAAATACTTGTAGAAACTTTTACTATCTTTTTATACTACAAGCTTACTTTCTGTCATACTCTGCTTCCTGTCTCTTTATTATCTTTTTCATCATTCTTTGCTGGTTCTTAAAATATGTGGGGCAAGGTCATGGAAGGATTCGAAAACAAGGGTGAAAATTTTAAAATCAAGATGTTGCTTGACCAAGAGTCAAAATAGGTCAGTGTAACAGGGGTGAATGGGACTTTGTATCAGTTAAGACATAAGCAGCAGAGTTTCGGATGACCTCAAGTTTGAAGGGTAGATGAAGGCATGTATGGGGGGTTTCAGCAGCATATGAGCTGAAACTGGGGTGACGTTACAGAGGTTGAAATAGGTGGGCTTAGTAAAGGCCTGAAAATTTAGTCAAAAACTCAACTTGGGATCAAGTATTAATTATTATGTAATATGGGTTATGCAAATAAACTCAGCGTTAGAATGTTTTTACACTGGAGCTGAAGACATTATGAAGAATTATGATTGTTAATTAATTGATTGTTTGCAGTGATTGCAGAGATAGTAATGAGGGACACAGATTTAAAGAAGACCTGAGAGTCTAGTTGGAGAATGGAGTTCTGTGTCACCAGTCATTGTTGAAGTAGATTTTTAAAAAAATCTTTCTCAAAAAGGAGCAAGAGAGACAAAAAGTGTTAAAAGGAGTGGGAAGTGAGTAGGACATTGGGATTGGTGCACACTATGGTTTCAGTATGGGGCAGCCTGGTTAACCGATATGTTGATCAATTACCAGTCCCAGCATGCTTCAGTGGAAAGGGTAAAGGGCAGGAACCTCTTTACACTTTACTCACTAGACCACTGTCATGTGCCTCAGTGCTGGAGCAGGGTGGCATTGTGCCAGGCATTGGAGCAGGTCACGCCTCTTAAGCACAGATGGTAACTAGCCCAAGACAGTAGTTGAGAGAATAAGATATTTATATACATCCTTCTGAAAATGGGCTCAGCTGATGAAACTAGGAATGTGATGCTTCTACTTCTTGCTTGCAGGTGGAGGATTGCTACAGTTTTTTTTATTCATTCACGGGATGTGGGCTTCGCTGACTGGGCCAGCATTTATTACCCATCCCTAGTTGCCCTTGAGAAGGTAGTGGTCAGCTGCCTTCTTGAACCGCTGCAGTCCATGTGGTGTAAGTACACCCACAGTGCTGTTAGGGAGGGAGTTCCAGGATTTTGACCCAGTGACAGTGAAGGAACGGCAATATATTTCCAAGTCAGGATGGTGAGTGACTTGGAGGGAAACTTGCAGGTGGTGGTGCATCTAACTGCTGCCCTTGTCCTTCTAGATGGTAGGGGTCATGGGTTTGGAAGGTGCTGTCTAAGGAACCTTGGTGAATTCCTGCTTTAGTTTGCTTAAGGTTAATTGGGCTGTGGAAGCAAGGTTAAAATTAGCCAGGGTGCTTGGTCTTGATCACACTCTGGTGAGCATTACTAGAAAGTGAATATGAATAAACACTGGTGCGGATGGAATTGAATTGATTTGAAAGTCTCTGTGGTTAAAATAAGCTGCTGAAATTCATTATCTAGTCTCACATGAAGAATAAGCAGTTGAGTAAAGTACAACTGGGTCTGTATGCCCCAGTTTGTACTCTAGTAAGGGTTAGCACTCACACTGAATAAGCAGGAACAATCAGAAAGAAGTAATAACTTTAAACTATGTTTAAAGCCTGGCACTTGTCAGGCATCTGGACTTCAGATATTTTGTGCTTGGCAAAGGAGTATTCCTTGAAGACAAAAACAGAATTACCTGGAAAAACTCAGCAGGTCTGGCAGCATCGGCGGAGAAGACGTTTCGAGTCCTCATGACCCTTCAACAGAACTGAGTGAATATTAGGAGAGGGGTGAAATATAAGCTGGTTTAAGGTGGGGGGAGAGAAGTTGTGGGGGGAGGCTTGTTGTGGTTGTAGGGACAAGCAAGCAGTGATAGGAGCAGATAATCAGAAGATGTCACAGACAAAAGAACAAAGAGGTGTTGAAGGTAGTGATATTATCTAAACGAATGTGCTAATTAAGAATGGATGGCAGGACACACAAGGTACAGCTCTAGTGGGGGTGGGGTGGAATAAGACTAACAGGGCATAAAAGGTATAGATTTAAAAATAATGGAAATAGGTGGGAAAAGAAAAATCTATATAAATTATTGGAAAAAACAAAAACAAAAGGAAGGGGGAAGAAACAGAAAGGGGGTGGGGATGGAGGAGGGAGTTCAAGATCTAAAGTTGTTGAATTCAATATTCAGTCCAGAAGGCTGTAAAGTGCCTAGTCGGAAGATGAGGTGCTGTTCCTCCAGTTTGCGTTGAGCTTCACTGGAACAATGCAGCAAGCCAAGGACAGACATGTAGGCAAGAGAGCAGGGTGGAGTGTTAAAATGGCAAACGACAGGGAGGTTTGGGTCATTCTTGCGGACAGACCAAAGATGTTCTGCAAAGCGGTCACCCAGTTTGCGTTTGGTCTCTCCAATGTGGAGGAGACCGCATTGGGAGCAACAAATGCAGTAGACTAAGTTGGGGGAAATTCAAGTGAAAGGCTGCTTCACTTGAAAGGAGCGTTTGGGCCCTTGGATGGTGAGGAGAGAGGAAGTGAAGGGGCAGGTGTTGCATCTTTTGCGTTTGCATGGGACGGTGCCGTAGGTAGGGGTTGAGGAGTAGGGGGGGATGGAGGAGTGGACCAGGGTGTCCCGGAGGGAATGATCCCTACGGAATGCCGCCGGGGAGGGGGGGGGTGAAGGGAAGATTTGTTTGGTGGTGGCATCATGCTGGAGTTGGCGGAAATGGCAGAGGATGATTCTTTGAATGCGGAGGCTGGTGGGGTGATAAGTGAGGACAATGGGGACCCTAACATGTTTCTGGGAGGGAGAAGAAGGCGTGAGGGTGGATGCATGGGAGATGGGCTGGACACGGTTGAGGGCCCGGTTAACCACCATGGGTGGAAAACCTCGGTTAAGGAAGAAGGAGGACATGTCAGAGGAACTGTTTTTGAAGTTAGCATCATCGGAACAGATGCTACGGAGGCGAAGGAACTGGGAGAATGGGATGGAGTCCTTACAGGAAGCGGGGTGTGAGGAGCTGTAGTCGAGGTAGCTGTGGGAGTCGGTAGGCTTGTAATGGATGTTGGTGGACAGTCTATCACCAGAAATTGAGACAGAGAGGTCAAGGAAGGGAAGGGAAGTGTCAGAGATGGACCATGTGAAAATGATGGAGGGGTGGAGATTGGAAGCAAAATTAATACATTTTTCCAAGTCCCAACGAGAGCATGAAGCGGCACCGAAGTAATCATCGATGTACTGGAGAAAGAGTTGGGGGAGGGGGCCGGAGTAGGACTGGAACAAGAAATGTTCCACATACCCCATAAAGAGACAGGCATAACTGGGGCCCATGCGGGTACCCATAGCCACACCTTTTATTTGGAGGAAGTGAGAGGAGTTAAAGGAGAAATTGTTCAGTGTGAGAACAAGTTCAGCCCGATGGAGGAGAGTAGTGGTGGATGGGGATTGTTCGGGCCTCTGTTCGAGGAAGAAGCTAAGGGCCCTCAGACCATCCTGGTGGGGGATGGAGGTGTAGAGGGATTGGACGTCCATGGTGAAGAGGAGGTGGTTGGGGCCAGGGAACAGGAAATTATTGATGTGACATAAGGTGTCAGAGGAATCACGGATGTAGGTGGGAAGGGACTGGACAAGGGGAGAGAGAAGGGAGTCAAGATAACAAGAAATGAGTTCCGTGGGGCAGGAGCAAGCTGACACAAGTTGACAGTTCTGTTTGTGGATTTTGGGTAGGAGATAGAAGCGGGCCGTCTGAGGTTGGGCGGCTATCAGGTTGGAAGCTGTGGGAGGGAGATCCCCAGAGGAGATGAGGTCAGTGACAGTCCTGGAAACAATGGCTTGATGTTCAATGGTGGGGTCATGGTCCAGGGAGAGGTAGGAGGAAGTGTCTGCGAGTTGACGCTCAGCCTCCGCGAGGTAGAAGTCAGTGCGCCAGACAACAACAGCACCACTCTTGTCAGTGGGTTTGATGACAATGTTGAGGTTGGACCTGAGAAAACAGAGTGCAGTAAATTCAGAGAGAGACAGATTAGAATGGGTGAGAGGAGCAGAGAAATGGAGACGACTAATGTCGCGCCGACAGTTCTCAATGAAAAGATCAAGAGAAGGTAAGAATCCAAAGGGAGGGGTCCACGTGGAGGGAGAATATTGGAGGTGGGTAAAAGGATCCGTTGAATAGGGAGAGGACTGCTGCCCAAAGAAGTGAGCCCGGAGACAAAGACGGCGAAAGAAGAGTTCAGCATCATGCCGAGCCCGAAATTCATTGAGGTGAGGGCGTAAGGGTATGAAACTAAGTCTATAAAAAACAAAAAAAACTGCGGATGCTGGAAATTCAAAACAAAAACAGAATTACCTGGAAAGACTCAGCAGGTCTGGCAGCATCGGCGGAGAAGAAAAGAGTTAACTCTTTTCTCCGCCGATGCTGCCAGACCTGCTGAGTTTTTCCAGGTAATTCTGTTTTTGTTATGAAACTAAGTTCTTTGCTGAGCACTGAACATTCAGCATCGGAGAGGGGAAGGTCAGAGAGTATAGTGAATACACGGCCGGGGCTGGGATTAGAAGACGGGATGGGGACGGAGGGACAGGAAGGGGTGGAGGATCCTAGATGGGTGTTTGTGTTGATGAGTTGTTGGAGCTTGCGTTTCTTAGCACTTGAGAGAAAGAGAAAAAGTTTCTTGTTGAGGCGTCGGATGAGACGAAGAATAAAATGAAACTGGGGGCACGCACAGCTTTGAAAAAGGGTACGGCGGTGCTGCTGGAGGGAGAGGTCGAGTGTGTTCATATGGCGGCGTATGGCACTGAGTGTGGATCTCAGAGTGTGACAGGAACAGCTATCCATTCTTAATTAGCACATTCGTTTAAATAACATCACCACCTTCAACACCTCTTTGTTCTTTTGTCTGTTACATCCTTTGATTATCTGCTCCTATCACTGCTTGCTTGTCCCTACAACCACAACAACCCCACCCTCCCACTTCTCTCCAGCCCCCCACCCTCCCCCCACCTTAAACCAGCTTATATTTCACCCCTCTCCTAATTTTACTCAGTTCTGTTGAAGGGTCACGAGGACTCGAAAAGTCAACTCTTTTCTTTTCCGCCGATGCTGCCAGACCTGCTGAGTTTTTCCAGGTAATTCTGTTTTTGTTTTGGATTTCCAGCATTCACAGTTTTTTGTTTTTATCTCAGTATTCCTTGAAGGTTTGGTGGCAGTAGGACCAGGAAAAGGCCATTGAGCATCTTTGAGCCATTTCTGCCATTCAATGAGATCTTGGTTGATCTGTATTTTAACTTTGTTTATCCACCTTAACTCCTTGATCCTTGATGTTATATACTCAAGGGAATACAAGACTTGTTTATGTAATTTGACATCCATTTTTAAATTAACCCTTTTGGGTCTGGGATAAAACTTAACCTGTATTCTGGTTCTTATCATCTGAGACTGCAGACTTGGCAGTAATGGGTTTGGGAAACCTGAAACAGGCATTGGTGTAGGAAAACCGATAGCTGGGTCAGGAGCCTGAAGTTACTGGTCTGAAAAACTAAATTGACATGCAAGTTCAGCAGCTGATGTTGGTGTAAGGTTGTCCCTTATTGGGATTTGTCATTTAGTTTGAGAAGTGTTGAATGTGTTCGCTGAGTTGATGTGTTTGATCTCTGTGTTTCCAGATGCCAGTCATACCCCAGATGTCCAGCAACACTGAAGCAGGTCCGAGTTGCACCAAGTCTGACCCTGATGCCTCAAGCCCTGTCCCTGCTGAATCTCAGACATCTATGGAAGCTGACAAAGGAGCCATTTACAGGTAGAGCTACATCAAATCTTCCTGCAGTTTGCATAGCCTAGAGTTCAAATATAAAAATAACTGCAAGTGCTAGAAACATACAACTAATACAGAGATAGAAAAGTGGATTAACAGTGGTGAGTAAAATCTTCATCAACTGAAGAGTTGCCAGCTATGCCAGTTTGTGTAGAGACTGAAGTGTTAGCCCACTTCTCTTTCACTGGTGGATCAGCTAAATATTTCCTGTATTTCTGTATTTATTTGTATCATGGTTTTAAAAGCATATCATTTTAAATATGGTTACAATTGACTTAAGACTTGGCAATCAGCAGGGGGTAGGCGCAAATGGGTCATTTTCTACTTGGCAGGATGTGATGAGTTGGCGTGCCACACGGATCTGTGCTGGGGGCCTCAACTTTTTACAATTTATATAAACGACTTGGATGAAGGGACCAAAGAAGTGGTGGCTCAATATGCTGATGACACAAAGATATGTAGGAAAGTAAGTTGTGAAGAGGACATAAAGAGGCTACAAGAAGATACAGATAGGTTATGTGAACAGGTAAAGATCTGGCAAATGGAATATAATGTGGGGAAATGTGAGATTGTCCATTTTGACAGGAAGAATAAAAAAGAAGCTTATTATCTAAATGGTGAGAGATTGTAGAGCTCTGAGATTCAGAAGGATCTAGGTGTTGTAGTGCATAGATCGCAAAAGGCTAGTATGCAGGTACAGCAAGTAATTAGGAAAGCTAATAGAATGTTATCACTTATTGTGAGGGGAATTGAATACAAAAGTAGGGAGGTTATGCTTCAGTTGTACAGGGCATTGATGAGACCACATTTGGGGTATTGTGTACAGCACTGGTCTCCTTATTTAAGGAAGGATGTAAATTCATCGGAAACCATTCAAAGAAGGTTTATTAGACTAATACCTGGAATGGACGAGTTCTCTTATGAGACCACAAGACCATAAGATGTAGGAACAGAAGTAGGCCATTCGGTCCATCGAGTCTGCTCCACCATTCAGTGAGATCATGGTTGATCTGATAACCCTCAACTTCACTTTCCTCCCTTTTCCCCATAACCCTTGATTCCCTTACTGATTAAAAATCTGTTTTAAATGGGCAACCCCTTACTCTGAGATTATGCCCTCTGGCCCTAGACTCTCCCACAAGGGGAAACAACCTCTCAGCATCTACCCTGTCAAGCCCCCTAAGAATCTTATATATTTCAATAAGGCTGCCTCTCATTCTTCTAAACTCCAGTGAGGACAGGCTCAACCTACTCAACCCCTCCTCATAAGAAATCCCACCATACCCAGAATCAGCCGAGTAAACCTCCTCTGGACTGCCTCCAATGCCAGTATATCTTTCGTTAGATAAGGGAACCAAAACTGTTCACAGTATTCTAGGTGTGGTCTAACTAGTGCCTTGTACAGTCTTAGCAAGACTTCCCTATTTTTATACCCCATTCCCTTTGAAATAAAGGCCAACATTCCATTTGCCTCCCTATTACCTGTTGAACTTGTATGTTAGCTTTTTGGGATTCATGCACAAGGACTCCCAAATCCCTCTGTGCTGCAGCTTTCTGCAGTCTTTCTCCATTTAAATAATATTTAGCTCTTCTGTTCTTCCTGCCAAAGTGCATAACCTCACATTTTCCCATATTATATTCCATCTGCTACTTTTTTGCCCACTCACTTAACCTGTCTATATCCCTCTGTACACTCTGTGTCATCTTCACCACATGCCTTCCCACCTATTTTTGTATCATCCGCAAATTTGGCAATCGTACATTCACTTCCCTCATCCAAGTCATTAATCTTTATTTTAAATAACTGAGACCCCAACACTGATCCCTGTGACACTTCACTAGTTACAGGTTGCCATCCTGAAAATACCCCCCCTTATCCCAACATTCTATCTTCTATTAGTTAGCCAATCCTCTGTCCATGATAAAATACTAAGCCCAACACCATGGGCTCTTATCTTATTAAGTAGCCTTATGTGCGATACCTTATTGAATGCCTTTTGGAAACCCACATATATTACATCTACTGGTTCCCCTTTATTTATCCTGCTAATTACCTCCTCAAAGAATTGTAATAAATTTGTCAGGCATGATTTCCCCTTCATGAAGCCATGCTGACTCTGCTTGATTAGATTATGTAATTCTAAATGTTCTGCTATTACATCCTTTATAATAGACTTCAACATTTTCCCAACGACAGATGTCAAGCTAACTGGTCTGCAATTATATGTTTTTTGTTTCCCTCCCTTTTTGAATAAGGGTGTTACATTAGCAGTTTTCCAATCCTCTGAGACTTTTCCAGAATCTAAGGATTCTTGGAAGATTACTACCAGTGCATCCACTATCTCTATAGCTACTTCCTTTAATATCCTAGTATGCAACCCATCAGGTCCAGGGGACTTATTGGCCTTTAGCCCCATTGGATTCCCTAGTACTTTTTCTCTAGTGATAGGTTTTGTATTTATTGTCTCCCCCTCTTTTGCCCCTTGATTATTTAGTATTGGAATGCTGTTAGTGTCTTTGACCGTGAAGACTGAAGCAAAGTATTTATTCAATTCCTCTGCCATTTCTTGGTTCCCCATTATTATTTCCCCAGCCTCATTCTCTAAGGGGCCTATGTTCACATTGGTCTCTCTCTTCCTTTTTATATATTTAAAGAAGCTGTCATTGTTCATTTTTATATTGCTTGCTAGTTTACCCTCAAAGTTTATTTTCTCCCTCTTTATTATTTTTTGGTCATCTTTTGTTGGTTTTTAAACTTTCCCGATCCTCTGGCTTACCACTAATCTTTGCCACATTGTACGTCTTTACTCTTAATTTGATATTATCCTAAGCTTCCTTGGAAACCATGGTTAGTTTATCCCATTCCTTGAATTCTTCTTCCTCACTGGGAAATATCTTTGTTGTGAATCACGAACTATTTTCTTAAGCATCTCCATTGACCATTTTCTCCTGATAAAAACCTATCCCAGTCCACTCCAGCGAATACATTCCTTTGTAATTACCCTTATTTAAGTTTAGCACAGTTGTGTCCAACCCAAGTTTCTCATTCTCAAACTGAATGCTAATTTCTACCATATTATGGTCACTGTTTCCTAGGAAAGGTTGAATAGGTTAGGCTTGTATCCACTGGAGTTTAGAAGAGTAAGAGGCGGTTTGATTGAAACATAATATCCTGAGGGATCTTGACAGGGCAGATGTGGAGAGGATGTTTCCTCTTGTGGGAAAATCTAGAACTAGAGGTCACTGTTTAAAAATAAGGGGTTGCCCATTTAAGATAGAGATGAGGAGAATTTTTTTTCTGAGGGTCATGAGCCTTTGGACCTCTTTTCCTCCTAAAGCAGAGTCTTTGAATATTTTTAAGGCAGAGGTAGATGGATTCTTGATTAACAAAGGTTGGAAGGGGTATCGGGGGTAGGCAAGAATGTGGAGTTGAGGTTACAGTAGTGCTGTATAGATGAGGGTAGTGCAGTTGTGTAGTACATGGACTTCAGTAAGACTTTTGACAAGGTCCCGCATGGGAGAATGGTCAAGAAGGTAAGAGCCCATGGGATCTAGGGCAGTTTGGCAAATTGGATCCCAAATTGGCTTAGTGGCAGGAGGCAGAGGGTGATGGTTGAAGGTTGTTTTTGCAATTGGAAGCCTGTGATGAGTGGTGTACCACAGGGATCAGTGCTGGGATCCTTGCTGTTTGACATGTACATGAGGGATTTAGATGTGAATATAGGAGGTATGATCAGTTAGTTTGCAGATGACACAAAAATTGGTGGTGTCATTAAATAGTGAGGAGGAAAGCCTTAGATTACAGGACGATATAGATGGGCTGATAAGATGGGCAGAGCAGTGGCAAATGGAATTTAATCCTGAGAAGTGTGAGGTGATGCATTTTTGGAGGATAAACACAGCAAGCGAATACACAATGAATGATAGGACCTTAGGAAGTACAGAGGATCAGAGGGACCTTGGTGTACATGTCCATAGATCCCTGAAGGCAGCATCACAGGGAGATAAGGTGGTTAAGAAGGCATATGGGATACTTGCCTTTATTAGCCGAGGCGTAGAATATAAGAGCAGGGAGGTTATGATGGAGCTGTATAAAATGCTGGAGGGAGGATGTGATTGCACTGGAGAGGGTGCAGAGGGGAGTCACCAGGATGTTGCCTGGGCTGGAGTGTTTCAGCTATGAAGAGAGACTGGATAGGCTAGGGTTGTTTTCCTTAGAGCAGAGAAAGCTGTGGGAGGACCTGATAGAGGTGTACAAAATTATGAAGGGCATAGATAGGATAGACAGGAAGAAACTTTTCCCCTTAGCGGAGGGGTCAATAACCAGGGGGCATAGATTTAAGGTAAGGGGCAGGAGGTTTAGAGAGGATTTGAGGAAAATCTTTTTCACCCAGAGGGTGGTTGGAATCTGGAACACACTGCCTGAGGGGGTGGTAGAGGCAGGAACCCTCACAACATTTAAGAAAAGTATTTAGATGAGCACTTGAAATGCCATAGCATACAGGGCTACAGGCCAAGTGCTGGAAAACGGGATTAGAATAGATGGGTGCTTGATGGCTGGCATGGACACAATGGGCCAAACGGCCTGTTTCTGTGCTATAACTCTATGACTCTTTGACATTCAGATCAGCTATGATCTAATTGAATGGCAGAGCAGGCTCAAGGGGCCAAGTGTCCTACTCCTGCTCCTAATTCATACATTCATACAAGTAAGAAGGTCTTCCGTTTCCCAGTCCGTTCTACCTCCTGAAGGATACAGAATATCCCCAAAAAATAACAAAAGCACATGTTGGAGATTCCTGTAAAAGTGACTATGCAGAATATTCCTTCTGGGTTTCAGTGTTGAAAGATTGTGAGAGTCTGTAACAGACTGCAGCAGCTGATCTTTGTGCTCTCCTATATTTGTTTGCAGACATCCTCTATTCCCACTCTTGGCTCTCCTGTTTGAGAAATGTGAGCAGTCGACCCAAGGCTCTGAGTGCATCACCTCAGCAAGCTTCGACGTAGACATTGAGAACTTTGTTCGCAAACAGGAAAAGGAAGGGAAACCATTTTTCAGTGAAGACCCAGAAATTGACAACCTGGTAGGTTGTGATGTATTGGGAGCTGTCTGTGCGTAGCCCAGACTTCCATAGGAATCCATACCTCTGATGTTATACTTGTTGCTCTCTTCAGAAACCTCCATAATGTTTCATTTTTAAGCACCTGGGAGGTGCTGTGCCTGACGGGGCAGGTTAATTAATGTGGCGGTATTCAATTTCTGTTGGGTATTTGCAAGATATTGTACTCTCAACAATGATAGATGGCAGGCATGGTACTGTGAAGCTATCCGCAATTTGTTTAGGGAAATGGACTTTATTTAGACTTGTCAGTGCAGCTCTTAATTCCAATTATTATAAAACGGTGCTTTTGTTAAAACTAAAGTGAGGCCACAACTGGACACATACTCATGGTTAGTACTATCTACTGCTCTGCCCTGGTACTCAGTATTGCAATCCTACTGTGCACAATCTTCCAGGTTATAAATGCGCTCCTGTGTACATGTGACAAACATTGGAAGTTGGATGGAGGGAGGCTGCACTGCTTGGATTAGGGAACTGATTTCCTTACTGATATTACAAGCTCTAGAATGAATAAGAATGATTGTGCATTCAATTTACATTTTTCACTATTAATGCAATTTTTTGAATCAGAACTTTTGTTGAAGACTGAGATCATTCAGCCCCTCATCTTTGTTCCACTGCAAACTCCACATTGGAGATACTGTCTACTCTAATTCCCTTTAATATTTTTCTCTTTACGTATTTCTCTAATTTTCCTCAAATTCCCTGATTGACTCAGTTTCAAGAACCAGTTATGATAATGAATTACATACTCTAATAACTTTTTGCATGAAAATACTTCATCTAACCTCCTGCTTTACATTTCTAACCTTGATAAGTTTATGACCCTTGTTAGCAGATCATCGAAAGTGGAAATGATCTTTCCTTATTTAACCTCTTAAGCACTTCATAATTTTGAACAGATCTCCTTATACACTTCTCTCATGCCCTTTTTAAAAAATCTTTCCTCCAGTCTATTTTCTTTCGACACTGGTGATATTCTTGTGAATGGACTTTAAACTTTTCCACTGAGAGATCTACAGGTGGAGTTAGTGGTAGTAATTACTTCAACATGGAAACAGACTCTCCTTAGTCTGTACAAGTATGAACACAATCTCTAAATTCAGACTCCTGGAAGTGATTGTAAATGTTGTAGCTGTTATTTACCTTTATTTTGTCCTAGTTGCTATAAAGACTTTTACATTAACTTTGATTAGCTCAAATTTATGGTGCTATTTGCTTTTTATTTCATCTTTCCTTTTTGCATCATGTAGATGGTGAAAGCAATCCAAGTGTTGCGTATTCATCTGTTGGAGCTAGAGAAGGTTAATGATCTGTGCAAAGATTTCTGCAACCGTTACATTGCTTGTCTGAAAACTAAAATGAACAGTGAAAACCTACTGAGCAGTGATCCAGGAGGTCCTTATGCATCTGTTCAGACACAGGTAATGAATGGTGGCTACTCTATAAACTGTCCCTTCCCACCCAACACCCTCCCATCCCGTACAATCCACCGTCAGTGTATTAACTTAAGGTCTCAAATTCTATGAGTGTTTTATTTTATGACTATGAGAAAATGATTGTTCAGGAAACTAGTGTAGCTACTGCAGGATCTTTAAGTGAGGAATAAAATATTAAAGTTTAGGGACTTTAAACTTGCAATGGTTTTATATTCACTAATTATGTAGTGATTTACTCTAAAGAGCAGGATTCCTGTTCCTGCAGACTGTTTCATTAGGCCTGGGAATCTCTGGGTTGCTTTAGCTTTAACTTTTTTCCCCAGCTGTTGGACATAATGTTTTGAGATTGTAATAACTTCCACCATTAACAGCTGGCAAAAAAATGCAAAGCCTCATTGCAATAGCCCAACAACTCAGCCTGGTCCTCTCAGATATATTTAGTAATACAGGTGCAGTACCTTAAATTCGGCAACTGAAAACTGGCAATGTCCAAAAAGCAGACGTGTTTTTAAGCGGGCCATGGACACAAGTGCATAATTAGAATTTTAATAATTTAACTATTCATCCCCTGAAAGATTTGTATTATGCTGCTAGTTTTAGTTAATTAATTAACCACAAATCCATAGTGAATGTAGACTTCCAAATGTGCCCCCTGGCCAGTAGTAGAACGAAGAACAAAATTAATGCTCCATGCAGTATTGCGCACCAGTCGTTTCCTACATTCCGAGTGTGCCAGATCAACCCTTGACTACACCGGACCCAGTTCTGCCCAACCTGACCCGAACCTTAGTCACATGGTACCAGCATCACAATTAGATGCAGCATAATGTGGATAAATGTGAGGTTATCCATTTTGGTAGCAAAAACAGGAAGGCAGATTATTATCTGAATGGCTATAAATTGAGAGAGGGGAATGTGCAACGAGACCTGGGTGTCCTTGTACACCAGTCGCTGAAGGTAAGCATGCAGGTGCAGCAGGTGGTAAAGAAGGCAAATGGTATGTTGGCCTTCATAGCGAGAGGATTCGAGTACAGGAACAGGGATGTTTTGCTGCAATTGTACAGGGCCTTGGTGAGACCACACCTGGAATATTGTGTGCAGTTTTGGTCTCCTTATCTGAGGAAGGATGTTCTTGTTATAGAGGGAGTGCAGCGAAGGTTTACCCGACTGATTCCTGGGATGGCGGGACTGACATGAGGAGAGATTGAGTGGATTAGGATTATATTCACTGGAGTTCAGAAGAATGAGGGGGTATCTCATAGAAACCTATAAAATTCTAACAGGACTAGACAGGGTAGATCCAGGAAGGATGTTCCCGATGGTGGGGGAATCCAGAACCAGGGGTCACAGTCTGAGGATATGGGCTAGACCATTCAGGACTGAGATGAGGAGAAATTTCTTCACCCAGAGAGTGGTGAGCCTATGGAATTCGTTACCACAGAAAGTAGTTGAGGCCAAAACATTGTATGTTTTCAAGAAGGAGTTAAACATAGCTCTTGGGGCGAAAGGGATCAAAGGATATGGGGAGAAAGTGGGGGCAGGCTATTGAGTTGGATGATCAGCCATGATCATAATGAATGGTGGAGCAGGTTCCAAGGGCCAAATGGCCTCCTCCTGCTCCTAGTTTCTATGTCTGTTAGTGCCCCACTGCAGGTATCACTGGTGAATGAATGGCAGTTTGCTCTGTTACTGACATGTAAGCAGCACCTATAATCACCCAGGGAAACAATATCTTACATGACCTTTAGAATGAAAAGGAGCAACATAGCAGAGGTAAATAGCCAGACTCTAGGGCCAAACAACGATCACAGAAGGGATAAGCACATAAGAGCTGACATTTTGCAATATGCATGAGGCTGAAGCCAACCATCGAGATAAAAACAAAAAACTGCGGAAGCTGGAAATCCAAAACAAAAACAGAATTACCTGGACTTTTTACATCAACTCTTTTCTTCTCCGCCGATGCTGCCAGACCTGCTGAGTTTTTCCAGGTATTTCTGTTTTTGTTTTGAAACCAACCATCACCTTGCCTCCGAAAACCGTCAAGATTTGAAATCCAGCCAAGACTCAATCCCGAGACTGCCGGTTTTGAGACACAACCTCTACTACAATAACTTGCATTTATATAGTGCCTCTTATGTAATAAAGCATCACTGGAGCATTATCAGACAAAATTTGTTGTTGTGCCATCGGGAAATATGAGGACAGGTGACTAAAAGCTTGGCCAAAGTGGTTACACTTTAAGAAGAGACTTAAAAGAGGAGAGAGAGAAAAGCTTCGGAAGGGAATTCCAGAGCTTGGGGCCATAGAGTCTGCCAATGGTGAAGCAATTAAAATCTGAAGTTCACAAGAGGCCAGAATTGGAGAATTGCAGAGATTTCAGAGGGTTGTATGGTTGGAGAAGATAACACAAATAAGGAGGGGTGAGGCCAGGAGGAATTTGAAAACTAGGATGAGAATTTTAAAATTGAGACATAGCTGGATTGGAAGCCAAGCCCAGGGGTAATGGATGAATGAATTAGGTGATGGGCAGCAGAGGCTTAGATGAGCTGCAGCTTAGAGAGGTTGTAAGATGGGAGGCCAGATGTGATAGTTGAGTCTGGAAGTTATAATGCCATAGATGAGAGTTTCAGCAGTAGATAAGCTGAGACAGGGAATTGAGATGAGTGGTGTTACAGAGGTGAAAGTAGTAATCAGCACTGAATTCTGTTCTTTCACTTCACTCTTTAGAGTTTCTCTCAAAGCTGCAGCTGTCTCGCAGAGGCCCTGTAAAGGTTGTAAACTAACTAAGAATGTACCTGAGATAAAAACAAAATACTGCAGATGCTAGAAATCTGAAATAAAAACAGAAAGTGCTGGAAAAACTCAGCAAGCCTGGCAGCATCTGTGGAGAGACAAACAGAGTTAATGTTTCGAGTCTGTATGATTCTTTTTCAGAACTAAAGAGAAGTAGAAATGTGATGGAGATTATACTGTTTAAGAGCAGACTTGAAACATTGGGCGGAATCATCCCAGATCTGCATTAAATGCAGTAGCCGGCCGCAATGGCAGCTTTTCACGCCGTGTCATCCCAAACCCGGAGTATTAATTATGCATTCCCAGGAAACGCGCCATTTCCATGGTGCGTGGACTCTCATTCAGACGGCACGCTGTCACCTCGCCGTTTCCTCACACCAGGCGCCATATTTAAAACCCAGCTGCGCACACACCTCTCAGTACTTCCAGCCCACGGCCACTGCAAAAAAGACATGACCCGGAAAGGAAAGAAGGCTGCAGCCCCCAGGTTCAATGATGCATCCCCCAAACACCTTTTGGATGGAGTGAAGGCCCACCGTGATGTTCTGTACCCCCGCTCTCACCGCAGGATGGGCAGCATCATCATCCGGCTTGGGAGGCGGTGGTCAGCACCAATGCTCTGCAAAACAGGACAGCCGCCTGGTGCCACAAATGGATGAATGATCTCCTCTGTCCCGCCAGGGCAAGTCACGCTTCTCATCATCCTCAACTCACACACTCAGAAACCCTTCACACATCCACAGAGCCCTCACTCAATGCCAGTGCAAGAGACATCACCATTCACTCTCTCACATACACCGTCATTGCCCTCATCCCATCCATGGGACCACTCACCACCCACACATGCCAGGCATATTTATCATCTGGCCTGGCAGGCATCTTGCTTACACTCCATTCACCTCTATTCATGCAGGACAAGCTGGCACACAAGAGAGAGGTCCCAGACCAGTGAAGGAATGCCGGAAATCAAGGTCCTCATGGACTTTGAAATCAGAGCCACCTAGCTGGCCAGTGATGATCTGGACCATTCCTGTGCTGACGGTGAGGTCGGAGCTGCTGTACCAAGTGAGGATCCAACAGTGCAACATCCATCAGACAAACATGCAGTGAGTGATGTGTCCTCTTTCACAGGCCACTGCCATGCACTAATTCACCAAGGCTCCTTAGACATCACCTTCCAAATCCATGACCACTACCATCTAGAAGGACAAGGGCAGCAGATAGATGGGAACACCACTACCTGGAACGTTCCCCTCCAAGCCACTCACCATCCTGACTTGGAAATATATCGCCGTTCCTTCACTGTCCTGGGTCAAAATCGTGGAACTCCCTCCCTAACAGCACTGTGGGTGTACCTACACCACATGGACTGCAGTGGTTTAAGAAGGCAGCTCACCACCACCTTCTCAAAGGCAACTAGGGATGGGCAATAAATGATGGCCCAGCCAGCGACGCCCACATTCCGTGAATGAATAAAAATAAAATTCTCTCCTTCGAAAGGCACATCTGCCAAACAGCTGACGGAATCCACGACCCAAGGCCTCCAGTCGAGCCCCGAAGAAACTTCATACCTCTGCTCCTGCGTCTTATGGTCTAAGAAACCTCTGAAGAGGAATCTGAAGGCACCCTCCCTGAAGTCCCGTCATAACGCTCACCCACACCCTCTACCAACGCAGAGGCACTCACCTCGGTGGGACTGAGCTATCTGATCCACAGCAGGCACTGGCAGGGACTTCCCAGGAGTCAGGCACTCGGAGGACTGCTGGACGGGAGAAATTTTTGAGTCTGAGTCAGATCACGAGCCTCTGGACTCGGTCATGTCACAGTTGCTGCAGCTGCAACGGATGTCTGCAGCACTCCTCAGATTGCAAGGCATGATGGAGGAGTCCGTCTGTCTTCAGGCTGAGGCAATAGCACTAGCATGCCAACCCACCGAGGGCAACACTGGTAGGATGGCTGCCGCAATGGAGACTTTGGTCAAGGACATTACTCCTGCACTGCTGCACGGGATCAAATCCATCGTTGATGCCATAGTTAGCCTCCAACAAGCTGTACGCGAGAGGGATGTGCAGCAGCTGAACCTCACTCCAGCTTCCTCTTCTCCTCAAGGAGTCAGCCAGGGGCCCTCAGGGAGGAGGATCAGCAGGTGCACACCCCAGGGCCATCCGCCCAGGTGACTCCGGGAGCGTTTGGCCCATTCCTGTGACCCCAGCAGCTCCAGCTCCACAGGCCCAGGAGGGTGTCACTGTCACACAGCAGGACCCCGAAAGCAGGCTAGGGCTCTCCAGGTCTCGGCCCTCCAGAGGATGCCCGCCAAGGTCATCACAAACAGGGCGTCACAGTCAGCAGGCTGCCCCCACCTCTGCTGTGAATGTCCAGGGAGCACCAAGATGTAGTGGCAGAGTTAGGAATGTTAAGAAGATTTTTTGCATAGCCTGGGCATGGGTGTTAATCACTTGTACACACTGTTCACTATTGTCAGTAACTCACAAGAACATCTCCCTGCCTGTGGCTCCTTGTTCCGACGAGCAGTGTTCTTGTCACTCAGATGTGAAACCTTCCTGCACAAGATAAAGGCAGGTGTCTCAGTCCAGGGCCTCTTCCCTGTTCTCTGTGCACCTTCAGAGCACAGTGATGGTCTAGTCTCACACTCCCGATTACTGATGCCTGCACCTTGGCGGTGCTGGTCGTTGCTGCTACAATGTAGTGGGCAGGCACCTCAGGGTTCTGCCATTCTCTCTGTGTACTCTCAGCACCTTGTTAAGGAGGGGCTGGCCCCCCATCTCTTCAGCATCTGTGACCAGTGATGCTGTGCTCCTGAAGGGGGTCAGGTGCTGAAGGTGGACAAAGGATCAGATGCTTTTAAAGTTTCATGGCTGAGTCTCTATGATTATGACCACAGAGCGCAAGTGAGCTGCCCTCAGTCAGACAGGCGTCAGACATTCTCAGAGGCTATGTGAAGATCTATGGAGTGTCCTCACTGCATGTCGTCATTATTCTCCTGCAGTCGAGGGGCCATTAGACCTCCACTGCATCTCCATGACAGGAGCATTCTCACAGAGGGTATGTGCATTGTCTAAGCCTAGAGTTAAACATTCACCAGATGCAATGCAAGGATCTTTTGGTGTCTCCTCACTGTATGTCGTCAGCATCCTCCACAAATCTAGCAGTTGTGAGGCCTCCCGAGCGTGCCTGCCTCACCTGGCCAGTGCGAGGGCCTCATGAAGGACCTCCTCACTCTCATCACCATTGAAGTCTTTTTCATCAGAGGAGACCTCCATCTTCTCCTCAGTCAGTTCCTCTCCCCATTGCAGCGCCAGGTTGTAAACAGTGCAGCAGGTGACGACGATGTGTGACACCCTCTGCAGACTGTATTGTAGGGCTCCAACAGACCGGCCCAGGCACCGGAACCTCATCTTCAGCATCCCAATGGGTTGCTCCACCAAGTTGTGAGCTGCAGCATGATCCTTGTTGTACCTCCTTTCTGCTGCAGCCTGAAGCCGCCACATGGGTGTTCTCAGCCACATCCTCTGCGGGTAGCCCTTGTCCCCGAGGGATCAACCTTACAGCCTCTCTGGACCCTGGAAGGCATCAGGGATCTGTGACCGGCTGAGAATCTAGGAGTTATGCACACTCCCTGGAAACCGTGTGCAGACCTGCAGGATGCGTTCATGGTGGTTGTTCACCAGCTGCACATTCAGCGAATGGAATCCCTTACGGCTGACATAGTTGACTGCGTGTTGCGACAGAGATCTGAGCGCAGTCAATGGCACCTTGCAGCTGTGGAAAACCTGAGTTCTGGGCAAATTCAGTTGCTTTTGCATCCTGGCTGTCCTGGTCCCTGGCGAAATGCACAAAGATGGCAGAACCCTGAAAGGAGTCACTGGTGTCGAAATTGAGTGCCGTTGTCACTTTCACAGCCACTGGCAGTGGATGCTCTCCATTTCCTCGTTGCACCAAATCCTGCAGTATCTGGCAGATGTGACTGACCAGTTCCCTAGACATGCGCAGTCTTCGGTGACACTGGTTGTTGGACATCTGCAGGAATGAAAGGCGACACCTATAGATCCTGGGTCTAGCTAGGCAGCGACCAGCGATGGCTCGCTGTGAATCTTCGGTGGCGTGTGCGGGAGCCCCAGCCGCCTCTTCTTCCTGAGGGTGCTGCTCCTCCCTTTGCACAGCCAGGAGACTCAGTCACTCTCTCCTCTGTCATCTTCGCTCTCTGTAGGCCATCAGGCATATAGCTAGTTCACCAGGCTTCATGCTCCTGATGTTCTCCTCCTGCAGGATGAAAGAGAGAGACGTGTGGTTAGCATGGGTGTACTAGAAACCTGTCCTCGTTAAGCGTGAAGGCCCCTTAACACATCCCAGAGAGTGCTGGCCAGCAGTTGGATGGCCAGAGTTTAGTGCGCTGCATGTTTGCCCGAAACCCCACCCGCCTCCGCTCCACTCCACCTGACCGATTGGCAGCAGCTTTGCCCATTGGACCTCATGTTGTGCTCTCAAGCACAGGCATTCTCCTAACCCGCACTGCAAGGCTGCACTGTTAGCTTGAACCATGGGGTAGACTGGTCCAAACTGGAATGATGACATTGCAAGGGGCTGTGAGGTCTCCAGCAGTGACTGCTCCATGGCCAACTTTAGCAAGGAGATTGTACAATGTGCCCAGTTGTCCAGCTGATCTGCAGTCTACTAAAACGCTCATTAGTTTACAGTCCGTGCCCAAGGGGTGAAAAGTTCTGGAGCACTTGGTGGCACTTTGATGCCTCTGCCTTGCTTGAGTGGGCAGAGAAGCTTGAGGCCCGACTCCAATCATACCGATGTGGCTGCGTCTGAACTGTCTCAGCTGCAGAGGAATGGTCACTTTATACAAGGTGCCCCTAATGCGTGGCTGCTTCCCTCACCCACACTACCCCCCATCCCCCCCACCCCGCTTGTGCTTGTGCGCTACTTCAACAGCAGGGCAGCCTCTGTCCCCACCCCCCACGCGTATCAACCTTGAAGTCCAACAGGTCTCCCTCGCGAGCGCTCCACACCATTACTGTGCACTCACCTCCAAGTTCTTCTCAAAGTTAAGCCCACCAAGTGCTCGCCTTTTAAATGCAGTTGTGAAACCTGTCGGTGTGATGTGGACGATCCAGCATGGGGGGATGAGGCCAGCGGGCTGGGCTTATAATATGTTGATGTATTCCAATGAGATTCCTGACATCTGATGGCGGAAACACGGCCTGTCATCAACGGGCAGAGTGGACAATTGCAAACTGGTTTCACAAAGTCGTGAAACTGATTTTTGGCCTTCTCGCCATATTGTCCGTTCACACCGCCGAACACGCCTGATGTCAGCGGGCACAGACAATTCTGCCCATTAACTCTGTTTCTCTGTCCACAGATGCTGCCAGACCTGCTGCTGATGTATCTGAGATAAGTCATTATTCCCAGCAATCTTAGAACCATTAGAATTTATAAAATAAAATGTGGCAATTCAGCCCATTGTGTTTGTAACAGCTGTTTGTTAGAACAAATGGAAACTAAATCCACTCTGTCTCATTGACCCTATATCTTCTTCTACTGTCAATCTTTATTCAGTGTTACCTTAAAATATGCAATTGTCTCAACCACTCCCTATGGCACAGAATTCTCTGCATCAACGACTTACTGTGTAAAGCAATGTCTTCTAACTTCTCTCTTCGCACTGTTATGATCCCAGTTGTTTTTATCACTGGATAAGTCAGATCCCAGAATGAACCTGGCTTGATAGACCATAATTTCTTTTAACTGTGGAGAGTATTTACTGAATAGATTCACAGGAATCTGCTGTTAAATGTTTATCCTTTTGTTAAAAAGTTATTAGCCAAGAAACATTAATTATATTACACTAGGTAACTAACATTTGCGCCACACAAGTGCCAGGCAATGACCATCTCCAACAAGAGAGAATCTAACCATTGCGCCTTTACATTCAATGTCATTACCATCACTGAATCCTGCACTATCAACATCCTGGGGGTTACCATTGATCAGAAACTAAACTGGACTAGCCGTATAAATACTGTGGCTACAAGAGCAGATCAGTGATTAGGAATTCTGTGGCAAGTAACCCACCTCCTGACTCCCCAAAGCCTGTCCACCATCTACAAGGCACAAGTCAGGAGTGTGATGGAATACTCCCCACTTGCCTGGATGAGTGCAGCTCCCACAACACTCAAGAAGCTCGACATTGTCCAGGACAAAGCAGCCCACTTGATTGGCACCCCATCCACAAACATTCACTCCCTCCATCACTGATGCACAGTAGCAGCAGTGTGTACCATCTACAAGATGCACTGTAGGAAATCACCAAGGCTCCTAAGATAACACCTTCCAATCCCACGACCACTACCATCTAGAAGAACAAGAGCAGCAGATACATTGGAACACCACCACCTGGAAGTTCCCCTCCAAGTCACTCACCATTTTGATTTGGAAATATATCGCTGTTCCTCCACTGTCACTGGTTCAAGATCCTGGAACTCCCTTCCTAACAGCACTGTACCTATACCACATGCAGCAGTTCAAGAAGGCAGCTCACCACCACCTTCTCAAGGGCAACTAGGGATGGGCAATAAATGCTGGCCCAGTCAGCGAAGCCCACATCCTGTGAATGAATAAAAAAAGCAAGATTTTCAATATAGACTCCAAGAGAACAAATGATTAAAAGTCATTCACTTTTACCCCAGCAATAATCTTTATAGACTTCAGTGAAGCTGTACCACTATCTCCACACCAAGGGTAGAGCTGGTTCAGTTGCAAAGAAATTTCTGTTCCACAATTGTTATTTCCCTTGTGATATCCAGATAACTCACTCTAAATTCATTTTTACTTTAACTTTAAAACAATACAAAGGAGTTCCTTAACTGTCTGGCAGCATTTCCAGCTAGAGGGAGAAATTTATGGCAGAATCATCCTAGAATTGCACTAAATGTGGTAGCGGGCATGAAAAAAGACGTTTTACCCGCCGGCCACAGTGATGGGGTTTTGTGCCATACCGTCCATTTCCCGCCTTATTAATCTTGCAGCCACAGGAAATATGCCAACTTGTTGATGGGTGGCCTCTGAATTGCCCACCACACCATTACCTCACCGTCCCTCACTCTGGCTACCATAACTAAACTGCAGCCGTGCACACAGTTCTCAATGCTTGAAGCCCAGGACTGCTCCAGTGAAGACATGGACCTGAAAGCCAAGAGTTCAGTTACCTGTCACTGGAATGCCTTTTGGAGTCCCGCTGTGATGCCCTCCATCCTGGCTCTGTCCGCAGGAGGCCCAGCAATCTCACCACTCCAGCTTGGTAGGTGATGGCAGTGGTGGTCAATGCCAATGCTGCACAGAAGAGGTTGGCCATCCAGTGCAGAAAAAGGATGAATGATCTCACCTATTCCACCAGAGTAACGCAACCATCTCATCACTCTAAACTCACACACTCACAAGCCCATCACACATTCACTGGCACCTCACTCACTGCCAGCTCAAGGGACATCACCATTCATTCTCTCACACACACCCTCACATCTTCACCTGGCCTCATCTACTCTGGAGACTTCCTCCTCAGCCCTCTTGAGGCTTCTAGCATAGATCAAAGTACCCGCACATACAGCCTGGGATACCCCCCTTTCCCAGTACAGCCCTCATCCTGCAGTCTCTTTCCTTGCCCGAGGCCACTTCTCCCCCTTCCCCAAGCAAGCCTTAGCTTTGCAGCTGTTGAAAATTCACCCCGTTTTACGGCTGGTCTGGTAGGTACAGACCTGCCCATGAGCCTCCCTAACAGTGATGTGGTGCTGCCTGTGAAGCCTGGAGCTGATGACTGCGAGTGCTGCCTGAAGCCAGGTCGGCAAACAAACCTCAAAATCCTGAGCGAAGTGCAGCTCGCCTGGTGCACGTCACTTATGTACAGTTGTGAAATGCATTGGCATGATTCCCG
Organism: Isurus oxyrinchus; assembly: GCA_026770705.1. Lineage (NCBI taxonomy): Eukaryota > Metazoa > Chordata > Chondrichthyes > Lamniformes > Lamnidae > Isurus > Isurus oxyrinchus. The sequence continues at coordinate 113,921,468 of JANJGN010000018.1, forward strand.
GATTATCCAGCATTGGGGTATGATTCCAGCAAGCAGGGCTTAAAATGAGTTGCTGAAGTATTGAAATTAGGTTCCTGTTATGCAGCTGTGGGAAAGGTGGCCTACCATTGACAGGTCGAGCAGACGATCGCAAACTGGTTTGACTACAGCGTGAAAGTAATTTTTGGCCTTCTCGCCATACTGTCCACTCAGGCTGCCAAACATGCCTGCCACCAATGGGAGCGGAAAATTCCACCCTTAGACTTTTCTGTCTTCACTTTGTAGTAAACTCAATGCAACGGACTAACCTACTTTCTGTTCCTTCCTGTCTCTGTGTGTGTGTGTGTCTCTCTCTCGCTCTCTACTTTAGGTGATTGTTTAACTTCCCTGAACTACTAACCCCCTCAGTAATCCAGCACTTCACTTCAAGAGTCGTAAAACCTCATTAAAAATGTATGTATACAAACAGGGCCTGCTCTGTCTCTGAGAAAACTCTAAACTGAAACCAATACCCAGGTTTCACCTTTCTTAAAACACAAATAAAAAATATAAATTAAACTTAAATCTATCTCTCATTCCTAACACCCACAAATGCAAACATAAATTTCTTAAAATTATCCGTAGTTCCTAACAACATCTGTCAGTGATGATGGTTTCACTGACTGCCCAACCAGAGGAAATATATCTACCCTGTTCACCCTAACAAATCTGTTCATAAATTTAAGAACCTCTCTTAAGCCTTCTCTGCACTGAGAAAAATACTCTCGGTTACTCAAGTCTATTCTCTTAATTATAGTTTCTTCCCCTGGTGAATCTGTGCTGTATGTTCTCTATAGAAAGGATACTCTGTGAGTTAACTGTTATTATCCCTTTGCTCTCATGTACTATGCTATTATTTATAAAGCCCACAATGTGATTGGGGTTTGTTCTGGTTTTATCGATACATGCTTCCAATTTCAAGGAATTCTGTGTTTAAAACCTCAAGTGTCTATTCACTTACACTGTTCAGCAACTTTCCCTTTGAATGTATGTTGCCATCCCTGCTCTTTGCGCCCAAAACACAGTACCTCATACTGCTGCTTTCTGTCTGCTTCTTTGGTTTTTAACTGTCCTCCTTGCAAATCACTTAAAGTCTGCTAATGATACAAAATGCAGGATTGTTCCTCCTATTTCAAAGTCCAAATTGTCTGACCCCTAGAATACAGTACTTTAAGCCCATCTGCAATCCAAATACACCCATTTCTCAAATTATTTATTTCCTAACTATCAGCCAAACCTTTACTCCATGGTGCTACTTTCCAACTGGTACCATATGCCTGAATTATATTCCTTTTTATCCATCTGATCATTTCCAAAAACTCTTATTTATCAAACATGACTTGCCTTTAAGCAAAGGACTTCAATTATGTGAAGAGATGAAAGAAACTGGGGTTATTTTCCTTCAGGCAGAGAAGATTAAGAGAAGATTTGACAGAAATATTCTGAATAATGAAGGGTTTGATAGAGTAAATAAGGAGAAACTGTTTCCACTGATAGGGGAATCGGTAACCAGGGCACACAAATATAAGGTAATTGGCAAAAGAACAGGAAGGAAGATGAGAAATTTTTTATATGGTGAATCGTGATGATTAAAAAAAAATGGAAGCAGATTCAATAGTAACTTTTAAAAGGGAATTAGATAAATACTTAAAAGGGACTTTGGGGAAAAGAGCAGGAGGAGTGGGACTAATTGGATACTAGTCGCTCTTTCAAAGGGCCAGCACAGGCACAATGGGCTGAATCCAATCTTTTGCGATCTATCATTCTGTAGTTCAATAGCAGATCTGTGCTAGCTGTTCTTGATTTCTAAATACTCACTAATTGGATCCCAAAAAATGGATTAAGTGTTTTCTGAAAACCGATATCAGACTAACGATGTTGTTCCTCAGTTTATTCTTTAGTCGCTTCTTGGATAGAGATGTTCATTTAATTTATTCCCCTGTAACCACCACCCAACCACTACCTCCCACGCACCCCCCCACCCACCCCATTGCCTAGAAAGACAAGGGTAGCAGGCACATGGGAACACCGCCACCTGGAAGTTCCCCTCCAAGCCATTCACCCTCCTGACTTGGAAATATATCGCCATTCCTTCACTATCATCGGATCAAAATCCAGGAACTCTCTTCCTAAAGCTTTGTTCTAGGCAATTGGGGAGGGTGTGGTTAGTGAGCATTTAGAAATCAAGAACAGCTAACACAGATCTGCTATTGAACTACAGAATGATAGATCGCAAAAGGTTGGACTCAGCCCATCATGCCTGTGCGGCCCTTTGAAAAAGCAGCTAGTATTCTAAAGCAGTGTGCGCAGGGACTGTGGCAGTTCAAAAAGGCAGCTCACCACCACCTTCTCAAGGGCAACTTGGGATGGGTGATAAATGCCGGCCCAGCCAGCAACACCCTTATCCCATGAAAGAATGAAAAAAACCTGCAACTCAATTAAATAACCGGAACAAAAACCATTTTGGATGTTTGTCCTTTATACTGTTCTTATAATCAGTACTTATTGTTTATTTTGGCCAATTGACTATCAGGAGTTGAGCCTATATTCTTCCTTCCCTTGGCATATCTGTTCTCCTGTTGCATAGTATGGAAGCTGCAGGTCCTTTTGTTGCGTGCCTGAATTACCTGGTTAATTGGTCAGCTAATGGCGTTCTTACTTAGACCTTTCCCTTGGCACGTGAGGCAGACAAACACACATTTATGTCTGTTTCCATGGCTAGTTATTTTCCTGGAACAGGTCACCAGAGGCTATAGCTTGAGGGATGCCACTCCACATCAAGCATGGCTGACCAGGAGACTCTTTCTGCCTGCCATTGGCATATCAGAAGGATTTGCAGGTTGGTAATCAACCTGTTTGGCCACATTATGAATGCTCTCCTGTGGCTTCAAGTTGGACTTGAACCCACAGCTTCTGTCTCAGAGGGAGGGACGTTACCACTGTGCCACAAGACCTCTGTCAATGGCGGTAGTGTGAGAGAAAATCACTGGAGCTGTGTTATAATCTGGTGAGTGCAGGGAACAGGTAGAAAATGCAGGTAAAAGGATTACCCAATTCACTAAATTAGAACAAATTTTGTGTGACTCTGCTAACTCTAAACACTGAATGAAAGAGCTGAAAATTTGGGTTTTCCCTGGATACTAGACTGGGGCTACTTGCTCCCTTTAGTGGTTTGAGCGCCTTTTATAAGAAACATTGTCAAACAACCCTATTTTTGTTATACAATAGTGTGCTCTGGGAGGGGAGGGATAATACCTCTGTGATTTTAACATTTTACTCAAGGAAGACACTTGAGCAGACAAAGGTTGATATGAATTGTTAAACTGTTTAATTTTATAACATCTGAACTGGTAAAGCAACAATTTTGAGTGGATTCATTTGTCTCTATCAATACCACATCTCCTTGCCAAATAATAATTAACATATTACACTTGCCCACAACACTGGGTCATTTTGACCCAGCAGAGTAGCTGCTATTTGTTCTTGGCAATGAACGCTGCTGGAGTCAGATTAATAGAGCTGTGACAGCAATGGGTGGGAATGCACTAGAATGTCAAACTAGCTCTCAATGTTTGCAGCATGCTGCTTCAGTGCGGAAGCCTGCTCTTAATCTATATTTACCAGCCCTATGCCCCTGTGAATGTAACCCCTTGAACTAAGTTTATCTCTGAAGTAGAATTTCTAATATTGTGCCTAGATTGAAACATAGAAACTAGGAGCAGGAGTAGGCCATTCAGCCCTTCTAGCCTGCTCCGCCATTCATTAGGATCATGGCTGATCACCCAACTCAATAGCCTGCTCCTGCTTTCTCTCCATATCCTTTGATCCCTTTCGCCCCAAGAGCTATATCTAACTCCTTCTTGAAAACATACAATGTTTTGGCCTCAACTACTTTCTGTGGTAGCGAATTCCACAGGCTCACCACTCTCTGGGGTGAAGATATTTCTCCTCATCTCAGTCCTGAATGGTCTACCCCGTATCCTCAGACTGTGTCCCCTGGTTCTGGACTCCCCCACCATCGGGAACATCCTTCCTGCATCTACCCTGTCTGGCCCTGTTAGAATTATAAAGGTTTCTATGAGATCCCCTCTCATTCTTAAGAACTCCAGCGAATATAATCCTAACCGACTCAATCTCTCCTCATATGTCAGTCCTGTCATCCCAGGAAACTGTCTGGTAAACCTTCGCTGCACTCCCACTATAGCAAGAACATCCTTCCTCAGATAAGGAGACCAAAACTGTACACAATGTTCCAGGTGTGGTCTCACCAAGGCCCTGTATAATTGCAGCAAGATATCCCTGCTCCTGTACTCGAATCCTCTCGCTATGAAGACCAACATGCCATTTACCTTCTTTACCACCTGCTGCACCTGCATGATTACTTTCAACGACTGGTGTACAAGGACACCTAGGTCTCGTTGCACATTCCCCTCTCTCAATTTATAGCCATTCAGGTAATAATCTGCCTTCCTGTTTTTGCTACCAAAGTGGATAACCTCACATTTATCTACATTATACTGCATCTGCTATGCATTTGCCCACTCACTTATCTCTGCATCCTCCTCACAGCTCACCCTCCCACCCAGCTTTGTGTCATCTGCAAATTTGGAGATATTACATTTAATTCCCTCATCTAAATCATTAATATATGTTGTGAATCCCTGCACCAATCCCTGCAGTATCCCACTAGTCACTGCCTGCCATTTGGAAAAAGACCCGTTTATTCTTACTCTTTGTTTCCTGTCTGCCAACCAGTTTTCTACCCATCTCAACACACTACCCCCAATCCCATGCGCTTTAACTTTACACGCTAATATCTTATGTGGGACTTTGTCGAAAGCCTTCTGAAAATCCAAATAAACCACATCCACTGGCTCCCCTTCATCAACTCTACCAGTTACATCCTCGAAAAATCTCAGTAGATTTGACAAGCATGATTTTCCTTTCGTAAATCCATGCTGACTCTGCCCGATTCTGCCACTGTTTTTCCAAGTGTTCAGCTATTGAATCTTTTATAATGGACTCTAGAATTTTCCCCACTACCGATGTCAGGCTAACTGGTCTATAATTCCCTGTTTTCTCTCTACCTCCCTTTTTAAAGAGTGGGGTTACATTAGCGACCCTCCAATCTGTAGGAACTGTTCCAGAAGATGACCACCAATGCATCCACTATGTCAAGGGCCATCTCCTTAAGTACTCTGGGATGTAGATTATCAGGCCCTGAGGATTTATCGGCCTTCAATCCCATCAATTTCCCCAATACCATTTCCCTATTAATACTGATTTCTTTCAGTTATTCCTTCTGTGTTCCCTGTGTTCCCCAACATTTCTGGTATGTTATTTGTGTCCTCCTTTATGAAGACAGAACCAAAGTATGTATTTAGTTGGTCAGCCATTTCTTTGTTCCCCATTATAAATTCCCCTGTTTCTGACAGTAAGGGACCTACATTTGTCTTGACCAATCTTTTTCTCTTCACATTCTTATAAAAACTTTTACAGTCAGTTTTTATGTTCCCAGCAAGCTTACTCTCCTATTCTATTTACCCCTTCTTAATCAATCTCTTGGTCCCCCTTTGCAGAATTCTAAACTGCTCCCAATCCTCAGGGTCTGTTGTCTTTTCTGGCCAATTTGTATGTCTCTTCTTTGGATCTAATGCTATCTCTAATTTCCCTTGTAAGTCACGGTTTGGCCCCTTGTCCTCACTTATCACCCCACCAGCTTCCGCATTCAAAGGATCATCCTCCGCCATTTCCTCCAACTCCAGCATGATGCCACCACCAAACACATCTTCCCTTCACCCACCCGGAATCGTTCCGCAGGGATTGGTCCACTCCTCCATCACCCCCTACACCTCAACCCCCTCCCATGGCACCTTCCCATGCAACCGCAGAAGATGCAACACCTGCCCCTTTACCTCCCCCCCTCCTCACCGTCCAAGGGCCCAAACACTCCTTTCAAGTGAAGCAGCATTTCACTTGCACTTCCCTCAGTTTAGTCTACTGCATTTGTTGCTCCCAATGCGGTTTCCTCTACATTGGAGAGACCAAACACAGACTGGGTGACTGCTTTGCAGAACACCTTCGGTCTGTCCGCAAGCAATACCCAGACCTTCCTGTCACTTGCCATTTCAACTCACCACCCTGCTCTCATGCCCACATGTCTGTCCTTGGCTTGCTGCATTGTTCCAGTGAAGCCCAACGCAAACTGGAGGAACAGCACCTCATCTTCCGACTAGGCACTTTACAGCCTTCCGGGCTGAATATTGAGTTCAACAATTTTAGATCATGAACTCTCTCCTCCATCCCCACCCCCTTTCCGATTACCACCCCCCCACCACCACCCCCCCCACACACTTTTTTCCCAATAATTTATATAGATTTTTCCTTCCCCACCTATTTCCATTATTTTTAAGTGTATTTCCATCCATTGTTTTATCTCTACCTTTTAGCCTTTTTCGATTCCTTCCCCCCACCCCACCCCCACTAGGGCTATCTGTACCTTACTCGTCCTGCTTTCTATCCTTAATTAGCACATTCCTTAGATAATATCACCATCTTCAACACCTCTTTGTCCTTTTGTCTGTGACATCTTTTGGTTATCTCCACCTATCACTGACCCTCTATCCAGCTCTACCTATCCCACCCCCACTTAAACCAGCTTATATTTCACCTCTCTTCTAATTACTTAGTTCTGTTGAAGGGTCATTCGAACTCGAAACGTTAACTGTGCTCCTCTCCGCAGATGCTGCCAGACCTGCTCAGTTTTTCCAGGTATTTTTGTATTCTTGTTTTGATTTAGGCCACCTTTCCTGTTTTACTTTTGCTCCAGACAGGAATAAACAATTGTTGCTGTTCACCCATGCACTCTTTGAATGTTTGCCATTGCCTATCCACCATCATCCCTTTAAGTAACGTTTCCCAATCCACCATAGCCAACTCATGCCTCATACCATCATAGTTTCCTTTATTAAGATTCAGGACCCTAGTCTCAGAATCAACTACGTCACTCTCCATCTTGATGAAGAATTCTATCATATTATGGTCACTCATCCCCAAGGGGCCTCACACAACTAGATTGCCAATTATTCCTTTCTCATTACACAATACCCAGTCGAGGATGGCCTGTTCTCTTGTTGGTTCCTCAATGTATTGGTCCAGGAAACCATCCAGGAATTCCTCCTCCACGGTATTGTTACTAATTTGATTTGCCCAAAATATATGCAAACTAAAATCACCCATAATTACAGATGTTTCTTTATTACATGCGTCTCTAATTTCCTGTTTAATGCCATTCCCAACATCACCACTACAGTTTGGGGGTCTATATACAACCCCTACTAATGTTTTTTGCCCCTTGGTGTTTCTCAGCTCTACCCATACAGATTCCACATCGTCGGAGCTAATATCTTTCCTCACTATTGTGTTAATTTCCTCTTTAACCAGCAATGCAACTCCACCGCCCTTTCCTTTTTGTCTGTTCTTCCTAAATACTGAATATCCCTGGATGTTCAATTCCCATCCCTGGTTACCCTGCAGCCATGTCTCCGTAATCCCGACTATATCATAGAGATAAAAACAAAGAAAACTGCGGATGCTGGAAATCCAAAACAAAAACAGAATTACCTGGAAAAACTCAGCAGGTCTGGCAGCATCGGCGGAGAAGAAAAGAGTTGACGTTTCGAGTCCTCATGACCCTTCAACAGAACTTGATTTCGAGTCCAAGAAAGAGTTGAAATATAAGCTGGTTTAAGGTGTGTGTGTGGGGGGCGGAGAGATAGGGAGAGAGAGGTGCTTGTGTAGACAAACAAGCAGTGATAGAAGCAGATCATCAAAAGATGTCAGTGACAATGGTACAAAAGAACACATAGGTGTTAAAGTTAAAGTTGGTGATATTATCTAAACGAATCTGCTAATTAAGAATGGATGGTAGGGCACTCAAGGTACAGCTCTAGTGGGGGTGGGGGAGCATAAAAGATTTTAAAATATTTAAAAATAATGGAAATAGGTGGGAAAAGAGAAATCTATAAAATTTATAGGGGAAAAAGGGGGAAACAGAAAGGGGGTGGGGATGGGGGAGGGAGCTCACGACCTAAAGTTATTGAATTCAATATTCAGACCGGAAGGCTGTAAGGTGCCTAGTCGGAAGATGAGGTGTTGTTCCTCCAGTTTGCGTTGGGCTTCACTGGAACAATGCAGTAAGCCAAGGACAGACATGTGGGCAAGAGAGCAGGGGGGAGTGTTAAAATGGCAAGCGACAGGGAGGTTTGGGTCATTCTTGCGGACAGACCGCAGATGTTCTGCAAAGCGGTCGCCCAGTTTACGTTTGGTCTCTCCAATGTAGAGGAGACCACATTGGGAGCAACGAATGCAGTAGACTAAGTTGGGGGAAATGCAAGTGAAATGCTGCTTCACTTGAAAGGAATGTTTGGGCCCTTGGACGGTGAGGAGAGAGGAAGTGAAGGGGCAGGTGTTACATCTTTTGCGTGGGCATGGGGTGGTGCCATAGGAGGGGGTTGAGGAGTAGGGGGTGATGGAGGAGTGGACCAGGGTGTCCCGGAGGGAGCGATCCCTACGGAATGCCGATAAGGGGGGGGTGAAGGGAAGATGTGTTTGGTGGTGGCATCATGCTGGAGTTGGCGGAAATGGCGGAGGATGATCCTTTGAATGCGGAGGCTGGTGGGGTGATAAGTGAGGACAAAGGGGACCCTATCATGTTTCTGGGAGGGAGGAGAAGGCGTGAGGGCGGATGCGCGGGAGATGGGCCGGACACGGTTGAGGGCCCCGTCAACGACCGTCGGTGGAAAACCTCGGTTAAGGAAGAAGGAGGACATGTCAGAGGAACCGTTTTTGAAGGTAGCATCATCGGACCACTCCACCCCTCCATCATTTTCACGTGGTCCATCTCTGACACTTCGCTTCCCTTCCTTGACCTCTCTGTCTCAATCTCTGGTGATAGACTGTCCACCAATATCCATTACAAACCCACCGACTCCCACAGCTACCTCGACTACAGCTCCTCACACCCCGCTTCCTGTAAGGACTCCATCCCATTCTCCCAGTTCCTTCGCCTTCGTCGCATCTGTTCCGATGATGCTACCTTCAAAAACGGTTCCTCTGACATGTCCTCCTTCTTCCTTAACTGAGGTTTTCCACCGACGGTCGTTGACAGGGCCCTCAACCGTGTCCGGCCCATCTCCCGCGCATCCGCCCTCACGCCTTCTCCTCCCTCCCAGAAACATGATAGGGTCCCCCTTGTCCTCACTTATCACCCCACCAGCCTCCGCATTCAAAGGATCATCCTCCGCCATTTCCGCCAACTCCAGCATGATGCCACCACCAAACACATCTTCCCTTCACCCCGCCTTATCGGCATTCCGTAGGGATCACTCCCTCCGGGACACCCTGGTCCACTCCTCCATCACCCCCTACTCCTCAACCCCCTCCTATGGCACCACCCCATGCCCACGCAAAAGATGTAACACCTGCCCCTTCACTTCCTCTCTCCTCACCGTCCAAGGGCCCAAACAGTCCTTTCAAGTGAAGCAGCATTTCACTTGCATTTCCCCCAACTTAGTCTACTGCATTCGTTGCTCCCAATGTGGTCTCCTCTACATTGGAGAGACCAAACGTAAACTGGGCGACCGCTTTGCAGAACATCTGCGGTCTGTCCGCAAGAATGACCCAAACCTCCCTGTCGCTTGCCATTTTAACACTCCCCCCTGCTCTCTTGCCCACATGTCTGTCCTTGGCTTACTGCATTGTTCCAGTGAAGCCCAACGCAAACTGGAGGAACAACACCTCATCTTCCGACTAGGCACCTTACAGCCTTCCAGTCTGAATATTGAATTCAACAACTTTAGGTCGTGAGCTCCCTCCCCCATCCCCACCCCCTTTCTGTTTCCCCCTTTGTCCCCCTTTTTTTCCCTATAAATTTTATAGATTTCTCTTTTCCCACCTATTTCCATTATTTTTAAATATTTTAAAATCTTTTATGCTCCCCCACCCCCACTAGAGCTGTACCTTGAGTGCCCTACCATCCATTCTTAATTAGCACATTCGTTTAGATAATATCACCAACTTTAACTTTAACACCTATGTGTTCTTTTGTACCATTGTCGCTGACATCTTTTGATGATCTGCTTCTATCACTGCTTGTTTGTCAACACAAGCACCTCTCTCTCTCTATCTCTCCGCCCCCCCACACACACACCTTAAACCAGCTTATATTTCAACTCTTTCTTGGACTCGAAATCAAGTTCTGTCGAAGGGTCATGAGGACTCGAAACGTCAACTCTTTTCTTCTCCGCCGATGCTGCCAGACCTGCTGAGTTTTTCCAGGTAATTCTGTTTTTGTTCCCGACTATATCATACCTGTTTACATCTATCTGCGTGGTTAATTCATCCACTTTATTGTGAATGCTCCTCACATTAAGGCACAAAGCCTTAAGGCTTGTCTTTTTAACATTACTTGTCCCGTTCCCACTATTTTTCACTGAGGCCCTTATTGATTCTTGCCCTTGATTTCTCTGACGATCACTTTTCTTATTCCTCTTTTTGTCTTTTGTTCTTGTCTTTGATTCCCCCTCCTCTGACTCCTTGCATAGGTTCCCATCCCCCTGGCATTTTAGTTTAAACCCTCCCCAACCACTCTAGCAAATATTCCCCCCAGGACATCAGTCCCAGTCCTGCCCAGATGTAACCCATCCAGTTTGTACTGGTCCCACCTCCCCCAGAACCAGTTCCAATGTCCCAGGAATCTGAAACCCTCCCCCTCACACCATTTCTTCAGCCACGTATTCATCCGATATATCCTGCTATTTCTACTCTGACTAGCACGTGGCACTGGTAGTAATCCTGAGATCACTACCTTTGAGGTCCTACTTTTCAACTTATTCCTAACTTCCTATATTCTGATTTTAGGACCTCATCCCTTTTTTGACCTGTGCCGTTTGTACCAATGTATACCATGACCACTGGCTGTTCACCGTCCCCCTTCAGAATGTCCTGTAGCTGCTCTGAGACATCCTTGACCCTAGCACCAGGGAGGCAACGTACCATCCTGGAGTCTCGTTTGCGGCTACAGAAACACCTATCTATTCCCCTTACTATTGAATCCCCTATAACTATTGCATTCCCAAACTTTTTACTCCTCCCCTGTGCAGCAGAGCCAACCACGGTGCAACAAATTTGGCTGTTGCTGCTTTCCCCTGAGAGGCCATTCCCCCCAATAGTATCCAAAGCGGTACATCTGTTTTGCAGGTCTCCTGTGGCAGCTGTGTGTATGCACTGCAGCAGCTCACCTAGGCATCTTCAGCAGCAGCTTCCTAACCCACGACCTTTACCACCTAGAACAGGGGCGGCAGATGCATCGAAACATCACCACCTGCAAATTCCCCCCCAAGTCACTCACCATTCTGACTTGGAAATATATCGCCGTTCCTTCACTGTCACTGGGTCAAAATCCTGGAACTGCCTCCCTAACAGCACTGTGGGTGTACCTACACCACATGGACTGCAGTGGTTTAAGAAGGCAGCTCACCCCCACCTTCTCAAGGACAATCAGGAATGGGCAATAAATGCTGGCCCAGCCAGTGACACCCACATACCATGAAAGAAAAAAAAATGCCAGAAATCCCAAAATACAACAGTGACCAATTACAGCAGTTCAGGGTTCGAAAATGAAATTAATTACCATTTTTAATCTGCTTTTCTTTTGCCAAAATGTTCTCCACTAGCTTCCTGTTCAGAACACAACCATCACCACCTTACCTGGTACCATCAGTCCTCAGGGAATCGTAGTTCCTGCCTCGGCTTTGCAGCAGGGAAATGTCACAGTGACAACAGTAAACCCTACTCAAGTTGTAACAGGTACGTGAGTCATTATAAACAGGTATCACATGGGTCTTGAGCTCAAATCCCACCTTGGAATGTCTGTTTGTCCAACATCCAGTAAAGAATGAGCAAAAACTTCTCTAACTCAATGTTGGTCAAAGCCACTATCTTTTGTCTCCTAAGAGCCAACTGCATTCCTCTCCCTGACCCCTGTCTGAGGCTGAATCAGACTGTTTGGAACCTTGGTGTCCTACCTCAGCCTGAGGTGAGCATCTGACCCCATCTCCTTTCCATCATCAAGACTGCCACTTCCACCCCTGTAACATGGTCAGTGTGTGTCCCAGCCTCAGCTCGGCTGCTGCTGAAGCCTCACCCATGCCTTTTGTTACACTCCGACTTGACAATTCTAACCATCGCCAGGCTGGCCTCCCATTTTCCAAGCTCTGTAAACTTCAGCTCATCCAAACATCCACACGTTTCCTAACTCTCACTAAGTTCTGTTCACCTATCACCCCTGTGCTCACTGACCTAAATTGACAGCCAGTCCAGCAGCTCCTCAGTTTTAAAATTCTTCATCCTTGTTTTCAAATCCCTCTATGGCTTTGCATATTCTGTATCTTTGTAGCCTCCTCCAACCCTCCAAGATACCTGGGATGGATTTTATGGGGCCCCGTGGTCCCGCCATCAGCCCCCCACCCAGCTAAAAACTTGGGGTGCTATGGTGTGGGTGGGGAGTCCTGCCTACAGTCCTGATGGCTGACCCACAGCAGTTTAATGTAGGGAGGATGTCCTTGCATTAGAGATCTACCTGAGAGAGCTGCCGGCAAATCAAATGGGCAGCAGCTCTGTCGTCCCAGCACCGCCACTGGAAATGGTGGCCATTTCTGGGACTACATGATGGCCCACCACACCAAGAAGCCCATGTAAATGTGGGGTCAGGCAGTCTCACCAAGGCTGCCAACCTGTTCTGGTGAGGGGAGTGGGGAGGCAATGGGGTTAGGATTAGAGAGGGTATGGCTTTGGTGGCGGGGAGGGGTGTGGTGTTGTACCTCGCAAAGGAGACCCCCCCTACCCTTGCCTGACATCAGCTCATGCAACTGAAGTTGTCAGGCTACCCGCATGGCATGGGTCTCTCCCCACCACGGGTGAAATACTGATGGCAGCAGATGAGGCCCCCTGGCCATTTAAGGACCTCAGTAGGCCTAAGGGCCCGATTCCTCCCCCACCTGCTGTAAGATATCTGTCAGATCTGGGGTGGGTGGATAGACAGTGGGAAGGCCATCTGCTGGATTTTATATACCTCCCTGCCTTCAAACCCGCTGGTGGGGGAGCGTATTATCCAACTCCAACATTAGTAACTGTGCCTTCAGCCATCAAGGCCTAAAGCGCCGGGATTTCTTCTCTTTCCTCCTCTAAGACAAACCTCTTTGACCAAGTCGGTCCTCTGACCTACTATCTCACGTGGCATGGTGCCAAATGTTGGACATTAAATACTGCCTTGCCAGTAAGCTTTCTTGATATCTTCAGAACAAGGGGAGCATTAAATGGCTATTGTGCTAAAGGATTTGCATGTGACTGTAGGGTTCAAGAGGGATAATTTGAAGTTGTGCAACAAGGTTTGAATCTTAAAATGTATAAAAACAAAAAACTGCGGATGCTGGAAATCCAAAAGGTTTGAATCTTGCTTTTTCTGTTCAAATGTGTTACAACCTGTAGGATGAAATGCTATTAAAATTATAATCCAAGATTTTAAAAATTGGAAATGGTGATAAACAAAAATAAAACTAGAAAGTCCTGTATTCATGTTTCAGCTGGAGAGCCATTGCCAGAATGGGATGTGGCCTATTGGGGAATAGTTATACCTTCTGATTAAGGGTTCCTTCCACACATTTAAGTTTCTAGGCTTTATTTTATATGGGGCTGCACAGTCCCAGTGTATTTTTATTATTTCACTTACTCTAACTCCTACACCATACACTATAACCTTAAAATTCTAGCAAGAAATATGTCCATTATTTAAACCTTCATTCAGTTATCTACCAACAATAAAGTAAAATGGTGCATGTTTTAATCACACTTCTGTCTCCATGTACTCCCTCAGAATAATAACTGATGAATACATATACTGACATAACATGGGGGCATAGCATGGTAAAGTACAGTTATGTTACTGGACTAGTAATCCAGCTCTAAAAAAGAGTCATACTGACTCAAAATGTTAACTGTTTCTCTCTCCACAGCTGTCAGACCTGCTGAGTTTTTCCAGTATTTTGTTTTTATTATAGCAATTCAAAAGCTTGAACTAATTTTTTAAAGCATATATTTACTCAATGTTTTCCCTTTGGGGAATAGTGGGGAGGTGGTGGAAGGATTCCTGGGCTGATTATCAGCCTGTTGAACGGCATCATGAACACTCCTTCTGTGGCCAGCAAGTCCTGGCGTGGGATTTGAACCTGGTGTTTCTGGCCCAGAGTTGGGACACTACCATCACACCACAAGACCTCCATCCTGAACTAATGATTTGAAAACACAGGTTCAAATGGCACCACCATAGCAGCATCTGGAGAATCTAAATTCAGTTACTTGAATAAATCTAGAATAAAAAGTTGGTGCTAGTAATGATGACCATGAAATTACCAGTTTGTTGCAAAAATCTGGTTCACTAATATCCTTTAGGAAAGAAAATCTGCCGTCCTTACCTGGTCTCGTTTACATGTGACTCCAGACCCACAGCAATGTGGTTGACTCTTAACTGCCTCTGAAATGGCCTAGCAAACCACTTGGTTGCATTCAAGAATATGGCTCACCGCCATATTCTCAAGGGCGATTGATGAACAATAAAAGCTGGCCTTACCAGAAACACCCACATCCCATGAATGAATAAAAAGAAATGCACTACTAGTTCCTCTCTCAATTGCATCTCACTCCTGCCACACAGAAAAAGACAGAGTTAACGCTTGGAGTCTGTATGATTCTTCTTTAGAGCTTGGACTCAAAATGTTAACTCTTCTTTTCTCTCCGCAGACGCTGTTAGACCTGCTGAGTTTTTCCAGCATTTTCTGTTTTTGTTTCAGAATCCCAGCATCTGCAGTATTTTGTTTTTATCTGAGCTATTCCTGACCTTCCCCACCTCATTCTCACAGCCAGTCACACCTGTTCAATTCCTATCTGACATTGTTCCCCTTCCCAGTAAAGTTCCCACCGTATTTCCCAAATCTCTGGTTCGTTCCAAATCCACACCTACATATTTCACACCTTCTGCCACACAAACACCCACAATATCTCCCAGATTTACTCCCATTCTTATCAACCACACTCAATCCCACCTTGTGATTGCTTTCCACCTCCTCCCAGCAAAAAGTCATTCGGAAGCTACTTCCAACGCAGTTTCACCAGTGATGCTGCTACTAACTCCCACCACAGCACCACACAGCACAAAATATATGCATAACATGCCAATACTAGCACCAAGACAAGACAATAAACATATACAAACCAAAAACAGCACCATTGTACAGATTACACACACCTGACTTGTCACTATCCCATTACCCATGAGCTGAGGTTCCTATTAAAAAACAATACTAGAACTAGATCATTCTACTGCTTTTTGCTGACTAACTTCAGCAACCTCTTAAATAACCTCTGTGTAACCCTCAAATTTGCTTAACAACAGTATTTGTGACCTTAAAGGAACTCACTTTTTAAAAATGTTTTATTGCCTGTAGGCACGCTGTCAAGGCCAGAATTTGCTGCCCTTCCCCAAATGCCCTTGAATTGAGTGGCTTGCTAGGCCATTTCAGAGGGCAGTTAAGAGTCAACTCATGATTGTGGTTCTAGAGTCACGTGTAGGCCAGATCAGATATGCCAGGGGCATAGATTTAAGGTAAGGGGCAGGAGGTTTAGAGGGGATGTGAGGAAGAATTTTTTCACCCAGAGGGTGGTGGTAATCTGGAACTCACTGCCTGAAAGGGTGGTAGAGGCAGAAACCCCCAAAACATTTAAGAAGTATTTGGATAGACACTTGCAATGCTATGGCATACAAGGCTATGGGCCCAATGCTGCAACATGGGATTAGAATAGTTAGGTACTTGTTTGACTGGCGCAGACTCGATGAGCCAAAGGGTCTTTTTCTGTGCTGTAGACCTCTATGACTCTATGACCATGACCAGGTAAGGACAGCAGATTTCCTTCCCTAAAGGACATTAATGAACCAGATAGGTTTTTATAACAACTGATGAGACTAGCTTTCAATTCCAGGTTTTATATATGAACATAAATTCCACTGGCTGCTGTGGTGGGATTTGAACCCTTGTCCCCAGAGCATTAGCCTGGACCTCTGGAGTACTAGTCCAGTGACATTACCACTACACCATCTCCTCCTGAAATGGATGGTCACGGGTGATAGAATAGTCTTGACCAAAGAAAATAGCTCGCCTTCCGACTTACCCAGAATGGTGTCAACTGAAGATTTGGTGGTATACGTCTAAGGTTTAGGAACAGTGTGAGTGGATGATCCATCTCAGCCTCCTCTGAAGGTCCCCAGCATCACCGATGCCAGTCTTCAGTCAATTTGATTCACTCCACGTGATATCAAGAAACAGCTGAAGGCACCAGATACTGTAAGAGCTATGGGCCCTGACAATATTCCGGCAATAGTACTGAAGACTTGTGCTCCAAAACTTGCCGCTCCCCTAGCCAAGCTGTTCCAGTACAGCTACAACACTGGCATCTACCTGGCAATGTGGAAAAAGCAGGACAAATCCAACCGGGCCAATTACCGCCCCATCAGTCTACTCTCCATCATCAGGAAAGTAATGGATGGGGTCATCAACAGTGCTATCAAATGGCACTTGCTTAGAAATAACCTGCTCACTGATGCCCAGTTTGGGTTCAGACAGGGCCACTCAGCTCCTGACCTCATTACAGCCTTGGTTCAAACATGGACAAAAGAGCTGAACTCCAGAGGTGAGGTGGGAGTGACTGCCCTTGACATCAAGGCAGTATTTGACCGAGTGTGGCATCAAGGAGCCCTAGCAAAACTGAAGTCAGTGGAAACTCTCCACTGGTTGGAGTCACACCGAGCACAGAGGAAGATGGTTGTAGTTGTTGGAGGTCAATCGCCTCAGCTCCTGGACATCACTGCAGGAGTTCATCAGGGTAGTGTCCTCGGCCCAACCTTCTTCAGCTGCTTCATCAATGACCTTCCTTCCATCATAAGGTCAGAAGTGGGGATGTTCACTGATGATTGCACAATGTTCAGCACCATTCACGACTCCTCAGATATTGAAGCAGTCCATGTCCAAATGCAGCAACACCTGGACAATATCCAGGGTTGGGCTGACAAGTGGCAAGTAACATACACACCACACGAGTGTCAGACAATGACCATCTCCAACAAGAGAGAATCCAACCAACTATTGCCTCTTGATGTTCAATGGCACTACCATCATTGAATCCCCCACTAACAACATCCTGGGGGTTACTATTGACCAGAACCGGAACTGGACTAGCCATATAAATACTGAGGCTACAAGAGCAGGTCAGAGGCTAGAAATCATACGATGAGTAACCCACCTCCTGACTCCCCTCAGCCTGTCCACCATCTATAAGGCACAAGTCAGGAGTGTGATGGAATACTCCCCACTTGCCTGGATGAGTGCAGCTCCCACAACACTCAAGAAATTTGATACCATCCAGGACAAAGTAGTCCGCTTGATTGGCACCACATCCACAAACATTCACTCCCTCCACCACTGATGCACAGTAGCAGCAGTGTGTACCATCTACAAGATGCACTGCAGGAACCCACCAAGTCTCCTTTGACAGCACCTTTCAAACACACAATCACTACCATCTAGAAGGACAAGGGCAGCAGGTAGATGGGAACACCACCACCTGGAAGTTCCCCCCAGCTCACACACCATCCTGACTTGGAAATATATCGCCGTTCCTTCACTGTCACTGGGTCAAAATCCTGGAACTCCCTCCCTAACAGCACTGTGGGTGTACCTACACCACATGGACTGCAGCGGTTCAAGAAGGCAGCTCACCACCACTTTCTCAAGAGCAGGTAGGGATGGGTAATAAATGCTGGCCTAGCCAGCGAGGCCCACATCCCGTGAATGAATAAAAAAAAAACAAGGTGCAGAAGGAGATCATTGAGCCCTTAATCCCATTCTACTATTCTGTTGATCATGGGTGATCTGTACCTCAACTGCATTTACCAACCTTTGATACCTTATGTGTCTGTCTCTTCATCAAACCTATCAGTCGATCGATCGATCTATGTATCTTCATCGTAAAGATTGCAGTTGGACTCCCAGCAACCACAGCCTTTTGGGGTGGCAGGTTCTAGATTTCCAATCCCCTTTATGTGAAGAAGCGCTTCCTAATTTCACTCCTGAATGGCTTAGTTCTAATTTTAAGATTATGTTCCATTCTGCATCATTTCCCATATCTACCAACAATAAGATAAAATGGTACATATTTTATTAGCCTTAATTAGACTCCTCTTTTACCATCTAAATTCAAGGGACTACAGGCCTAGTCAAATAAATCCGTCTTCATAATTTAGCCCTGTATTCTCTTTTATCATAGTGGTGAATCTCTACTGCACCCCTCCAAAGTCAACATAGGCTTCTTGAAGTACGGTGCCCAGAATTGAACACTGTACATGAGATGGGATGTGAACAAAACTGTACAGGTGTAGCATAATTCCCTCCCCTTTGTATTCCAGCCCCTGGAAATAAAGGCAAATATTCTGTTACATTTTTTGATGATGTTTTGTTCTGTCTGCTAATTTTTAGTGACCTGTGTATTTGAAAATTTACAATCTGCTAACCTCAGTATATCCTGTTTAAACAGCAGTAAAACTGAGGTACCTTAGTAGAGACAGGTCAGGCTGCGGTATTGTTACAGCATACTAGCACTTTGTGTGTTATGGTCTTACCCTCATTAAATAGCACATCATCTGGTTTCCCATCACCGCACTCAGTAAATTACATCAGTGCAAAGTAAAATCAGAACAAATATGTGAGGCAAGCATGATACTTGTTAGAAATTATCTGTTAGGCCAGTCAGAGGAATCACAAAATTGGAGATTTAAAATAATTGGGCAGTTCAGGTTTTAAATTTAAAAGCAAAATACTGCGGATGCTGGAAATCTGAAACAAAAACAAAAATAGCTGGAAAAACTCAGCAGGTCTGACAGCATCTGCGGAGAGGAACACAGTTAACTTTTCGGGTCTGTATGATTCTTCATCAGGACTAAGGAAATATAGAAATGTGGTGAAATATAAGCTGGTTGAGTGGGGTGGGAGAGGTAGAGTTGGATAGAGGGCCAATGATAGGTGGAGGCAAAGAAGACACTGCCAAAGATGTCATGGACAAAAGGACAAAGAGGTGTTGACGGTGGTGATATTATCAAAGGATGTGCTAATGGGGACATTAAGGGTAGAAAGCAGGGCAAACAAGTGACAGATGGCCCTAGTGGGGGTGGGGTGGGGGGAAGGGGTCGAAATGGGCTAAATGGTGGAGATAAAACGATAGGTCGAAATAAATTTAAAAATAATTGGGAAAAGAAAAATATATTCAAAAAAATTCTAAATTATTGGAAAAATGTTAGGTCCGTGAAGGTCCCTTCCCTTCCCTTCCTTGACCTCTTTGTCTCAATTTCTGGTGATAGACTGTCCACCAATATTCATTACAAGCCTACCGACTCCCACAGCTACTGCAACTACAGCCCCTCACACCCCGCTTCCTGTAAGGACTCCATCCCATTCTCTCAGTTCCTTTGCATCTGTTCTGATGATGTCACTTTCCAAAACAGTTCCTCTGACATGTCCTCCTTCTTGCTTAACCGAGGTTTTCCACCCATGGTGGTTGACAGGGCCCTCAACCATGTCCGGTCCATCTCCCGTGCATCCGCCCTCACTCCTTCCTCTCCCTCATAGAACCATGATAGGGTCCCCCTTGTCCTCACTTATCACCCCACCAGCCTCCGTATTCAAAGGATCATCCTCCGCCATTTCCGCCAACTCCAGCATGATGCCACCACCAAACACATCTTCCCTTCACCGCCCAGCGGCATTCCACAGGGATTGTTCTCTCTGGGACACCCTGGTCCACTCCTCCATCACCTCCTACACCTCAACCCCCTCCCACGGCACCTTCCCAGGCAACCGCAGAAGGTGCAACACCTGCCCCTTCACTTCCTCTCTCCTCACCGTCCAAGGGCCCAAACACTCCTTTCAAGTGAAGCAGCATTTCACTTGTATTTCCCTCAATTTAGTCTACTGCATTCGTTGCTCCCAATGTGGTTTCCTCTACATTGGAGAGACCAAACCCAGACTGGGTGTCCGCTTTGCAGAACACCTTCGGTCTGTCCACAAGCATGACCCAGACCTCCCTGTCGCTTGCCATTTCAACACTCCACCCTGCTCTCATGCCCACATGTCCGTCCTTGGCCTGCTGCAATGTTCCAGTGAAACTCAACGCAAACTGGAGGAACAGCATCAAATCTTCTGACTAGGCACTTTACAGCCTTAAGGACTTAACATTGAGTTCAACAACTTCAGATGATGAACTCTCTCCTCCATCCCCACCCCTCTTCCGATCCCTCTTTTTCCAATAATTTATAATTTTTCAAAATATATTTTTCTTTTCCCACCTATTTTTAAATTTATTTCGATCTATCGTTTTATCTCCACCTTTTAGCCCATTTCGATCCCTTTCCCCCACCCCACCCCCACTAGGGCCATCTGCCACTAGCTTGTCCTGCTTTCTACCCTTAATGTCACCATTAGCACATCCTTTGATAATATCACCACCGTTAACACCCCTTTATCCTTTTGTCTATGACATCTTTGGCAATCTCTTCTTTGCCTCCACCTATCACTGGCCCTCTATCCAGCTCTACCTGTCCCACCCCACTCAACCAGCTTATATTTCACCTAATTTCTACATTTCCTTAGTTCTGATGAAGAGTCATATAGACTCGAAACGTTAACTGTGTTCTTCGCCGTAGATGCTGTCAGACCTGCTGTGTTTTTCCAGGTTTTATAGGGATGGGGTTTCGTGAGGCAAATGTCTTTCACATAATTTTCTTATAATCTCTGTACCACTAGAGCCCTGCCATTTTCGCAACTATTCCCATATCCTGAGCACAGACTGGGACCTGTGAAGATTTCCTGCCTTTTGAGTCTTAAATTTGGCTAACTTGGTGCCATTGCTTCCATGTTGGAGTGTTTGTTGGGGGGTTGGACTCCCTTAGACACGCTTTTAGTCTGCTCACACTAACTCCTGTTTCTAATATTGAAAACCTGGAACAAAAACAAAAATACCTGGAAAAACTCAGCAGATCTGGCAGCAAGTGCAGAGAGGAGCACAGTTAACGTTTCGAGTCCATATGACTCTTTACTAGAACTAAGGAAAAATAGAAAAGAGGTGAAAGATAAGCTGGTTTAAGGGGGGATGGTGGGACAAGTTGAGCTGGATAGAGGGCCAGTGGTAGGTGGAGATAACCAAAAGATGTCACAGACAAAAGGACAAAGAGGTGTTGAAGGTAGTGGTATTATCTAAGGGTAATAAAAGGGGGATCGGAAAGGGGATCGGGATGGAGGAGAGAGTTCATGATCTAGAATTGTTGAACTCAATATTCAGTCTGAAAGGCTGTAAAGTGCCAAGTTCTACCCTTAATTAGCACATTCCTTTAGATAATATCACCACCTTCAACACCTCTTTGTCCTTTTGTCTGTGACATATTTTGGTTATCTCCACCTATCACTGGCCCTCTATCCAGCTCTACCTGTCCCAACCCCCCCCACCCTTAAACCAGCTTATATTTCACCCCTTTTCTATTTTTCCTTAGTTCTGTTGAAGAGTCACGCGGAGTTAAAACGTTAACTGTGCTGGGTTGCTGTCTAAAACCTTTCTGCCACAGTGCACCGAGGGACTGGGAACTGTGTAGAGCCCCTCGGGCTGTACAGCTCAAAATGAATGTCTGCAAATGATTGTAATATTCATTGTTTGTACTGATACAGCTTGTGATTCATGTTGTAAAAGTTGAACCTGATTGTACTTTTGTGATGGTGATTTTGAAATGGTTTGGAATGTTGTTCCAGATATTTTATGAATAAAGTATATTTTTCCAAAAAAAAACAAACCTGAGTTTTTCCAGGTATTTTTGTTTTTGATTTCCAGCATCCGCAGTTTTTTGCTTTTATTGAAAACCTGGAGTTGTGGGTACTTCATGGACCTAACATTTTGCACTGCAAATGATTTTGTAAGTTGAGGTTGTGTACAACAGAAAGATATTTGCATTTTACCCTGTTCCTTTCTTTCAATAGGTGGTGGGGCAGTTTATCAGCCTGTTACCGTGGTTACACCTCAAGGTCAGGTAGTGACGCAAACACATGGCACAATACGTATTCAAAATGCACAGGTGAGTTTACAGCTTCATTTGACTGAGTGTGGCAATAAGGAGCCCTAGCTGGTGTCAATGGGATTCGGGGGAAAACTCTCCACTGGTTGGAGTCATACCTAACACAAAGGAAGATGGTTGTGGTTGTTGGAGCTCATTCATCTCAGCTCCAGGACATCACCAAAATCTACAAGGCACAAGTCATGAGTGAGATGGAATAGTCTCCACTTGCTTGGATGAGTGCAGCTCCAAAAACAGTCAAGAAGCTGGACACCATCCAGGACAAATCAGCCCACTTGATTGGCACCCCATCTACAAACATTCACTCCCTCCACCACCGATGCACTGTACCAGCAGTGTGTACCATCTATAAGGTGCACTGCAGAAATTCACCAAGACTCCTTTGACAGCATCTTCCAAACCCACGAGCACTACCATCTAGAAGGACAAGGACAGCAGATAGATGGGAACACCACCACCTGGAAGTTCCCCTCCAAGCCACTCACCACCCTGACTTGGAAATATATCTCTGTTCCTTAACTGTCGCCGGCTCAAAATTTTGGAACTCCCTCCCTAACTGCACTGTTAGTGTGCCTATACCACATGGACTGCAGCGGTTCAAGAAGGCAGCTCAGCACCACCTTCTCAAGGGCAACTAGGGATAGGCAATAAATGCTGGTCTAGACAGCGACGCCCACATCCCTTGAACAAATTAAAAAATTGTGTTGCATAATGAGAGGGAGCTAGTCATGAGTGACAATGTCATAAAGCAACATGTAGAAATTGTAGAATGGTAATTATTTAGTTTTGTAACATTTCAGCTGCTAGGATTGTTAACTATGTAGAACTCTAACTCAAGAGCAAACATAATAAATATGACACATAACTAACTACACGTATTTCACACCACATCCCACACTGTACAGGCTGGTTACACTGATGCCCAAAAGGAACTGTAGCAGTGTACAGGCCGGTGACACTGATACCCAGAACAACCAGTTGCACTGTACAGGCCGGTTATACTAGTACCCATAACACAGTCCCCATAACACAGTCACACTGTACAGGCCCGTTATACTAGTACCCATAACACAGTCCCCATAACACAGTCACACTGTACAGGCCCGTTACACTGATACCCAAAACAACCAGTCACTCTGTATAGGCCAGTTATACTGATATCCAGAACATAGTCACAGTGTACAGGCCGGTTATACTGATGCCCAGAACACAGTCACACTGTACAGGCCAGTTATACTGATATCCAGAACACAGTCGGACTGTACAGGCTGGTTATACTGATACCCTGAACAACCAGTCGCACTGTACAGGCTGGTTATACTGATACCCTGAACAACCAGAAGCACTGTACAGGCCGGCTATACTGATATCCAGAACACAGTCGCACTGTACAGGCTGGTAACATTGATACCCAGAACACAGTTACATTGTACAGGCCGGTTAAACTGATACCCAGAACACAATGTCGCAGCATATAGGCTGGTTTTATTGGTATCCAGAAAACTCAGCCGCAGGGCAGAGGCTGGCTGTTTTTTGTTGGGTATCAAGCGATATGTAGCTAAGATGAGTAAGTGCAGTTGAGGAACAGGTCAGCCAAGATCATACTTTAATGGCGGAACAGTCACATGGGGCTGATAGCCTTCTGTTCCTAAGATAATGGCATACTATTCAAAATCAGAGTTACACAGCAGGTGTTGGTATCCAGAACTAACTGTATGGAGATCTCTCGTGGTGATAGTGTAGTGTGCTGCGACTTCTCTGAATAAGCAACAGCTTGTGCAGACTTCAGACCAGGTATTCAACACTGAGTAGACTATTGAAGTATATAGAGGCTTAGTGTTTAAAACACAATGACTGAATTAATCTGTATTTGTGAGGAAAGTGAAATTATACTCCCTGATTTCCACATTACTCCTTCATTTTCTTTCAGCTTTTTTCTGTTCCTCGATGAGGAAGGCTATTCAGCCCAACCTAACTCACCCATCCGGAAATATCCTGAACTCCCCTATTGCAGTACTCATTTCTTAAAAGATTCCAGGGTTATTATCTCCACTGATCCATTGGCCACATTAAGGAGACAGGCTGCCTTCTAGTATCAGTACCAGCAGCTTCTTTAGCTGTAAGGCTCAACTTTCAAGATATGAGGGACCCCAGTACCATCCCGACAGCTTTCCTGGGACTTACTGGAATAGGAAAACCAATGCAGTGAGAATGCACTTTTGCTTTTGACTTTCCTGAGGGACAGTAGGAATGTAACCATAAGTTGCTGCAGCCTGCTGACTCAGTGCACGGCCCACTTAAGTCTCTCATCATTCATTCTGTGGAGGTAAATGAACAGTGGGAAACATTTAAAGAAACAATACAATGTTCAACAAAAATGTATTCCATTTGAAAACAAAAACTCAGCAAGTAAGACTCACCTGTGGCTCACTCAGGAAGTTAAGGACAGTATTAGGTAAGAGAAGAGGCTTGCAATATTGCAAAAACAGTAGCAAGCCTGAGGATTGGGAGTGTTTTAGAAACCAGCAAAGGGCCACCAAGATGTTGATAAACAGGGAGTAAATTAGCCAGAAATATAAAAACAGATTGTAAGATCTTTTATAAATATATAAAAAGGAAGAGAGTAGCTAAAGAGTCAGAGACAGGAGGATTTATCATGGGGAATGAGGAAATGGCAGAGATATTGGCCTGAATTTTGCACTCGTCGGGCTTGCACGATTGGCAAGCCCAGGAACGGACAGGAAACGGGCCCTGGCCCGTGATTTCATGCTGGCCAAGCAATTAACGGTCAGCCAGCATGAAATACTCCCTGAGAAAGGCTCAGCACTGCCGATGGGGGCAGGAAGAGGGTGGGCACCGACGTCACCACGGGTGTTGGTGAGTGCTTCCAGTGAGCTCCCTGAAGGCAGACAGAAGCCTAAGGGAGCTGCAGACCTCCAAATAATAAAGCACAAAAAAAGCTGCAGAAAATGTCCATGCAGCACAATCAAGCACCTGAAAGCATACCTCATAAAAATGCTGTCCCCAGATATTTCTTTTTATTTTATATCCTAACGGAGATTTCATCCTGCCCATGGATGAGGAAATAATTAAAATCTGAATTCTGCCCACCCGCTTTGCCCTTGTAACGAGCTAAAAATCACACGGGCAACGTAAAATCGTGGTCAATAGGCTTTTTAATGACATTAATTGGCCCTTTAATTGTTGGCGGGTGTTGCTCTGACTCCTGCATGCACCCAGTGACCTCACTATTCCACGTGTGCACGATGACATCGGGGAGCACGCTCAACATGTTTTTGTGCAATTTTACATGTGCACCCGACCTTGGAATGCAAGATTCGGGCCATTGAACAAATATTTTGTCTGTCTTCACAATCGAATACACAAGTTTCATACCAGAAATAAATGGTAACCTTTGGGCTAAAAAGAGTTGAGGAAATTAATATCAACAGAGATAAAGTATTGGAGAAACTTAAAATCTGACTTTCTCTGGGACCTGATGGCCTACTCCCTAGGGTTCTGAAAGAGAGAGCTGCAGAGATAGTGGATGTGCTGGCTACGATTTCCCAAAATTTCTTAGGGCAGAATTTTCTGGCCTGTGGCCTGGTGCGTGCCCGACCCGAACAGGAATAAAATAGTGCACGATGACATAGGGCGAGCGTCCCGACACCATCGCGCACTCGTGCAACACTCCGCTCGGCTGGTGCACGCTGGTCTCAGAGCAGCACCCGCCATTAATTAAGTGGCCACTTAAGGCCCATAACAGTCCCACTGACTGTGATGTCACCTTGCCTGTGCAATCTTCTACTCATTGCATGGGCAAAACGGGCAGGCAGCCAGCCAACATTTTCACAAAGCTCTTCTAAGGGCAGGATCAGAAGGGTCAGCATCATTTCCTGTGCGAGTAGTGAGGAGTTTTGGAGATTGGTTGTATATTGGTACTTTCAGCTTCATCTCTCTTCGGAGTTTCATTCTTAACATTTCCAGGCTTCATTTCTGGACTCATTGCTGTCTGCCAGGCCCCTGGAGGATTCAGACAGTTTGGACGTTTCCAGGCATCAGACAGCCTTCCCTTACACGGGTAATGGAGATTGTGGTCTCTGTTGGAGGCACCTCCTCTGAGGGGGAACAAAGGGGCAGAATGAATAGGGGGCTAGGTGTCCTAATGTAGCTTCCAGGGGAGGGACCTGTGGGAGGAGAGGCGCAGGCACAAGGGGTGCAGGGCCAGCAGGTAGTCCAAGGTGGAAGGGGCCTCAGAAGATGCCACTATCCTGCTGCCAGGGTTTAGAGGTGGTGATGCAGCTACCTCTATGTCCAAGGTGCAATGCCAAAGGAGGCTCCTCCTCTCCCGGGAGACAGTGACCTCCATATGCCAGATGATCAGGCCTGAGATCAGCTCCAACTGTGTGGGCGGACACCCCATGCCAGTGGCTCTGAAGGTCACAGTGACCCTCAACTTCTATGCTTCCGACTCTTCCAGGGATCTGTGTGGAGTCTCCCAATCAGCTGTCCAGAGTTGTGTTAAGCTGGTGACAGAAGCTCTGTTCAGGCGGATATTGACTTTCATTCATTTCCGTACGGACGAGGCCAGCCAGGCTGAGAGAGCCAGAGGCGTTGCAACGATTGCTGGGTTTTCTCATGTCTAGGATACCATTGACTTCACACATGTGGGCATCAAGGCGCCAGCGGGTCAGCCCAGTGCCTTCATTAACAGGAAGGGATTCCACTCCATGACTGTGGAGATACTTAAGTCTGTGCAAGGTACCTTGGCAGTTGCCATGATGCCTACATCCTCAGACACTCCCAGATGCCGAGACTCTTCAGTGCTCCAGCCCGGCTGGATGGATGGCTGCTGGGTGACAAGGGTTGAAGAGGTGGCTCATGATGCCTCTCCGCCACCCAAGAACAGAGGTAGAGCAGCGTTACAATATGAGTCAAGCTTCCACAAGGGTGGTGGTAGAGAGGACCATAGGTCTTCTCAAGAATGCACTTGAGATTCTTGGACCGTTCAGGGGGTTCATTACAATCCTCCCCAGGGTGGCACTCACTGATAGTGGTTGCCTGCTGCACTCTCCACAATCTGGCACTAGCAAGGGGGGACCCACAGGAGTAAGAGGATCTTGAGGCAGCCGCACAAGCCACAGATGATGAGTCCAGTAGTGAGTCAGAAGAGGAGCACGGTGAGGAGAATGCTGAGGGCATGGGGCCAGACCTCAGTAACATGCAGGGAGCCGGGGATGCCTGGATCCAACACCCATTCAGCTAGGTTACCATATATGAGCTTCATGCCAGGGCTGCCGCCTCTATCCTGGTTGTCTGAAAGGATCCTTTCATTTGAACACTAAGAACAGTCAGTGCCTGTGCAGTAAAGCTCAGAGCCACCTACGTCCAACATTACATACTGGCATTCCCCACACCAGTGATATAAAAAGGTGAAGCATACTCAGGCCCATGAAGACAAAAACACAATTTATGTCATTCTGACAATTCTGTAATCTTAACAAAGATGTTTCTGGTATTCAGCATTGGACCAGTATACATTAAGTTAACAAAAATGAATATAAAATCACCCATGTCCAGTCCCCCTTGTGCTCATGGTGCCTTTAACTTATGTTTGCGAGTGCTATGTCTAGGTGCCTTCCCCCCGCCTCCCTGGCACCGGCATTGGAGACAGCCAGCTCACTCTGCTGTCTTGTTGGCCTTGATGACTTTGGTGGTCGTCCTCTGGTCAGTGGAGCCCGTGCTGGCCCTGCCTGGGTGGGAGCGGCCAGTGCCACAGCTGGCATCTCCCCAGTTACCGCAGCCTCATCTGATGCCATGGTCACTGGCAGAGGGGCAGAGGAGCTGATGCCATCATGCAGAGCGCCCTGAGAGGAGCCCGCAGAGATGACAGGCAGCTTGTGCGCCAACTTCAGGTCACTTTGGACCTCCCTGCTCACCGTTGATGGACAGGCACCTAGCTGGGATATTGGGTTGCCCATCCATCTCCCACATGGACACTGACCACCTGAGGTCATTGCCTGTGTGAGGGCTGCAGGTCTGAGCACAACCCCAGGAACCCCTGATTCTGTCCCTGGAGCTGCCTCTCCATGAGAGTCACCACTCTCTCCATGGAGGAGGCAGTGCGCTCGGCCATGACGGTCAGTGCAGTCCTCGTGCTCCGCATGGACTCCTCCACAACAGAGACCATGGCACACAGACCCTCATGGATCTCTGCCAGATCCTCCCGCACATCCCGCTGGACATCCAGCATCTGCCGCCTAATGGACGACTCCAGAGGCCCATCACCTGCCTTTGACTGAGCATCATCTTGACCCCCAGCCGTCGCCCTGGGCACACTCTCTGCCTCCGCCTGCACCTCAAGCGATTGTGAAGTGCCCTCACCGCCGAGCACCAATATGTTACTCACGATAAGAGGTTGTAGTAGAAGAATTAGTCCAGGCTGGTCTTTTGGTTCAAGCTGGTTTATTTTCAACACAACTCCTCATTGCTACTGACTTCCAAGTAGCTTCCACACACAGTGTTCCAGCTGTTTCTTTTTATTCTGTTTGGATGGGATAATCAATGCCCATCAACTGTTTAACTAGCAACTGTCTTTAACAAGGTGATTGCCAGGCAGCGTGATTATTCATACATTGACATGATCTACTAGCCGCCATTCTAATGCCCACCAAAGCACTGGTATCTGCCCTGGTGCCTGCTTCAAAGAGCGGGTCTGATGCAGGTGCAAATGACACCTGGTGGTCCTCCGGTGTCAGGGTGGCCCTTCAAGGTCTGGAGATCGAATGTCTGCTGGCTAACCTAAAAGAGAGAAGAAGGACATGTCCTTTGTTAAAGTCATCCCACTGTCACTGTGCATGCTAGGCAATGGAGATCTGCATCATGGTGCCCTCGTCTTCCAATGATCAACGGGGACTCCAGGTTCGAGGCTCTCATCAATGAAGAGACTACACTAGAATGGTTGCACAAGCTGAAATTCTCACCTCTGTGCACTGTACTCTTATCTTTACCTGGCACCCCCGCCTCACCACGCCTGTTTGCACGTGGGGCATGCCACTTCTCAAGCTCCAGGGCATCTTGCACATACCTCAAGGATTAAGAGGCTAGTGGAGCCTCCACTGGACCACGACCTTTCTATTTTGTTGTGGGCAGTTTTCTCCTGAAAGAACAGAGGAGCATTGATTAGTCCACTCTGTACATGCAGTGCCATTGCAGCCTGGCCAACCCCAGCCGAGGAGCACCTGGCAGAGCACATTTGAGTCGTGGCACTCAGTCCAAGTAGCCAGGGCTCACCCCCTTGGCCAGCTCCGGCATTATTGATAGTTGGCACTCAACACTCTAGCACCCCTGAGGTCCATGGGGGAATGGCCAGACCTTAACACATCCACACACTGACCCAAGCCAACATGGTACTCACCCTTCCTGAGAGCAGCAGGTCATTGAAGCGCTTCCGGTACTGCACCCGGGAGCACCACACCATGTCACGGCTGCTGACCAGCGCTGCCACCCCCTCCCATGCCCTCTTGGTGAAGTGCAGTGGCCTCCTCCTCCCATCCCTGAGGACAAGGGTGCCCCTCCTGGCAGCCACCTCCACCAGGAAGACAGCGAGGCATGCATCAGAGAAGCGGGGAGCCAAGTGCCCACCTGACCTGCCTTCCCCACCCCCGCCGTGTCCAACTGCACTCCAGTCCATCCTGCTGGCTCAAGGAACGCCCTCTGTGGCAGCCTTCCAAGGGCTGCCTGGGCTGCTTTTAAACTAGCTGCTGGGTTACCATTGGACCTAGCGGCCAGCAGGCCCCCGCCCCAGCACAGTTCTGAGGATGTAACTAGTAGGGGTAGATAAAGGCTAACCACTAGATGTTGTATACCTGGATTTCCAAAAGGCTTTTCAATAAGGAGCCACACTAAAGGTTAATAGGCAAGATTAGGGCTCATGGAGTTGGGGGTAATACATTAGCATGGATAGAGGATTGGTTAATGGATAGAAAACAAAGAGTGGGAATAAACGAGCTTTTTCAAGTTGGCAGGCACTGAATAGTGGAGTGTCGCAAGGATCAGTGCTAGGGCCTCAGTTATTTACAATCTCTATTAATGACTTGGATAAAGAGACGGGATAATATATCATAGTTTCCTGATGACACAAAACTAGGTGGAAAGGTAAACTGGGGAGGACACAGGCAGCAAATAGATATATTTATTCTTTCATGAGATGTGGGTATCGCTGACAAGGCCAGCATTTGTTATCCATCCCTAATTGCCCTTGAACTAGCTAGGCCATTTCAGAGAGCAGTTACGAGTCAGCCACATTACTATGGGTATAGAGTCACATGTAGGCCAGACCAGGCAAGGACAGCAGATTTCCTTCCCTAAAGAGCATTAGTGAATCAGATGGGTTTTTTCAATAATCAATTGTAGTTGTCCAGTCACCATTACTGAGACTAGCTTTCAATTCCAGGTTTTATTAATTGAATTAGAGCATTAGCCTAGACCTCTAGATTACTAGTCCAGTGACATTGCCACTACGCCACCATCTCCCAATATAGATAGATTAAGTGAGTGGGTAACAAGATGGCAGATGGAGTATAATGTGGGGAAGTGTGAAGTTATTCACTTTGGTCACAAGAATAAGAAAGAATATTTTTTTAAAAGGTGTGAAACTTGTAAATGTGGATGTTCAAAGAGACTTGGGTCGTACAAGGAATGCAGAAGGTTAGCATGAAGGTATAGTAAGCAATTAGGAAGGCAAGTGGATGTTGGCCTTTACTGCAAGGGGACTGGAGTACAGGAGCAAAGAAGTCCTGCTATAGTTGTACAGGGTTTTGGTGAGACCACATCTGGAATACTGTGCACAGTTTTGGTCTCCACATTTAAGAAAGGATATACTTCCATTGGAGGTGGTACAGCGAAGGTTCGTTAGATTGGTCCCTGGGATGAGGGAGTTGGGCTGATATTCACTGGAATTCAGAAGAACAGGATGTGATCTCATTGAAACGTACAAAATTCTCAAGGTGCTTGATAGGGTAGATGCTAAGAGATTGTTTCTGCTAATTGGGGAATCTAAAACACTGGGAAATAATCTCAGGATAAGGGCCAGATAGTTAAGAACTGTGTTGAGGAGAAATTACTTCACCAGAAGGTTGTGAATCTTTGGAATTCTCTACCTGAGATGGTTGTGGATGCTCCATTGTTGAATACATTTAAAGTTGGGATTGACATTTTTTTTGGGGTCACAGGGAACTAAGGGATATAGGGAGCAAATGGGAAAATGGAGTTGAAGCCCGAGATCATCCATGATTGTATTTAATGGCAGAGCACGCTCAATGGTCCATATGGTCTACTTCTAACATATGGATATACAAATTGGGAGCAGGAATAGGCCATTCAGCCCTTGATCCTGCTCCACCATGCAATGAGATCATGTCTGATCTGATTGTGGCATCAACTCCACATTCCACATACCCCGAGACCCTTTGACTCCCTTGTTAGTCAAGAATCTATCTACCTCTGCCTTAAAAATATCCATTGACGCTGCCTCCACTGCTGTCCAGAGAAGAGAGCTCCAAAGATTCAGGACCGTCTGAGAGAAAAAATTTCTTCTCATCTCCATGGTAAATGGAAAACCCCTTATTTTTAAACTGGGTCCCCTAGTTCTAGTCTCTCCCAGAAGAGCAAATATTCTTTCAGCATCCACCCTGTGAACTCTCCTCAGGATCTTATATGTTTCAATAAAATCACCTCTCATCCTTCTAAACTCCAATGGATACAGGCCCAACCTGTCTAACTTTTCCTCATAAGCGAATCAGTCACGTGAACCTTCTCCAAACTGCTTCTAGATCAATTACATCCTTTCTTAAATAAGGAGACCAAAACTGTGCACAGTACTCCAGATGTGGCCTTAGCAGTGTCCTGTACAATTGTAGCAAAACATCCCTACATTTATTTTCCATTCCCCTTACAATAAATGCCAACATTCCATTTGCCTTCCTAATCACTTTCTGTACCTACATACTAACTAACTAACAAGCTTCTATTTCTTGTGTTCTTATTATCCGCAGGCTCCCCTTATCCCCAGTGCTTTGAATTCAGAGTTCGGGCCCTTGACTTTAAATGCCTCCACAATGATCTCTACCATCTCCCCTTCCTGATATTCCCATCCGAGCACTATGTTCTTCTGAGAGGCTTATTGTGTATCCCTATGCTCCACACATGGTGGCAGAGTATTTGGTCCGCATAAATCTCTCCACTGCTCCTTTAAAAACCTGTGTGACTAAGTGTTTAGTCACTGCTCCCTATTTCTCCTTTCTGGAATGGCGAGTGGTATGCTTGTCCCTTCCTGGGAAGCACTTTTGGTGTCTCTTTACATCAATGGACGCTTGTTGGTGGAACTGTTCTACTGTGTAACTTGGCCAGCAGGGAGCCTCTGGAAGGTGCGCAGACCCTGCCTCGCTGCTCCTCCTTGGTTGGATCTGTCTGCATGACGTTTCTTCACTATTGCTCAAGGTCTAGGTGCTTTGGCTTTGCAATTCCTGTCAAATCCAGTGAGAATGAAGAGTGGCGCTGGAACCTCTCATTGCCCTGCTCCGATGTTCTGAAAGTGGGCTCACGCAGTAGGAGATGCCTGAGGTATTTTTACCATTCTGAGTGCCTCGCCCTTTTATCATGATATTGAGTTTCCACCTGAAGAATAATGAAGGAAGCAATCCTTTCATTTATCAACTGCCCACTAATACCCTGAACAAGCTGAATTGTTTTAGTGTGGTTGAGTTGTAGAGTTAATGTAAGTTAAATATATTTTGTAAAACACTTCCCTCCACTTGCTTCTTTGGTGGCTAACAGCATTCCGTTGTTTGGTTTCTGAGCTTTCAGGTTCCACCCATGGTTTGTTTTAAGTTATCTGATCTCCCATGGTCAGCACTAGGTTAAAGCTGTTTTATTTTGGGTTGGGGCGTCAGGCAGGATATGTGAGATGGGCTTGGACCAACTGTGAGATCCCTGTCTGCACCCCCGTATGAAGAATGGCCTCTTGAGTGAGGATATATATCCATTTATGTATTGATGGAACTTTGACATAAAATGTTTGTTTTCAATCAGCTTCAGCTGCAGTTAAACCAAGATGTGAATGTCTTGCATCAAGACAGTGAGAATTCTCCAAAAAATAAGCGTGGAGTCTTGCCAAAACAAGCTACTAATATCATGAGGTCCTGGCTGTTCCAGCACATTGCGGTGAGTATCACATGTCATGCTGTTTAGCTGCAGGTGACAGCTACAAGAAAGCTCCTGTTTTAAATTTGTTACACTCATTTGGACAGAATCTTTTTTATTTTCTGTGTTCAATTGATTTTTTTTTTTGTGGACTGGTGTGACATTTAATATCATCAAGCTGCTCATATGATAAACATTCCCAGTTGTGTGTCTAATTGTGGACAGTGTCACATGTTTGACTGAGCAAATATTCCATTGCTTGATTGTGAAGTTCAACTTGATTCCATAGGCACAGCCTGACCATCAAGCTTTAGTCTTAGGTGCTTAAAACTAATAAAAATGGCAGAATACAAACTGTTCTAGTCTGTGCCCACACACACAAGTGTTGGCAACACTGGTTGGACCTATTCAGGATGTTTCATAATCTCCTGCTTCCAAATGCTGTATCAATCTTCTCAGCAATCAGTTGATAAAAGTGACCAGAATACCCATGATCCCATACAGGGCAGAAACAGCTCTATCTATCCCACGGTTTTACACTGCAGGCTGTATTATAGCCCAACAAGACTGAAATGGGAAGAGAAAAGGTCCCCGTGACATTACTCCCAAACTCTTACAGGAGTGTCCAGGAGATTAATCACACTTTTAGGACACCCGTACTATCTATGAGTCTGTGTTCCACACACGATATGTGAAGGATGAATACTTGGCTAGGGAATGGAAGAAACCGAAATGAATGTGGACACTGCAAGACTTAAGGCTTTAGATTCACATCAAATTTCTTACTGACCAAAATTCTGCTGGAATGTGTTCCTCGTGGCACAGCTAATTAGCTTTACAAAATCCTGGTTAGACCACACCTGGGGTCACTATGAGCAGTTCTGGGCACCACACCTTAGGAAAGATATATTGACCTTGGAGGGAGTGCAGTGTAGATTTACCAGAATGAAACCTGGGCTCCAAGGATGAAATTACAAGGAGAGGTTACACAAACTGGAGTTAAATTCCCTGGAATTTAGAAAGTTAAGGAATGATATGATCAAAGCTTTCAAGATATGAAGGTGAGCAGATGGGGCAGATTGGAAGAAACTAGTTGCGCTAATTGGGAAACCTATGGCTAGAGACCATAGTCTGAAAATTAGAACCAGATATTACAGGAGCGAACTTAGCATGCACAAAGGTTGGTAGAAGTTTGGAACACTTTTCAGCAAATGGCAACTGATGCGAGATCAATTGTTAATTTTTAAAAATGCAATCAACAGGTTTTTGTTATCCAGAGGTATTAAGGGATAGGAGGCAGAGGCAAATATATGAAATTAGGTCGCAGATCAGCCACGATTTCACATAGAAACTAGGAGGAGGAATAGGCCATTCGGCCCTTCGAGCCTGCTCTGCCATTCATTATCATCATGGCTGATCATCCAACTCAGTAGCCTGTTCCCGCTTTCTCCCCATATCCTTTGATCCATTGCACCCCGAGAGCTATATCTAACTCTTTCTTGAAAACATTCAATGTTTTGGCCTCAAATGCTTTCTGGTAGCGAATTCCACAGGCTCACCACTCTCTGGGTGAAGAAATTTCTCCTCATCTCAGTCCTAAATGGTCTACCCCATATTCATTCACAGAATGAGGGAACAGATTTGAGGGACTGAATGGCCTATTCCTTTTCCTATGTAATCTTGAATTCTTTAGCCAACAGTGAAGAGTGGGCAGGAGAGAGGAAATGGATGATGGGAGAATAAAGCACACATGGGAGGGGGAAAAGGGAGAGGGAGAGGAGATGGGAGACAGAGGAGGTGGGGGACAGAGAGAGGTGGTGGGAGGGAGAGGAAGTGGGAGTGAGGGGGAGAGAGAGAGAGACGAGGGGAAGAGAGAGATGGAGGAGGTGAGAGAGAGAAAAGGGGGGAGAGAGGAGGGGGAGAGAGAAAGGAGGGGGAGAGAGAGAGAGGAGGGGGAGAGAGAGAGGAGGAGGGAGAGAGAGAGGAGGAGGGAGAGAGAGAACGGGGGAGAGAGGAAGAGAGAGAGGAGGGGGGAGAGAGAGGAGGGGGAGAGAGAGGAGGGGGAGAGAGAGGAGCGGGGAGAGTGAGAGGGGAGGGGGAGAGAGAGAGAGCGGAGTGGGGGAGAGAGAGAGGATGGGGAGTGAGAGGGAGAGACAGAGGAGGGGAAAGAGAGACAAGAGACAGAGGAGGGGGAGCGAGAGAGAGAGGAGGGAGAGAGAGGGGGGGGAGAGAGAGGGGAGGGAGAGAGGACGGAGAGAGTGGATGGGGAGAGAGAGTGAGGAGGGGGAAAGAGAGAGGAGGGGAAAGGGGGAGAGAGAGGAGAGGAGGGGGGAAGAGAGAGAGAGAGGAGGGGGAGAGAGAATGAGAGAGGTGGGAGAGAGGATTTAGAGAGGATGGGTTGAGAGAGGAGGGGGAGAGGGAGAGAGAGAGGAGGGGGAGAGACAGAGAGAGAGGAGGGGGAGAGGGAGAGAGAGAGGAGGGGGAGAGGGAGAGAGAGAGGAGGATGAGAGACAGAGAGAAGGGGGGCGAGAGAGAGGAGGGAGAGAAAGGGAGAGAGAGAGGATGGGGAGAGAGAGCAGAGGGAGAGACAGAGGAGGGGGAGAGGGAAGGGGAGGGTGAGAGAGGATGGGTTGAGAGAGAGGTGCAGGGGAGAGAGAGAGGTGGGGGCGAGCGACAGAGAGGAGGATGAGAGAGAGAAAGGGGCAAGAGAGAGGAGGGAGAGAAAGGGAGCGTGAGAGAAGGGGGGTGGAGAGAAGGGGAGAGAGAGAGTGGGAGAGAGAGAGTGGAGGGGGGACGGAGTGAGTTGAGGGGGGTGAGAGTGAGTGAGTGGAGGGGGAGGGAGAGAGAGTGGAGGGGGAGAGAGAGAGAATGGAGGGGGAGAGAGAGAAAGAGGAGGGAGAGAGAAAGAGTGGAGGGGGAGAGAAAGAGTGGAGGGGAGGGAGAGAATGGGGGAGAGAGAGAGAATGGAGGGGGAGAGAGAGAGAGGAGGGGAGAGAGAGAGGGGAGGGGGAGAGAGAGAGAGAGGGGAGTGGGGGAGAGAGAGAGAGGATGGGCAGTGAGAGAGAGGGGGAGAGAGTGAGGAGGGTGCGAGAGTGAGGAGGGGGAAAGAGAGTGAGGAGGGTGAGAGAGAATGAGGAGGGGGAGAGAGAGAGGAGGGGGAAGGCGGGAGGGAGAGAGGAGAGGGTGAGAGAGAGTGAGGACGGAGAGAGAGAGTGAGGAGGGGGAGATAGAATGAGAGAGATGGGAGAGAGAGTGAGAGAGGATGGGTTGAGAGAGAGGCGCAAGTGAGAGAGGGAGGAGGGGGAGAGGGAGAGAGAAGGGGGGCAAGAGAGAGGAGGGAGAGAAAGGGAGAGAGAGTGGATGGGGAGAGAGAGAGCAGAGGGAGAGACAGAGGAGGGGGAGAGGGGAGGGGAGGGTGAGAGAGAGAGGACGGAGAGAGAGAGAGTGGATGGGGAGAGAGAGAGAGTGAGGAGGGGGAGAAAGAATGAGAGAGATGGGAGAGAGAGAGTGAGAGAGGATGGGTTGAGAGAGAGGCGCAGGGGAGAGAGAGAGGAGGGAGAGAGGGAGAGAAAGAAGGGGGAGAGAGAGAGGACGGGGAAAGAGAGTGAGGAGGGGGAGAGAGGAGGGGGAGAGACAGTGAGAGAGGAGAGTGAGGAGGTGGGAGAGGAGGGGGAGAGAGAGGGGGGAGGGAGAGGAGAAGGGGGAGAGAAAGGGAGGGGGTAGAGAGAGGAGGGGGAGAAAGAGAGAGAGGAGGGGAAGAGGGGAGAGAGAGAAGGGGGGAGAGAGAGGAGGGGGAGAGAGGAGCGGGGAGAGAGAGAGAGGATGGGGAGTGAAGAGAGAGGACAGGGAGAGACAGAGGAGGGGGAGCAAGAGAGAGGAGAGGGAGAGAGAGGGGGAGAGAGAGAGTGGATGGGGAGAGGTAAAGAGAGTGGAAGGGGAGAGAGAGTGAGGAGGGGTAGAGAGAGGAGGGGGAAGGGGGAGGGGGAGAGGAGAGAGGAAGAGAGAGAGAGGAGGGGAGAGAGAATGAGAGAGGTGGGAGAGAGAGGATTGAGAGAGGATGGGTTGAGAGAGGAGCAGGGGGAGAGAGAGGAGGGGGAGAGGGAGAGAGTGAGGAGGATGAGAGACAGAGAGAAGGGGGCGAGAGAGGATGGAGAGAAAGGGAGAGAGAGAGGACGGGGAGAGAGAGAGCAGAGGGAGAGAGAGAGGAGGGGGAGAGGGAGAGAGAGGGGAGGGTGAGAGAGAGAGAGGACGGAGAGAGTGAGAGTGGATGGGGAGAGAGAGTGAGGAGGGGGAGAGAGAGAGAGGAGAGGGGCGGGAGAGAGAGAGAGAGGAGGGGGAGATGGAATGAGAGAGATGGGAGAGAGAGAGGAGTGAGAGAGGATGGGTTGAGAGAGGCGTAGGGGAGAGAGAGAGGAGGGGGAGAGGGAGAGAGAGAGAGGAGGATGAGAGAGAGAAACAAGGGGGTAAGAGAGAGGAGGGAGAGAATGGAAAAGAGAGAAGGGAAGAGAGAGAGAGGACGGGGAGAGGGAGGTGAGAGAGAGAGAGAGAGTGAAGGGGAGAGAGAGGAGGGGGAGAGAGAGGAGGGAGAGAAAGGGAGCGTGAGAGAAGGGGGATGGAGAGAAGGGGAGAGAGAGAGTGGGAGAGAGAGAGTGGAAGGGGGATGGAGTGAGTTGAGGGGGGAGAGAGTGAGTGAGTGGAGGGGAAGGGAGAGAGAGTGGAGGGGAGAGAGTGAGTGGAGGAAGAGAATGGAGGGAGAGAGAGAAAGTGTGGAGGGGAGAGAGAGAGAGAGAATGGAGGGGAAGAGAGAGAAAGAGTGGAGGGGGAGAGAGAAAGAGTGGAGGGGAGGGAGAGAATTGGGGAGAGAGAGAGAATGGAGGGGGAGAGGAGGGGAGAGAGAGAGGAGGGGAGAGAGAGAGGGAAGGGAGAGAGAGAGAGAGGGGAGTGGGGGAGAGGGAGAGAGGATGGGGTGTGAGAGAGAGGGGGAGAGAGTGAGGAGGGTGAGAGAGAGTGAGGAGGGAGAAAGAGAGTGAGGAGGGGGAGAGAGAGAGGAGGGGGAAGGCGGGAGGGAGAGAGGAGAGGGTGAGAGAGAGTGAGGACGGAGAAAGAGAGTGAGGAGGGGGAGAGAGAGTGAGGAGGGGGAGATAAAATGAGAGAGATGGGAGGGAGAGAGTGAGAGAGGATGGGTTGAAAGAGGAGGGGGAGAGGGAGAGAGAGAGAGGTGGATGAGAGAGAGAAAGAAGGGGGCAGGAGACAGGAGGGAGAGAAAGGAAGAGAGAGAGAAGGGGGAGAGAGAGAGGACGGGGAGAGAGAGAGAGGAGGGGGAGAGAGGGAAGTGGGAGTAGGAGAGAGAGAGAGAGGACAGGAGAGAGAGCAGAGGGAGAGACAGAGGAGGGGAAGAGAGAGGGGAGGGTGAGAGAGAGGACAGAGAGAGAGAGTGGAAGGGGAGAGAGAGGAGAGGGGAAGGGGGGAGAGAGAGAGAGAGAGGAGGGGGAGATAGAATGAGAGCGGTGGGAGGGAGAGAGGACAGAGTGAGAGAGGATGGGTTGAGAGAGAGTTGCAGGAGCGAGGAGAGGGAGAGAGTGTGGAGGGGGAGAGGGAGAGAGAGGAAGATGAGAGAGAGAAAGGGGCAAGAGAGGAGGGAGAGAAAGGGAGCGTGAGAGAAGGGGGAGAGAGAGGTGGGACAGAGTGAGTGGAGGTGGGACAGAGTGAGTGGAGGTGGGACAGAGTGAGTGGAGGGGGGAACAGAGTGAGTTGCGGGGGAGAGAGGAGTGAGTGGAGGGGGAGGGAGAGAGAGTGGAGGGGAAAGAGCGAGTGGAGGAGGAGAATGGAGAGAGAGAGAGAGTGGAGGGGGAGGGAGAGAGAATGTAGGGGGAGAGAGAGTGGAGGGGGGACAGAGTGAGTTGAGGGAGAGAGTAAGTGAGTGGAGGTGGAGGGGAGAGAGAGCGAGTGGAGGGGAGAGAGAGAGTGGAGGGGGAGAGAGAGTGGAGGGGGACAGAGTGAGTTGAGGGGGAGAGAGTGGGTGGAGGGTGGAGAGAGAGAGAGAGTGGAGGGGGAGAGATGGATTGGAATGGAGAGAGGAGGAGGGGGAGAGAGAGAGAGGCGGGAGAGAGAGAGGAGGAGGGGGAGAGAGAGAGGAGGAGGGGGAGAGAGAGAGAGCATGGGTTGCGGGAGAGTGGAGGAGAGGGAGATAGAGGAGGAAGGGAGGAGGGAGAGAGATAGAGAAGGAGAGAGAGTTGAGGGGGCAGAGAGGGAGGAGGGGAGAGAGAGTGGAGGGGGAGAGAGAGAGTGGAGGGGGAAAGAGAGAGGGTGGAGGGGGAGAGAACGAGGGTGGAGGGGGTGAGTGAGGGTGGAGGGGGAAAGAGAGGGTGGAGGGGGAGAGAACGAGGGTGGAGGGGGTGAGTGAGGGTGGAGGGGGAGAAAGAGAGAGTGGAAGGGGAGAGAAAAAGAGAGGGGAGACAGAGGTGGGAGAGAGAGTGAGGAGAGAGTGTTAAAAAGGATGGGTTGAGAGAGAGGAGCAGGGGGAGAGAGAGAATGAGGAGGATGAGAGAGAGAGAAGGGGGAGAGCGGGGAGAGAGAGAGTGGAGGGGGAGAGAAAGAGGAAGGGGAGAGAAAAGGATGGGGAAAGAAGAGAGAGGATGGGGGAGGGAGCATGTTTGGGGCTGAAATTGAGTGGATTTTGATACCTGTAAGCGAGTCAGCAGCTGTGACAAACAACTCTTCAACAGAACTAAGTAAAAATAGAGAAGAGGTGAAATATAAGCTGGTTTAAGGGGTGTGGGGACAGGTAGAGCTGGATAGAGGGTCAGTGATAGGTGGAGATAACCAAAAGATGTCACAGACAAAAGGACAAAGAGTTTTGAGTTCAACAATTTTAGATCATGAACTCTCTCCTCCAACCCCACCCTGTTTCTGATCCCCTTTTTCCAATAATTTATATGGATTTTTCTTTTCCCACCCATTTCCATCCATTGTTTTATCTCTACCTTTTAGCCTATTTCGATTCCCCCTCCACCCCGCCCCCACCAGGGTTATCTGTACCTTGCTCGTCTTGCTTTCTACCCTTAATGTCCCCATTAGCACATTTTTTAACTAATATCACCACCATCAACACCTCTTTGTCCTTTTGTGATTGTGAACCCGAGCCTGCACCAGATCTGGGTCCCATCGAGTGGTGTGTCTCTGCGTTGGTGGAAGGTGTGGGTAAGCACTGTGACGGATCTTCCAGGCTGCCTATTTCCAGCTCTTCAATGGAGGAGGTGTCCTCTTGGTTGGAGGTGAGGACCTGGATGGAATTGAGAGTCTGGCTGGCTGAGGGTGTCGGTCACTTGGCAGAGCTCCCTGTGAACCAAAGTAGAGATAATTAGTGCATGTCAGCAGAGTGAAAAACAGCAGAGAGAGCACTCACATTTGCGTTGGGAGAGGGCTGATGTGGTGCCGGATCCTCACGTGGATGTTCGATGCTGACCTCACCATCACCACTGGCACAGTCCACATTTTCACCAGTCAGCGCGATGGCACAGTCCTTAAACTGAGTGAGGGGCCTAATGTAGGCCCCTCCAGCCCTGGGCTGGGACCTCTCCCTGCTGTTGTGAGCCAGATTCTCCTGCATGAAAACAGATGGAGAGAGTGTGAGCAGGACACATGGCACAGTGTGGAATGTTTGTGCGGTGAGCAGAACCATGTATGAGATAAGGATGCGAGTTCAAGAGGATGAGTCTGATGAAGGTGTGAGTGTGTGTATGTCAGGGTTAGTGAGTGTTGTCCTTTGAGGTGTGAGATCTCTGTGGGTGTGTGATGGGTTTGTGAGTGTGTGAGTTGAGAATGATAAGAAGAGTGACTTACCCTTGCCAAACGGATGAGACCGTTCATCCTCATGTGGCAATTGGTGGCTGTCCTCTTTTGCAAGGCAATGGCGCTGACCACCACCAGCACCCATGCTGGATCGGTGACCTTGCTTGCTGGCCTTCGCCTGTAACTGGGTAGAGAACATCTCGGCGGACATCCAAAAGGCTTTCCAGTAACGCATCACTGAATGAAGGGGCTGCAATCTTCTTGCCTTTCGGGGCTATGTCTTCTGTGCAGCAGTCCTGGGCTGGAAGCACTGAGAGGTGTGCACGCAGCTGCACTTTAAATATGGCGCCCGGCATGAGGAAGCGATGAAGTGATGGTGTGGCGGGCGAATGAGAGCCCATCCACTATCAAAATGGTGTGTTTCCTGGGAATACATGACTAATAAGGTAGGATTGGGACGATACAGCGTGAAAAGCTGCCATTGCGGCCAGCAGGTAAAACATTCTTTTTCCCGCTTCTACTGCACTTAGTGCAAGTCTGGGATGATTCTGCCTTCTGTTATCAGTGCTGGGGATAGACGGTTACAAGCTTTATTGCACCCTAGATCTCACTGAGGAGCGAAAAGCCAGTCTTGTGAAATTTCGGTGGCCTTAAGGACCCACTCTGAGCCCTCTACTAATGTTACTCATGAACAGTACTTGTTCAGTACCAGACCTCAGGAAGAGGGGGAGAACATTGATTAGTATGTGACTGCATTGAGATGCCAAGCTGAATCTTGAGTTTGAGCAACTGAAGGATGATCTGATCAGAGACAGGATTATCTTAGGAAGAGAGACCCTGCCATGAGAACACATCTGCTGAGCAAAGAAAAACTTACTCTCAGGAAGGCCAGTGGCAGATGCAGAAGCTTTGAAGCGGTCAATCATCAGCTGAAGACTATTGATGGGAGAACTGACGAGACTTTGCACTCTGCTGAGAGACAGTTCAAACCTTCCAAGTACATGACAATGAAGAGAATGAAGAACTTTTTGCAGAAGGGCCAGCAGAAAGATCAAGACCAGGGTACTGGATGTAAATATTGCAGAGGACACCACACAAAAGAAAAGGAAGTGTTTCCATTGAGGGGAAAGCGGTGCTCCAGCTGCAATAAGATGAATCAGTTTGCATGCAAGTATTTTGCTGGAAAGAGAAAACCAAGCCTGTAGAGATGATTGCTGGAGAGATGTCAGACGATGAACTTGTCAAATCACTCTACACCCTAGAACAGGTGGGCACCCTTGATTGTCAAGGAAAATAGTGGTTTGTGACAATGGGATTGATGACTGCAGAAGGAGAACATTAAGTTACATTGAGCGTCTGATAGCCTCAAGTGCTACCTGCAACCTATCATGAGGTTTGCAGACCTGTGTGAAGTTGCTCAAAATGGTGACTAAAAAATGAAGCTGCCAAAGGTAAAGTTGAGTCTATGTGATGAAGCAATACACACCCCAAGAGGGCAAACTAAGCCAAGAGTCCAATGTAATTGGAAGAAAGAATATCTACAGTTCCAGATAGTAGACACTCAACTTGTTTCAGCTGAGATATAAGTTTAGGGTGGTAACCCTCCATGTACCAGAAGAGGTTTGCAGTGTTTCATATGGTACAAAGCCACTGACTGATGGATAGGTCGTGGCAAATGACAAAGATGTTTTCACAGGTCTTGGATGTCTTCCTGCTGAATATCATCTTTAAGTAGATGAGAGTTGGCTCTGCTGCACAGGGGAGGAGTAAAAAGTGTGGGAATGCAATAGTTATAGGGGATTCAATAGTAAGGGGAATAGATAGGTGTTTCTGTGGCCACAAACGAGACTCCAGGATAGTATAAAACAAAAACAGAATTACCTGGAAAAACTCAGCAGGTCTGGCAGCATTGGCGGAGAAGAAAAGAGTTGACGTTTCGAGTCCTCATGACCCTTCGACAGAACTTGATTTCGAGTCCAAGAAGGAGTTGAAATATAAGCTGGTTTAAGGTGTGTGTGTGGGGCGGAGAGATAGGGAGAGAGAGAGGTGGTTGTGTAGACAAACAAGCAGTGATAGAAGCAGATCATCAAAAGATGTCAGCGACAATGGTACAAAAGAACACATAGGTGTTAAAGTTAAAGTTGGTGATATTATCTAAACGAATGTGCTAATTAAGAA
The DNA here is from genome assembly GCA_026770705.1 of Isurus oxyrinchus. Classification (NCBI taxonomy): domain Eukaryota; kingdom Metazoa; phylum Chordata; class Chondrichthyes; order Lamniformes; family Lamnidae; genus Isurus; species Isurus oxyrinchus. Next base: position 113,964,933 of record JANJGN010000018.1, read on the forward strand.
TGGATGGTAGGGCACTCAAGGTATAGCTCTAGTGGGGGTGGGGAGAGCATAAAAGATTTTAAAATATTTAAAAATAATGGAAATAGGTGGGAAAAGAAAAATCTATATAATTTATAAGGAAAAAAAAGGGGGAAACAGAAAGGGGGTGGGGATGGGGGAGGGAGCTCACGACCTAAAGTTGTTGAACTCAATATTCAGACCGGAAGGCTGTAAGGTGCCTAGTCGGACATGTCCTCTGACATGTCCTCCTTCTTCCTTAACCGAGGTTTTCCACCCACGGTCGTTGACAGGGCCCTCAACCGTGTCCGGCCCATCTCCCGCGCATCCGCCCTCACGCCTCCTCCTCCCTCCCAGAAACATGATAGGGTCCCCCTTGTCCTCACTTATCACCCCACCAGCCTCCGCATTCAAAGGATCATCCTCCGCCATTTCCGCCAACTCCAGCATGATGCCACCACCAAACACATCTTCCCTTCACCCCCCTTATCGGCATTCCGTAGGGATCGCTCCCTCCGGGACACCCTGGTCCACTCCTCCATCACCCCCTACTCCTCAACCCCCTCCTATGGCACCACCCCATGCCCACGCAAAAGATGTAACACCTGCCCCTTCACTTCCTCTCTCCTCACCGTCCAAGGGCCCAAACATTCCTTTCAAGTGAAGCAGCATTTCACTTGCATTTCCCCCAACTTAGTCTACTGCATTCGTTGCTCCCAATGTGGTCTCCTCTACATTGGAGAGACCAAACGTAAACTGGGCGACCGCTTTGCAGAACACCTGCGGTCTGTCCGCAAGAATGATCCAAACCTCCCTGTCGCTTGCCATTTTAACACTCCCCCCTGCTCTCTTGCCCACATGTCTGTCCTTGGCTTGCTGCATTGTTCCAGTGAAGCCCAACGCAAACTGGAGGAACAACACCTCATCTTCCGACTAGGCACCTTACAGCCTTCCAGTCTGAATATTGAGTTCAACAACTTTAGGTCGTGAGCTCCCTCCCCCATCCCCACCCCCTTTCTGTTTCCCCCTTTTTCCCCCTTTTTTTTCCCTATAAATTATATAGATTTTTCTTTTCCCACCTATTTCCATTATTTTTAAATATTTTAAAATCTTTTATGCTCTCCCCACCCCCACTAGAGCTGTACCTTGAGTGCCCTACCATCCATTCTTAATTAGCACATTCGTTTAGATAATATCACCAACTTTAACTTTAACACCTATGTGTTCTATTGTACCATTGTCGTTGACATCTTTTGATGATCTGCTTCTATCACTGCTTGTTTGTCTACACAACCACCTCTCTCTCTCTCTATCTCTCCGCCCCACACACACACTTTAAACCAGCTTATATTTCAACTCTTTCTTGGACTCGAAATCAAGTTCTGTCGAAGGGTCATGAGGACTCGAAACGTCAACTCTTTTCTTCTCCGCCGATGCTGCCAGACCTGCTGAGTTTTTCCAGGTAATTCTGTTTTTGTTTTGGATTTCCAGCATCCGCAGTTTTTTTTTGTTTTTATCTCCAGGATAGTATGTTGCCTCCCTGGTGCTAGGGTCAAGGATGTCTCACAGCGGCTGCAGGACATTCTGAGGGGGGAGGGTGAACAGCCAGTGGTCATGGTACACATTGGTACAAACGACATAGGTAAAAAAAGGGTTGAGATCCTAAAAGCAGAATATAGGGAGTTAGGAATAAGTTGAAAAGTAGGACCTCAAAGGTAGTGATCTCAGGATTACTACCAGTGCCACATGCTGGTAAGAGTAGAAATAGGATATATCGGATGAAAACGTGGCTGAAGAAATGGTGTGACGGTGAGGGTTTCAGTTTCCTGGGGCATTGGAACCAGTTCTAGAGGAGGTGGGACCAGTACAAACTGTACAGGTTACATCTGGACAGGACTGGGACTGATGTCCTAGGGGGAATATTTGCCAGAGTGGTTGGGGAGGGCTTAAATTAAAATGGCAGGAGGATGGGAACCTATGCAAGGAGTCAGAGGAAGGGGAATCAAGGACAAGAACAAAAGACAAAAAGGGGAATAAGAAAAGTGATAGGCAGAGAAATCAAGGGCAAGAATCAAACAAGGCCTCAGTGAAAAATAGTGGGAACGGGACAAGTAATGTTAAAAAGACAAGCCTTAAGGCTTTGTGCCTTAATGCAAAGAGCATTCACAATAAAGTGGATGAATTAACTGCACAAATACTTGTAAACAGGTATGATATAGTTGGGATTACGGAGACATGGTTGCAGGGTGACCAGGGATAGGAACTGAACATCCAGGGGTATTCAGTATTTAGGAAGAACAGACAAAAAGGAAAAGGCTGTGGGTTGCATCGCTGGTTAAAGAGGAAATTAATGCAATAGTGAGGAAAGATATTAGCTCCGACGATGTGGAATCTGTATGGGTAGAGCTGAGAAACACCAAGGGGCAAAAAACGTTAGTAGGGGTTGTAAATAGACCCCCAAACTGTAGTGGTGATGTTGGGAATGGCATTAAACAGGAAATTAGAGACGCCTGCAATAAAGGAACATCTGTAATTATGGGTGACTTTAATCTGCATATAGATTGGACAAATCAGATTAGTAACAACACTGTAGAGGAGGAATTCCTGGAGTGTATATGGGATGGTTTTCTGGACCAATACATTGAGGAACCAACTAGAGAACAGGCCATCCTCGACTGGGTATTGTGTAATGAGAAAGGGATAATTGGCAATCTAGTTGTGTGAGGCCCCTTGGGGATGAGCAACCATAATATGATAGAATTCTTCATCAAGATGGAGAGTGATGAAGTTGATTCTGAGACTAGGGTCCTGAATCTTAATAAAGGAAACTATGATGGTATGAGGCGCGATTTGGCTATGGTGGATTGGGAAACGTTACCTAAAGGGATGATGGTGGATAGGCAATGGCAAACATTCAAAGATCGCCTGGGTGAACTGCAACAATTGTTTATTCCTGTCTGGCGCAAAAGTAAAATAGGAAACATGGCCAAACAATGGCTTACAAGGGAAATTAGAGACAGTATTAGATTCAAGGAAGAGGCATACAAATTGGCTAGAAAAAACAACAGACCTGAGAATTGGGAGCACTTTAGAGTTCAGCAAAGGAGGACCAACGGATTGATTAAGAAAGGGAAAATAGAGTACGAGAGTAAGCTTGCAGGGAACATAAAAACTGACTGTAAAAGTTTCTATAGGTATTTGAAGAGAAAAAGATTGGTGAAGATAAATGTAGGTCCCTTACTGTCAGAAACAAGAGAATTTATAATGGGGAACAAAGAAATGGCTGACCAACTAAATACATACTTTGGTTCTGTCTTCACAAAGGAGGACACTAATAACATATCAGAAATGTTGGGGAACACAGGGTTTAGTGAGAGGGAGGAACTGAAATAAATCAGTATTAGTAGGGAAATGGTGTTGGGGAAATTGATGGGATTGAAGGCCAATAAATCCCCAGGGCCTGATAATCTACATCCCAGAGTACTTAAGGAAGTGGCCCTAGAAATAGTGGATGCATTGGTGGTCATCTTCCGAGATTCTATAGACTCTGGAACAGTTCCTACAGATTGGAGGTTGCTAATGTAACCCCACTATTTAAAAAGGGAGGTAGAGAGAAAACAGGGAATTACAGACCAGTCAGCCTGACATCGGTAGTGGGGAAAATTCTTAAGTCCATTATAAAAGATTTAATATCTGAGCACATGGAAAACAGTGGCAGAATCGGACAGATTCAGCACGGATTTACGAAAAGGAAATCATGCTTGACAAACCTATTGGAATTTTTCAAAGGTGTAACTAGTAGAGTTGATGAAGGGGAGCCAGTGGATGTGGTTTATTTGGACTTTCAGAAGGCTTTCGACAAAGTCCCACATAAGAGATTAGTGTGTAAAGTTAAAGTGCATGGGATTGGGGGTAGTGTGTTGAGATGGATTGACAACTGGTTGGCAGACAGGAAACAAAGTGTATGAATAAATGGGTCTTTTTCTGAATGGCAGGCAGTGACTAGTGGGGTACTGCAGGGATTGGAACTGGGACCCCAGCTGTTCACAATATATAGTAATGATTTAGCTGAGGGAATTAAATGTAATATCTCCAAATTTGCAGATGACACAAAGCTGGGTGGGAGGGTGAGGAGGATGCAGAGATGCTTCAGTGTGATTTGGACAAGCTGAGTGAGTGGGCAAATGCATGGCAGATGCAGTATAACGTGGATAAATGTGAGGTTCTCCATTTTGGCAGCAAAAACAGGAAGGCAGATTATTATCTGAATGGCTATAAATTGAGAGAGGGGAATGTGCAACGAGACCTGGGTGTCCTCATACACCAGCCGCTGAAGGTAAGCATGCAGGTGCAGCAGGCAGTAAAGAAGGTAAATGGTATGTTGGCCTTCATAGCCAGAGGATTCGAGTACAGGAGCAAGGATGTCTTGTAGCAATTATACAGGGCCTCCGTGAGACTGCACCTGGAATATTGTGTGCAGTTTTGGTCTCCTTATCTGAGAAAGGATGTACTTGCTATAGAGAGAATGCAGCGAAGGTTTACCCGACTGATTCCAGGGATGGCGGGACTGACATATGAGGGGAGATTGAGTCGCTTAGGATTAAATTCGCTGGAGTTCAGATCAATGAAGGGCGATCTCAGAAACCTATAAAATTCTAACAGGACTAGACAGGGTAGATGCAGGAAGGATGTTGCCGATGGTGGGGGAGTCCAGAACCAGGGGTCACAGCCTGAGGATATGGGGTAGATCATTTAGGACTGAGATGAGGAGAAATTTCTTCACCCAGAGAGTGGTGAGCCTGTGGAATTCGCCACCACAGAAAGTAGTTGAGACCAAAACATTGTATGTTTTCAAGAAGGAGTTAAATATAGCTCTTGGGGTGAAAGAGATCAAAGGGTATGGGGGGAAAGTGGGAGCAGGCTATTGAGTTGGATGATCAGCCATGATCATTATGAAAGATGGAGCAGGCTCGAAGGGCTGAAAGGCCTACTCCTATTTTTTATTTCTATGAGAGTATGTGACCAACTCAGCATCTTCCCAGGAAAGTGCCAGCTGCTCTCAGGCTCAGCTTGAAAGTCAAGATAGCGGATCTTGAAAAGATGGGAGTAATCAGGAAAATGACAACTCCTACAGACTGGATTAGCAGCATGGTAGCAGAGCAAATAACCTGGAAAGCTGAGAGTGTGCACAGATCCAAAGGACCTCAATAAAACTTTGAAGAGATCTCATTGTTCCATGACAACCATTGAAGAAATTTTGCCAGTTTGCCAAGGCAAAGGTCTTTACTACCCTCGATGTGAAGGATGGATACTGGCAAGTGAAGCTGAATAAAAGCAACTATGTTCTGGGTGCCATTTGGGAGGTACCGATGGTTGCGCATGCTATTTGGCATTTCTGCTGCTCTGGAAGACAGCATGAGATAGTTTTGATCCTCTGGGAGTGCTCGTTTATTTTTATTCATTCATGAGACGTGGGCTTCCCTGGCTGGGCCAGCATTTGTTGTCCATCCCTAGTTGCCATTGAGTTTTCTCAGCTCAGTTATGTACTAAGGTTGTCACTGCCTTGCATGCACGTAAAAAATCGGTACCTTTCATATGTGATGTTTTATTTAGGGCTGCAGTAGGCTTCGAATTTTTCCATTATTTCTTTCAAGTCATTTTGTTTCTCATCGCTTTCAAACGTGAATGTGTTATAGACTTTAAGGGCTTCTTCCCCTGTTACATGAAGAAAAATGGAAAACTGTACCTGAGGGTCTTTTTTCTCACTGCCTGTCACTGTGATGTACAGCTCGAATCTCTGCTCAAACCTCCTCCAGTGTTTGGCAAGATTTCCCTCCAAATTGAGCTCTGTAACTGGTTTCAGAACCTCCATTGTTGTGTTTAGTTTACTTCTGACACCATGTCTTGTTTTTTGTTTCAATGATGCACACGGGCTGTCGACTTTGTAGCTGAGCTAGCTTTATTGATAACATATTTCCTAACATAAACATATATCTGAACTAACAGGATTCTGTCAAGACAGGTTCCAACATGTGCTATCTGACCTTCAACTCCTGGGTCAGGTGACTCCATATCTACTACAGAGTACTGTATAGTATGTATTACTGGAGCCCACTTCCACAATCATCTATTAGCATTATAATTGGAACATAGAGTAAAATTTCAAAATGCACAGGATTGTTCACAGGAGCAAAGAGGATTGAAAGAAGATTGGATAGAGGTGTACAAGATTATGACAGGTTTAGATAAGATAGACAAAAGCTGTTCCCATTATCTGATGGTACAAGGACTAGGGGGCACAGAATGAAGATTTTGGACGAGTTGCAGAGGGAGGATGTGATTTTTACACGGTGACTGGAAATTGGATGGGCACTTGAGGGCAATAACTTGCAGCACGAAGAGTAAATGGCAGGTGAATGGGACTGACTAGATTATTCTATAGAGAATTGGCATGGACTAGAAGGGTTTGTTATGATCCTTGACCAGACCCCTATGTTTTTCGTAAGATTCGGTGAGGGACCAATAACGGTTTGTTTAAAGTAGACAAGTTTGAGTTTCAAGATACTTGCTAAGAAAATAAAATCACAAGATTCCACAAGTTTTGAACAAACAAAAATAAACTTTTACTAGACAAGGGCAGAAAGCTAAAATAATTTACAATATCTATCTTAAACTCCAACATTCAGGCTTAATTTGAAGTACATGTAAATTAACAGGCAAACTGTGCTTGAACACATCACACTGCACATTAAATGGTAAATATGATTAAGATCGAGTCCACAGATTTCTCAGCAACCCACCCAGATGCCAGGAATCACTGAAAGTCAACCAATCTCACTGAAACTCTGTCTCTCGCTCACGAGGGGTTCCAGTCTTCACCTTCAAATATTTAACCTTGGAATTCTCTCCACAACTCTCTCCAACTCGGATGTCACCATCAACGCCCACGTCACAGGTTTCAGTCTCGTCTCCCGAGATTCTGTTCCCCTGGATTCCCAAGTCTGCCCTCGGCCACCAACTCACAAGCAGAATACCACTGCTCCAAAGGGCTAGCTTCACCCCAATGGCTAGCAGCACGGAATCTTTTTGCTGTCTTCTTGGATCTTCAGAGCTTCCCTGATCCCTCTTCGATTACCGGAACTTCCCCCAAGACGACCTCTGCACTTACAGTCGGCTAACCCACAGCCCCTTACCTACTTTTTAACTTAACCTTTTCCTGTTCCTGTCCCTGTCCCCTGTCTGGGACCCTTCATTGGAGATAGTTTAAGTAAGTTATATTTGTATTTGGGTGTGTTAGAAGTAAGGTATTTTTTAAGTTTAAGCTCAATTTATATTTCTTACTATTTGTGGGTTAAAAGGTGAAACCTGGGATCTAGTTTCATTTTTGAGTAGAACCAGCAGGTCTAGCTCTGTATACCTGCATTTCTAATCAGTTTTATGACTCCTGAAGTGGAGAGATGTGCATTCAAGGGGTGTGGGAGTAGTGATTTAGGAAAGTTCAAACAAGGTTAAAAAAAACTGCTGTTGCCTTGCAACAGGGGTCCAGAGAAGGGGAGACACACACACACTGAGAAAACTAGAAACGCAGTTTCAGTTCCGTTTGAGTTCAGTTGAAGCCAGGATTCCAGAGAGGCTGGACAGCAGAGGGACAGATAGCAAGTCCCAAACTAAAGTTGAAGTCAGCTTCCAGGAGAAGCTGGAAAGGTGAGGCAACTGCAGAAGAAGGAAGCCCCCAAATCCAGGGGAGTGGAACAGGAAAGGTCCCAAGAGGACAGTCTAGTCAAAGGACAAGGACAGGAATCTGGAAAAGGGCCTGTTCTGTGGAAGTGAAAGTAAGGAGCAGAGAGGAAGGCTCCAAGCTTAAAGAGAAGAAAGCTGTGGGATGCAGATTTAGAGCAATATAGGCTTGCGAGAAGCTGCAAGATCCAAGGGGGCAGCCGCAGGTCTGTAACTCTTTACTATGGGCATGTGAAGCAGTGGTGTACTTTTGGCACAGCTGAGTATTTGAGAGAGAGCATGTGGAAGGAAGCTTGAATGCATGTGGTGATCTAGGGTAGAGGAACATCGGAAGGAGAGTTCAAAACCCTGGAGGTGGACCCTTATGGAAGGCTTCTGAGAGAAAGTGTCATTTGGGAGAAGATTCCAAAGCGAGTTCTTGGAGATTAGAAACCTTCATGTGAAAGATGGAGTTCAGTGAGGCCGGTTGGCTCACAGTGTGACAAGCGTCTGGGGGGGAGTTGAGGAAAGATCCACAGCATCTGTTTAGAGTGGCATCTGTCACTTGGTTTCAGAGTGTGGTGTCTCTGACCACAGGTCACCTATTGGTTTAATGGACTATGCTTACTGTGAACATTAGAGTATAAGATAGATTTTAAAATTTGTGTTATCCTTATGAATCTGTATATACCTGTAAAGTTATAGCAGTGGGTGAAAGAGTATTGTAATATAGTTAACTTTTTACTGTTTAATAAATGTTTTATTCTTTTATTAAAAATTCCTCAGCTGATTCTTGTGACTCTGTTCAGTAGCCACTCTCCCCATATCTCAGCAAAAGATAAAAGTTAGAATCTATCAAGCCGGCTTCCACCCTGGGTTCAGGCTTGTCCAGGGGTAACCTCAGCTGAGAGCATAACACCCTTCTTTTGTGAACTCTCCCTGTGCCCTCTCCCTTTGGGACCTCTCGCTGCCCCTGCTTGGGATATTTGTCTTCAGTGGCACTCTGCTTCCAATCACATGATATGGGTTTTTGCATCGTTTTTCTTTATGCCCAGGCGCACTGAGTCTGCCTTTTAGCCAAAGAACTTAAAGATGCAGATCTGCACATGTGCAGTCACTCCCATTCTGCTCATGAAAACTCCGAGGCCTGGTCAGGACTTGGAATTCCCAATCTCTGCCCCGAGGGAAAAGGTAACATAACAGGTTGAATGGCCTCTTTCTGTGCAATAATGACACTATGATTACGTTAAAGGCGCTATATAAGTGCAAGGTATTGTAGTTGTGTATCAATTTTCTTGCTTTGTGTGTTCCATTTATTAGATCATACAGAGGAGTATATCATGTGAAGAGGGAATATCAGAGCTTAAAGTGCTGAGTCAAGATACTAATATTTGTAAAAACTCGTTTTAATGAGATTCTAGATGGTTGAATTGAAAATCAGTTTCTGTTTTACAATGAAAATTTGCAGTTGTTACTGAAAAATACTGTGTGTATCTGTGGCCTGTAGCAAAGCTGCCCATAACTCAACATCTCCTCCCATGTCCCCAGCATCCATACCCTACAGAAGATGAGAAAAGGCAAATAGCAGGTCAGACTAACCTCACCCTCCTCCAGGTCAACAACTGGTGAGTGACCATTACCTTCACTTTACTGAGCTCCATTGTGTAGACATCACTTAAACATGCACACTTTCTGATTCTTCATTACAAACCATTGCAAGCAGAGATTCATTAACTGAATGTAATGAATGTCACACCCGGGAGTAAGGGTATCACACCCAGGAGCAACAGTTCCAGTCTAGAACCCCCTCGGGAGGCAGGGAGCAGACCTCAGCTAGAGAGGGAGCTATGCCAGGAGGTGGGGTGCTGGTGGTTGAAGGTAGAGATTTCTGGTGGAGGGAGGCAGTGCTGGGAAATGAGACAGTGGTGTCTGAGGTTGGGGAGGCAGGGGTAGTACAGGTTGCCTGAGGCAGTGCTGGGTGCCGGAGAGTTGGGGGGGGTGGTGTGGGATGCCGAGGACAGGACAGGGTGCAGGAGGTGAGGAGGGGTGGTAGGATGGGGCCCAGGGACGACAGGGTGGAGGTGGAGGGGATTGCAAGGCAGGGTACTGGGTTGGCGGAGGTGGGGGCTGAACGGTGTATGGGGCAGGGAACCAGGAGGTTGACAGCTAGTAGAGTGTCACATTTTGACTTTTTTCCACTGGAAGGAAAAAGGTTAAGGTAAGATCCACTAACATTGTTCATTTACAGTCAACACCAGAGAGTGATGGGGAAGGGTTTGGAGCATGTGGGGCTGGGGAAGGGTTGCAGCTGGGAGAGGGAGTGTGGGGAGGGTACAGAGCCATATAAATACTGTGGCTACAAGAGCAAGTCAGAGGCTGGGAATCCTGTGGCGAGTAACCCACCTCCTGACTCCTCAAAGCCTGTCCATCATCTACGAGGCACAAGTCAGGAGTGTGATGGAATACTCCCCACTTGCCTGGATGAGTGCAGTTCCCACAACACTCAAGAAGCTGGACACTGTCCCTGACAAAGCAGCCCTGCTTGATTGGCACTCTTTCCACAAACATTCACTCTCTCCACCATCGACGCACAGTAGCAGCAGTGTTTACCATTTACAAGATGCATTGCAGAAACTCACCGAAACTCCTTAGACAGCACCTTCCAAACCCATGACCTTTATCACCTAGAAGGACAAGGGCAGCAAAAACTTACATATGAATTAGGAGCAGGAGTAGGCCACTCAACCTCTCGAGCCTGCTCCGCCATTCAATAAGATCATGGTTGATCTGATTTTAATCGCACATTCCTGCTTATCCCCGATAATCTTTTATCTCCTGCTTATCAAGAATCCATCTACATCTGCCTTAACGATAGTAAAGGACTCTGCCTCAACCAGCATTTGAGGAAGAGAGTTCCAAAGCCTCACAACCCTCCGAGAGAAAATAGTTTTCCTCATCTCTGTCCTAAATGGATGACCCCTTATTTTGAAACAGTGACCCCTAGTTCTAGATTCTCCCACAAGAGGAAACATCCTCTCCACATCCACCCTGTCAAGACCCCTCAGGATCTTACGTGTTTCAATCAAGCTGCCTCCTACTCTTCTAAACTCCAGTCTAAACACAAGCCTAACCTGTCCAACCTTTCCTCATAAGATAACCTGTCCCTTCCAGGCATTAGTCGACCAAACCTTCCCTGAACTGCTTCTAGTGCATTTACATCTTTCCTTAAAAAGGAGACCAGTACTGTACACAATACTGCAGATGTGGTCTCACCAACGCCGTGTATAACTGAGCATAACCTCCCTACCCTTGTATTCAATTCCCCTCGCAATAAACAATAACATTCTAATAGTATTCCTAATTACTTGCTGTACCTGCATACCAACCTTTTGCGATTCATGCGCAAGGACACCCAGATCCCTCTGCATCTCCCACCGTTTAGATAACATGCCTTTTTTTAATTTGTCCTGCCAAAATAGACAACCTCACATTTTCCTACATTATTCTCCATTTGCCAGATTTTTGCCCGCTCACATAACCTATTTATTACCTTTTGTAGCTTCCTTATGTCCTCTCCACAACTTACTTTGCTGCCAGATACGTGGGAACATCATCTGCAAGTTCCCCTCCAAGTCACTCATCATCCTGACTTGGAAATATATCGCCGTTCTTTCACTGTCACTGGGTCAAAATCCTGGAACTCCCTTCCTAACAGCACTGCGGGTGTACCTACACCACATGGGCTGCAGCAGTTCAAGAAGGCAGCTCCCCACCGTCTTCTCAAGGGGCATTTAGGGATGGGCAATAAATGCTGGCTCCCACATCCAGTGAAATAATTAAAAAAAAACTGAAACTGGAAAAATTTAAAGAGAAGGAAGAAATGTTGAATGTGTTGTGAGATTGTAGGCAGTGTCAATTAGCCGGGGTGGGTATGATTAGTGACTGGGGCTTGGTGGGAGTGTAAGATATGGACAGTGATAAGCTGATGTTTATGGAGAATAGTGAATGGGAAATTGATAAGGAGAACATGATAATATTTGAGGTTGGTTTGATGGGTGTCGATAAGGCTTTCAATCATGCAACAGGGTATCATTGTTCAGGAAGGGAATGAAGTAAAGTTCTGGATGATCCTCTTAGCAGGCCTATTCTTCCAGCTTGGCACTGTTATGTCTATAAAGTCATGCTGAGCTGTTCTATATTTGACCACAGGTTCATCAATGCTCGACGGCGGATTTTACAGCCCATGCTCGATGCCAGTAATCCAGACACTCCACCCAAGGCCAAGAAGATCAAGACACAGAGCCGGCCAGTGCAGCGATTCTGGCCAGATTCCATTGCTGCAGGAGTGACTCAGCAACATGTAACCAGTATTACAGTGTCAGACAGTGAGTCAGTATTACACATGTAACCAGTATTACAGTGTCAGTCGGTGAGTCAGTATTACACTTGTAACCAGTATTACAGTGTCAGACAGTGAGTCAGTATTACACATGTAACCAGTATTACAGTGTCAGTCGGTGAGTCAGTATTACACATGTAACCAGTATTACAGTGTCAGACAGTGAGTCAGTATTACACATGTAACCAGTATTACAGTGTCAGTCGGTGAGTCAGTATTACACTTGTAACCAGTATTACAGTGTCAGACAGTGAGTCAGTATTACACATGTAACCAGTATTACAGTGTCAGTCGGTGAGTCAGTATTACACTTGTAACCAGTATTACAGTGTCAGTCGGTCAGTCAGTATTACACTTGTAACCAGTATTACAGTGTCAGTCAGTGAGTCAGTATTACACTTGTAACCAGTATTACAGTGTCAGACAGTGAGTCAGTATTACACATGTAACCAGTATTACAGTGTCAGTCGGTGAGTCAGTATTACACATGTAACCAGTATTACAGTGTCAGTCGGTGAGTCAGTATTACACATGTAACCAGTATTACAGTGTCAGTCGGTGAGTCAGTATTACACTTGTAACCAGTATTACAGTGTCAGACAGTGAGTCAGTATTACACTTGTAACCAGTATTACAGTGTCAGACAGTGAGTCAGTATTACACTTGTAACCAGTATTACAGTGTCAGTCAGTGAGTCAGTATTACACTCGATAGACTAACATTGCATTTAGAGATCACTTTAATGTAATAAAATATCCAGGAGTGTTATAAAGCAAAATTTGACTCTGAACCACACAAGGTAGATAGACGAAAGCTTGGTCAAAGAGGTAGGTTTGAAAGAGAATCTTATAGGAGGAAAGCGTGGTGGGGGGCAGTGAGGTGTAGGCACGGAATTCCAGAGTTTAGGGCCTGTCCAACTGAAGGCACAGGAACCAATGGTGGAGCAATTAAAATAAAGGATGCTCAAGAGGCCAGAATTAAATGAGTGCAGATATCTCAGAGGGTTCTGTTGAGGGGCCATGGAGGAATTTGAGAACAATAATGAGAATTTTAAAATGAAGACATGACTGGGAGCTAATGTTAGTCAGATGGGGGAATGGGACCTGGTGTGAGTTAAGATGTGGGTGATGGAGTTTTGGATGACCTCAAGTTTACGGAGGTTAATATAGGATGTCAGATATGCAGTCTTATAATTTAGAAACAGTGGAGGAGTTAGAGGTGGTGATGAGGTAGAGCTGGGTGTTGTCGGTGTACATGTGAAAACTAACACTATGCCTTTGAATGATGTCACTGAAGGACAGCATTTGGTTAAGAAATAGAAGGGGGGCAAGGATAGATCCTTGGGGCATTCCTGAGGCAAGGATACGGGAGCTGGAAGAGAAGCCATTGCAAGTGATTCTCTGGCTATGATTAGATAGATAAAATGGAACCAAGTGAGTAGAGTCCCACCCAGCTGCACAGCGGTGGAGAGACATTGGAGGAGGATGTAGTGGTTAATAGAGTCAAATGCTGCAGCTAGGTTGAGGAGGAATAGTTTACCTTTGTCACAGTCACATAGGATGTAATTTGTGACTTTACTAAGTGCCATTTCAATACTGGGGTAAAGTCAGAAAACTGGAGAGATTCAAGCATGGAGTTCTGGAAAAAGTGGACATGATTTAGTCTTAGAGTTATACAGCACAGAAACTGGCCCTTCGGCCCATCGTGTCATTGCTGGCCATCAAGCACTTATCTATTCAAATCCCATTTTCCAGCACTTGGCCCGTAGCCCTGTGTACTGTGGCGCTTCAAGTGCTCATCTAAATACTTCTTAAATGTTGTGAGGGTTCCTGCCTCTACCACCCCCTCAGGCAGTGTGTTCCAGATTCCAACCACCCTCTGGGTGAAAAAGATTTTCCTCAAATCCTCTCTAAACCTCCTGCCCCTTACCTTAAATCTATGCCCCCTGGTTATTGACGACTCTGCTAAGGGAAAAAGTTTCTTCCTATCTACCCTATCTATGCCCCTCATAATTTTATATATCTCTATCAGGTCCCCCCTTAGCCTTCTCTGCTGTAAGGAAAACAACACTAGCCTATCCAGTCTCTCTTCGTAGCTGAAACACTGCAGCCTAGGCAATATCCTGGTAACTCCCCTCTGCATCCTCTCCAGTGCAATCACATCCTTCCTATATTGTGGTGACCAGAACTGCACACAGTACTCCAGCTGTGGCCTAACTAGCATTTTATACAGCTCCAACATGACCTCCCTGCTCTTATAATCTACGCCTCGGCTAATAAAGGCAAGTATCCAATGTCTCCATTCTTGTGAACCTATACTTCACTCTTTTCAATATGTTCACATCCTTCCTATAATGTGGCTCCCAGAACTGTACACAATACTCCAGCTGAGGTCTATTGAGTATCTTATATAAATGCAGCATAACCTCCCTGCTCCTGTATTCTATGCCCCTGTTAATAAAGCTCAGGATACTATATGCTTTATTAACTGCTCTCTCCACCTGTACTGCCACCTTCAATGATCCATGCACATATACACCCAGGTCTTTCTGCTCCTGCACTCCCTTCAAAATGTCACCCCTTATTTTATATTGTCTGTCCATGTTCTTCCTACCTAAATGTATCACCTCACACTTCTCCACATTGAACCTCATCTGCCACCTATCTGCCCACTCCACCATCTTGTCTACATCCTTTTGAAGTTCTACACTGTCCTCCTCATAGTTCACAACACTCCCAAGCTTCATCCGCAGACTTTGAAATTATCCCCTGCACACCAAGATCTAGATCAGGAAAAGCAAGGGTCCCAATACTGTCCCCTGGGGAACTCCACTACAAACCTTCCTCCAGCCTGAAATATATCCATTAACTCTCTCCTTCATATTTTTCAGCCAACTTTCTATCCACGTTGCTACTGTCCCTTTTATTCCCTGAGCAATAACTTTTCTCACAAGTCTGTTGCTTGGCACTATGTCAAATGCCTTTTCAAAGTCCTTGTACACCACATCAACAGCATTACCTTCATTGACCTCCTCTGTTACCTCTTCAAAAAACTCCAGGATTTAGTTAAATACCATTTCCCCTTTAGAAATCCACGCTGGCTCTTCCCCATCAATCCATATTTTTCCATGTGACTACTAATTCTATCCTGAATAGAACCTTGCCCACCACTGAAGTTAAACTGACTGGTCTGTAATTGCTGGGCTTATTCTTACAACATTTTTTGAAGATTCCTACATTAGAGGTCCAGCTTGCTAATTGTCTACCTAGCTCCCTAAATTCTGATTGCAGGACCATGTGCCCCTTCCTATCTAAGTCACTGGTAACAATGCGGACATCTGGCTGTTCACCCTCCCCCAGAAGAATGTCCTGCAGCCGCTCTGTGACATCTTTGACCCTGGCAGCATACAATCCTGGAGTCACGTTTACAGCCACAAAAACGCCCATCTGTTCCCCTAACCAATGAATCCCCTATCACTATAGCTCTTCCTTTCTTCTTCCTCCCCTCCTGTACAGCTGAGCCGCTCGTGGTGCCACAAACTTGGTTCTGACTGCGCTCCTCTGAGGAACCAGTGCCCTCACCAGCTTCCAAAACTGAAAACTGGTTTGTGAGCAGGACCCCATGGGACCCCTGCACTACCTGCCTACTTCTCTTGGACTGCCTGGTGGTCACCCATTCCCTCTCTGTCTCCGGGCTCTTAAGTTGCGGTGTGACTACCTCTCTAAACGTTCTATCCATGTAGCTCTCAGCCTCGTGGAAGCGCCACAGTGACTCCAGTCGCCGCTCAAGTTCTGAGATCTGGAGCTCAAGTTTCTGCAGCTAACGGGACTTCCTGCACATGTGGTCGTCTAGGACTCTGGTAGTGTCCATGACTTCACACATATTACAGGACACGTGACTGAGCTGCCCTTCCATGTCTTAACTCTACTTCCCTTATGTTAACTTGATTCTACTTTGGATTATTTAGATTACTTTATTATATTGGCCCTAAATAATCCTTATTCCTGGCGCTTCTCAGTTAAATCCAAGTATAGCAACTTGTTTAAAAATATTACACTTTTCTAATTTACTCACCAGGTGCTACTTACCAAGGCTCTTCTCTTTGAAGAAAGATAGAAAAAGAAAGGAGCACCTCCTCCCTCCTTCCTGAACTCCCTCAGTCACCAAACTCCCAACTGAAGCATTCTACTGCAGCCCAAACAGCACTCCTGTAGAAGTGATGTGCTTAGATTTCCAAAAAGTGTTTGATAAGGTGTCACATCAAAGGTTACCACACAAAATAAGAGCCCATGGTGTAGGGAGTGATGTATCAGCATGGATCGAAGATTGGTTAGCTAACAGGAAACAGAGAACTGGGATAAATGGGGCATTTTCGGGTTGGCAAGATGTAAATAGTGGAGTGCCATAGGGATCGGTGCTGGATGAAGGGACCAAATATGTGGCTGCTAAATTTGCTGATGACACAAATATAGGAAAGTAAATTGTGAGGACAAGTCTACAAAGAGATTTAGATAAGTTAAGCGAGTGGGCAAAAAATTGGCATATGGAGAATAATGTGGTAAAATGTGAACTTGTCAATTTTGGCAGGAGAATATAAAAGCAGTATATTATTGAAATGTAGAAAGATTGCAGAACTTTGAGGTACAGAGGGACCTGGGTGTCCTGGTACATGATCCACTAAAAGTTAGTATGTAGGTACAGCAAGTGATTAGGAAGGCAAATGGAATGTTGTTGTTTATTACACAGGGAATATAATTTATTGCACAGAATGGCATATAAAAGTTATAAAGTTTTGCTACAATTATAGAGAGTATTGGTGAAGACCACATCTGGAGTACTGTGTACAGTTTTAGTCTCCTTACTTAAGAAAGGATGTAAATACGTTAGAAGCAGTTCAAAGAAGGTTCACTCCACTGATAGCTGGGATAAAGGGGTTGTCTTATGAGGAAAGGCTGGACAGATTAGCCTGTAACTATTGGAATTTAGAAGAATGAATGGTAATCTTATTGAAACATAACAGATTGTGAAGGAACTTAACAGGGTGGTTGCTAAGAGGATGTTTTTCCTGAACAGAGAGACTAGAATTAGGGGACGCCGTTTAAAAATCCCATTTAGGATGGAGGTGAGGAGAATCTTTTTCTCTGAGGGTCATTAGTATATGGAACTCTCTTCCCCAGAGAGCAGTGGATGCAGGGTCATTGAATAGTTTAAGGCTAAGTTAGATAGATTTTTGATTGACAAGGCATTCAAGGGTTACAGGGTTAGACAGGAAAGTGGAGTTGAAATCACAGTCGGATTAGCCATGATCTTATCAAATGGCGGAGCAGGCTCGAAGAATCAAATGGCCTGCTCTTGCTCCTAATTTGTTTGTTCATATAGGTTAAGTAGGTTTTTCCCTACTGTTGGTTCCCTCACCCCTGCCACAGTCCCAGTCTAGCAGCTATGTCCTTCAGGACTCAGCCAGCTCGGTCAGTAGTGGTGCTATTGAACCACTCTTGGTGATGGCCACCCAAAGTACATTCTGTGCCCTTTCCACCCTCAGTGCTTCTTCGAAGTGGTGTTCAACATTGGGGAGTACTGATTCATCAGCTGGGGGGTGAGGTGGGGGGGGTGGTGGTGGAGGGTAGCGGTAGGTGGTAACCAGCAGGTGGTTTCTTTGCCCACGTTTGATCTGATGTCAGACATACCTAGGGGTTGTGTTGGAGGCATTTGGATCATTGATAGGATATGATTCAATGAGTATGACTGTGCCAGGCAGTTACTTGACTAATCTGTGGCACAGCTTTTCCAATTTTTGCACAAGTCCCTGTGTTAGTCAGCTTTGATTGGGTAGGGTGTGCCCTTGTAATTTCTGGTGCCTAGGTTGATGCTGGGTGGTGTGTCCGATTTAACTATTATTCAACTTTTCTATAGTGGTTTGATAAAACTGAGTAGTTTGCTGTTTCATTTCAGAGGGCAGTTACCTATGAACCACATTGCTGTGGCTCAGGAGTCACATGTAGGCCAGACAGGGTCACAGTGGCAGATTTCCTTCTCTGAATCACCTTAGTGATGAGTTTTTGCAACATTCCAGTAGTTTCATCATCATAATTACTATGAAGACCATCTTTTCATTCCTGATTTACTAATGAATTAAATTTATATTGCCCTATCTGCCATGATGGGATTTGAACCCATGTCTCCAGAGCATCAGGCCAGGTCTCTGTAACATTACCTCGATGCTATTGTTCCCTTATTTACTCATAGTGTGGGGTCCTTACTTTCCCCCCAAATCCATAAGCACTCCACATTTTGTTTGGGACTCACTGTCTTGCCGTTTGATGTGTAGATTAAATGTCCCTTGGTCCCTCTGCAGGTGCAATGGTCTCAATATCGAGTCCGGTGAATGTGAATGTGGACAGTCTGCAGTCTTTGTCGTCTGATGGAGCAACATTGGCCGTACAGCAGGTCATGATGGCTGGACAGAGCGGAGAGGATTCTGGCAACAGTGTCGAAGAAGACGACAGCGATCTTTCTGCAACAAACATTAGTAGCCTGGCCTTAGACAACAGTGACTCACTGCAATAGGCCCAACACAGAGAGAACCTGTGAGAAATGGAAGGAGGACTGGCCATGCATTTTTATTCTTTGCACTCGCGGTGCATTTTATTTCTGATGTATTTTATACATAGGTAGGAGAGCGCACTTTTCTATCTCACCTTGTATTGAATGAATGGGGCTTTGATATTCTCACATTGAACTAGCTGTTTTAATGTGAACAGACAGTAAATTTGTTTCACTGGATCGATGTACATACTGAAGCAGAAGTGTTTCAACTTCATGTGCAGTTGGTCTGTTTTATCCACTCAGAAATAACTGGCCATAATTTAAAGGTGATTTGCAGTAACTCTTTACCTAGTTGTCCAACTGACAAAAACAAATTATTGGATCAAATCCTACCTTTTGTTTTTAGTTGATGAATTTTATTGTCAACAACATTTTGCAGCTAGTGACGAGTTTAGTTTTATTAAACTATGGGATCCAGGACCGACTGAAGCCTAACTTCAGATGGGCACAGAAACATTTTGTGTGGGACGAGGTGGATGTTTGAAAGTTCCCACTGGGAGTGCCAGGTGGAGAGGTGTTCTGGTCAGAGTCTGGTGCTAAGCAGCTGTAAACTGTGTTCACATTGTACAATAATAATAAGCTATGTTGCTAATGTATTTTCTCCCAGTGTCCTGGGTTAGTACAGGAGTGGATTGAGCTATCTTTGGCTGTGAGACTGGTGTCCCCACTCTCATGCAGGTCAAGATGAAGCAAAAGCCGGTGAACTCCATATCTCCTTCCCCCCTTCGTTACTTTCCTGACGGCCAGGACTGATACAACTGGAGCTCCACAACCTCTGTAGCTAATGGAGGGGATGGATGGATCGGTTCCATATTAATGGGACCTATGATAACAG